>JARHVA010007922.1:320000-502500 GCA_037957365.1 Torreya grandis | reverse complement strand
ATAAAAAATGGGTCAATCAAATGTGTAATTAAGATAGAAAAATATATTCTTATTTATTTTATGTCAACATGTATAAAAAATATGCATTTGTTTTTTTTAATTTAGTATCATAGGAATATAAATAGTCCATAAAAATATTTATTTCTACAATGGAAATAATATTGAAATTTTTATAGATCTAGCCATAGTTCAAACTCTAGAAAAGAGTGACATTTGAATTTTGGAATAATAAGAACAAGTATTAGCCATTAGTAATGCTTATCTTGCATTAATGTTGATTCAAGAAGTTATTTTATTCCATATGTACATACTATTGAATTGTATAATCTATGGAAAACATCATTAATAAACAAATTTAAAAATGGTTAGTTTCCTCTAATGGTAAAACCTCTTTTCTTATTGTGCCTTCATGGTGGGACTCTCTTGCCCCAAATGTGGATAAAAATAGAGCTCACTCCTCCAATTGGGTAGGGAGTTTTTATTGCAGTTGTTCTTAAATATTTAGATAAATAGGATGGTTGGGAGGCTCTACATCTCCCATTAGTAGAGCCTTTTATTTTGGAATTGTTCCCATCTAAGGATGATCTACCTCCTCCATCTAGTATTTATTATGCCTCATGCATAGTAGTTTTATTATAATATATTTAGAATAAATTAAGGCTTTAAATTTTGAAATTGGCATCACTATCATGGACAATAAATACTAACCCTTGATATCATTATTATAAATTATTACTAACAGTTTACCCAAAGGGGCAAGTTACATTGGAAGGGAAGTAATCTAGTATTTTGGTGAAGTGGGTTTTTGTAAAGCAAAGGATTTATTCAACAGTGATGAAAGTGATAGTAGAAAATGAGGTGTTTTTATTCGTATGGTATGGAAATGAGTTGTGTGGGAGTTCTATTTCATAGTGAGCTTGAACAATGTTTTTTGTCTAAACATTTATTAATTCATCTTAAGCATAAAAAATCAGTGACACTAATACTAATAATGTCAGTGACACTAATACTACTAATTATTAAATATGTTTAATAATATAGTATATTTTTTCCATTAGAAAAAAATCATAACTTCATTTTAATGAAAATAGTAAATTACATAATGTAGATGAAAAAAGCATTCCAAGAGAAAAAATAAACAAGAAAAGATGAAAAGACATCCCAATAGAGAAGAAACAAAGGGAAAGAAATAAATTATATCTAGACTCAAGTGGGGGAGAAACAACAAGAATAAAAGAATGAAAAAAGACCCCCAAACCAGATCGGGGAACCATTAGAAAAGGGTGCAAGTAACCTAGCCAAAAAGGGTCAAAAGAAATAGAGAGAAGACCCAAAGAATTAAATTATTCCATCATCACTAAAATAGTTGATTCATGAGTGCATACATTATCTCTAAATTTTTAAGTGATCCATAGGTCTGCATCCAATAGCAATCCCTCCTTGGAAAGAGAATCAGCCTCAATGTTGAACATCCTAAAGACATGAGTGAAAGAAATGGAATCTAAGGAGCACATTATTGAGTTAGTCAAAATAGTTGATAAAAAATTATGCATTTTTAAAAGTCCCTTTAACTAGTTGATAACAATCTGAGAGTTCCCAAATACTTGAATCTTGTCCACTCTTCTATTTTGTGTGAGCTTGAGAAGAATCTTCAGTTCCATCGAATCTATAAAATTGTTTGTACCTAGCCTATCCTTAAAAAGGATGAAGTGCTTGGAATTGAAGAAGAGGGTACACCAACACCAAATACAACTAGGGTTCCTTGACAAACACTATAAAAAAACTCCCAAGGGTAAGTCTAAGCAATGATAGGAAGAACTTGCTTACATTGTCTTAGAGTTTTTGGATTGATTTTAAAGTTCCCAAATATACTCTAAACTTGAGAGATGCATTGAAAAGTTAGGATATTTTTTCCTTGGAAAGTGAAGACTTTCATCACAAGTCAAATCCCCCAAGACACAATCAAAGGTAATGCCTTGAAATATTTTAGCTCAGGGTTTTGAATCTAGTTCTTGAGATGCTAAGTCATTATGCTATCTTGCCAACAATCTCTAATCCCTAAAGAGTTATTCATCTCAAACCAAATATGATTTTCATATGGACATGCAACAAGGATATGATTCATAGTTTCCAAGTTATAGAAACAAATATTATATCACCCCGATCCTTACAAACTTGTTTTTTGGAGAACATCCCAAGTGATGGCTTTGTTATTCAAATCCAACCACATAAAGACTTTTATTTTATGGGGTGTTTTTAACTTCTATATTTTATACCACCTTCACTATATTTATCTTGGAGCCTTGTTGAACAAGGTAGACTGATAACCTAACTATGCTCTATAGTCCCCCATGTTTGGGTTTGTTGGCTAAACTAGAACATCATATTCATTATGAAGTTGAATGTGACTCATTTTTAATTAAGAAACATATAAATCCCACTGATGATCCACTTCCCCACCCATTCCTACAAAATAAGCACTTTTCCAACCTTGTTGCCAAGGGTTGGTGAGATTATAATCCACATCCTGGGCCAAAAAAGGGATGCCCAATTTTGACAAAGTATTAATCAAGTATAAAGGTAATTTGTAATCAACACCACATCTGACCCAAGGGTCAATCCCAACATGAATCTGAGTGCCATATCCTACCTTCCAGATGAGCCAATTATAGATAATAAATAAAATACTACATGAGGCTTCCAACATGTTCAAATATATCTAGAAGTTTTTGACATAACTTCTGATCCATATTCAACACCAAGTGGTTCAATGTATTTTTAGATCATGATTTGAGTATAGAGACCCACAATAGAGATAAGACTCTAGATACCTTTAGATGATAGGGCCTCTCAAAACTTAAGGATGTATTTTAAACCCCATCATCCAATGTCTTTTGGTTTAACAAGAGATTTCCATTTAAAAAGTGGGATACCATCCTTATATTTTTTTCCAATCCTTATGAATTTGAATATTTTTTTATGGATATTTTCTAAAATGCCTTTAGGAATATGGGTTATAGAAAGATAGTACATAGGAATAGCCTCCAAGATTTATTTCATAAGAGTAAGCCTTCCACTCAAAGATAGCCAACTATTGCACAAACATCTAGTTCTCTTATCCACCTTTTCTATTAACCAATTCCAATCATTCATCCAGGAAAAAATCCAAATAATTTAAGCCCCATGGAGATCAAAAATTTTGAAAGGGAAAAGATGAAAGACCCAATTGATCTGATTCTCATCCAAATAGTGGAAAGAGATACTATATTTTTGCACATTTAACTCCATCATCTTGGCCGTAGAAAAAATATTTAGACTCCTTGAGAAGAGTCATATCTATTCAAGATCCATCACCAAATGTAAGAACATCATCCAAAAATAATGCACGTGTAAGGAAATAAGTCTGACCTACCTTTACCCATTTGATATACCTAGATATTTTGGCCTCGAGGATGATTAGAATAAACCCTTCAACTAGTAAGAGAAAGAACAGTGGTGAGAGATGACATCATTGTCTTAATCCATGAGAGGAGTTGAAAAAAGTTGAAGTAGATCCATTGATAAGTAAGGAAAAATAAATTTGAAGACAAATAACCCTTAATCTAGTTCACCATCTAAAGTTAGAACCCTGTATGGATGAGAATTAATCTTAGATAGAGTGAATGTGCCTTATTGAAGGCCTTGTAAGGGTCAAACTGAAGAACAAATTTAGGTAGCTTTTTTAATTTGATAGAGTGAATACCATTATGAGCAACTCCAATAACATCATGAATTTGTCTCCCATGCAAGAAATCAAATTGTTCATTGGAGATAGAATATGATAACATGTTTTTGATTCTAACGGAGATGATCTTTGAAATGATCTTGTAGATACAATTACAAATGGATATATGAAAAAAATCATCAAAAGTGGCCAGGATGTCTTTTTTAGGAATAAGTGCAATGAAAGTGGAATTGAAGGATCCAAGGGTTTTACCAAAACACATTGAGTCCTCAATAATTTTGAGTATATCCCCAACCAACAAGTTAAAAAATACATTGAAGAATTCAACAGTTCAACCATCAAGACCAGAAATCTTATCCTTTTGGAAAGTAGCAAGAGCATACCACAATTATTCCATAGTGACTTCTTCTTCAAGTCATTCATTGTCATCCTCCATGACAAAGCTAGGGTAGAAATTAGAGATTTTGATGATCTTATCTATGTTTGATTTTATAGGATCCTTATACAACTGTCCAAAATGAGAGATGCCAAAATTGGAAATATCATGGAAAGACTCACAATGGAGCCATCAAAAGATTGCATATCCTAAATAGTGTTTTTGTTTTTGCGATGATTGGAAATTTTTTGAAAAAAAATTGTGTTCTTGTCACCATTAGCCAACCATAAATCTCTACTTTTAAGTCTCCACTATGATTTAGAGGTTGCTAGTAAATCCCTTTTTCTATTCTAGTGTTTTGAGCACAAATTTAGTATCCTCATAAAAACCTTATCAACAACTTGACCAAATATGTCAGTTATCTATTTTTCCTCATATAATATATCTTGTTCTATAATTTGACACTTAAGAGTTGACCAATTGATGACTAATTTCTTCACTCTTTTCAAAATCATCAAATTGGAGACTAGCCGACACTAAATAAGAAGCATAAAAGGTTATCCACTCATTGTAAACCAACTTTGTGAAATCCTCCTCTTGTATCCAAGAATGATTGAATTTAAATGGGCTTTTAGGATTTTTGTCCTCTTTTCCAATATGAATAAAAATTAGAAGGTGAACACATTCACCACCCGAGGACACCTAAGATCTGATTTTATTAGTGCTTGTCAAGAGGGAGTCAGTGATAAGAAATATATTGAGTCTTTTGGCCACATGATCAGACCCAACTCTCATGTTATGCCAAGTAGGAGAAAACTTAATAGGTTCAATATCAACCAATCTAGCCTCATGAATTTTGTGGAGGAAGTAATCAACAAACGAGTTAGTTCATGGTGAGTCCCCCAAAACTTTGACACTCTTTGTGGTGAAGTTTAAAGCTCCCCCAAGAATGGAGTTATCCACTTTCAAGAATTTTTGGCCGAACAAGTCCTCTTATAAATCCATTCTCTCCTCAAATGGCCTATAAATATTAGTGAGAACAAAGTTTTTTTTTAAATTCCAAAGTGTGAATTTGCACCCCAGTGCTAGAGGAAAAGAGTTCAGAATTGACCAACCTCAACGAGGTGGTATTTCAACCCAAAAACAAGCCCTTATAGATATCATTAGAATTAGTAGCAAAGTATACTTAGTCTTTTAGAAACAAAGATAATTCCCCTATAACCTTTGATCCTTCCCCCTTTTTCTCCTGAAGCATTATCATGTCTATCTTATGTAGATGACTTGTCTCTTTAGAGATTTTTTTTGAAAGGATTGCCAACCCTCTGATATTTAGGGACACAATTAACATAATTAACAATTCAATGGGGCTTACCCTACTCTAAGGGACCTAATAATATTTTTTTGCTTACCTTGTTTAATTCCACAAATAACTTTGAATTGTGCAAGGGAGAGTATGGAGGCCTGACCTCTCTCCATAGAGGAATTCCCCATCCTCCTTAGGTTACCAATGCCTCCTTTAATACATCCTTATTAATTCTCTATAGCCACAAGCCATGATCTCAAAGGATATCAAAAATGGCCAGGAGAAATGAAAATATGGGTTGATTTCACTTCTAAAGAGCTAATGTTGGACTAGGTTGAACAACCTTGGGCAGTGTCAAAGATGAACTTTCCAATCTATAAATTGTCTAAAAGTAATGGTCTCACATGCTCAACTAATAGATTAGTAGTAACTTTACCCTTTTGACATGGTTCATGATTGAGACTGTCCAAGTGAGTCATTGTTCTTGACCTCTTAGTAGATACATCTAAGATAGGGGCATCCTCTTCTAGCATTGGCCTATCTGAGGGACTATCTCTTAGGTCTAAAGGGAAAGAGTACTTAATAGTGATGGGATTGGTTAACATCACAACCCAACGCTCAAAAAGTAGAGACCCTTCTTGTGTTATCCCAGATGGATAGTTGATAGATTGAAGAAAGAGAATTTCCTCATCCATTCCCAAAAGATGAGAACACTCCTATACCAGAATCTAGTTCCTCAGAGGATCAGTTTCCTTCTGAATCAATAACTTTAATATCCTACCAATAGGCTTATATTGTTTCCCATAAATTACAGGACTGTTGTCTTTTTTCTCCTCTTCAGACCAAGAAAAAGGGACCAATTTCTACCTCCAAATTTAATAGGTGAAATGTTGGGAGAAATCAATGACCAGATGACCATAGGCATGACAACAAGCACATCTAAATGGGATGCCTGAATAGTCTATATATTGAGTGTGTTTATAGGGTCCATATCCCAAGTCAATATCCTTTTCCAAGCCCTCCTTTAGGTCTAAATTGACTAAGATTTTGGACACCGTTCTAGAAGATTCTATGAGATAAGTTTCATCTTCAAAGAGAAATGCCCCTGTGCAATCCCTAATAGCTTTAAAAATGGCCTTATTCCATAATTCCATGGTAGGCCTAGAAATTTGACCCAAATAGGATGTGACTAGAGTTTTTCCACTCGAGGTCAAAACTCGACATCCACTTCTTAAGAGTTAAGGGTGATTACCCCCAAAACCATATATTTGCCAAGATCAAGTTCATATCTTCAGTAGATTTGTAGAAAAAGGCGAGCCAACCTCTAACCAAAATGTGTGAGACAATAATTTAACCCAACAACGATTGCTAGAAAAGGGCCATCCATGAATCAATATTTTTTAAAGATATTCTCCTCCTAACAAAGCATCTTGTCAGAGTCATGTTCACCAACTCCATCACATGATCCATATTGAGATCCTCACCAAGCAACAGTTTGACTCTATTTTGTCAAAGCTTAACACACCTTTTGCCTTTTCTCTTGTTGACCTTCTTTTATGTTGAACCCTTCACCATTGAAAAACATATTGAATTGGTCAAATTAGATGACTTGTGTGATGTCCTCGTGGGACCCCTATCAGAAGGTGATGTAGGTATGTCTGAGCGGTTGGCCCAGTCGTGATTTCTAGGTGGAATTGTACCGCCAGTTTGAAGCCACTGGCCAATGGATCTAAAAGAGGACCCAGATCATCTTGGGACTTTTGGTGTGACGGCCAGTCCCCATTGGTATCAGAGTCGAGGTCTCAAGGTTGAAATATTTTGGGCACGGTGGTCTGTGATGATCCGTGCTGGGGCCCACCAGACGTTCCTCCGATGGTCAGGATGAGTTCCTAGCCAACCAGTAAGAGTCAACGGCATCACGATCCCAGAGGGTGGCACCTCGACGGTCTGAAGTGACTTATCATATGGGTCTGGAAGAGGACCCAAATCATCCTGAGACTTTTGGTGTGACGGCCAGTCCCCATTGGTATCGGAGCCCAGGTCTCAGGTTTGAGACCTTTATGGGCGCAGCGGCCTGTGATGTCCCCGTGGGACCCCTATTGGAAGGTGACGTAGGTCTATCTGAGCGGTTGGCCCAGCCATGATTTCCGGGTGGAATTGTACCACTAGTTTGAAGCCATTGGCCAATGGATCTAGAAGAGGACCCAGATCATCTCGAGACTTTTGGTGTGATGGCCAATCCCAATGTAAGAACCCTTCATAGGTTCTACTACTGAACTTCACTTTTTTTTGTTTTGTTTTGAAGGTTTTATGAATTTTTTTGTGTTTTCAGGGGGTTTGAACGAAAAAACACATACTAAAAGTAAAACTAGTCTATTGAGAATAGATTTTGAACAATATTGAGACTTCTTTTATTGCCATATATTATTCCATTTACTGAATAAGAGTCTAAGGCCTTATTGATAATAAATACAATATGAAAAAACAAATTCTGATAATTGAATGAACCTGATATGATTATGATCTGTAGATACCATCATATGTTTACCTCCAAAAGAAGCTGCAAACACTTTGTCTTCTATGACCAGAAATTCCTCTCTATTCACATGTACTGTAGCACGTCACTATTCACAGTACTGTAGCGCATCACTATTCATGGGTACTGTAGTGCATCACTATTCACAGGTACTGTAGCATGTCACTATTCATGAGGACAAGCAATTTTAGGAGGGGTGGACTGTAATGTCCCCTTCCAGTTGACATCTCTCAATACTTGAGATTAGCCTATTATGTGGCCCTCGTAGGCTAATATGGAGGATAGAGGGTCTTGTTGAGGCATGGCTTGGCTTCAATTGTCATAATTTTTTAGTTTGGCTTTCGTTTCGGGTCTTTTGGATGCCATTTGCTTGACTTACTATTTTTAGTAAGTGGAGACACTCAGTGGAGCACCCCTGCTATTTTTAGCAGTATGGTTTGGTCATATGCAGATTCAGTCACTTATCATCTAGCTTTAGACGGCTTGTCATTTGGACTTATATTGAGGGATATATTAATATTTATTTGCCAAAATAAATATTAATTTAATTGAAGCTTATATTATAGAGTTATAATTTAAATTTATGTTATAACTTAAGTGACTTAATGAAGGGGTCGACCATCATGAAGAAGGGGCCATATTTCAATTAATTATTATAATTAAATGGGCGCCCAAACTATTGGAAAATTAAAAGTGAAATTCAAAGTTAATTTAAAGGATGCTTTTGAAGGAAATGAACGGGCTGGAGGAGATATAAGGTTTTCTTTTGAAGAAATTCACATTATTGCATTTTGGAGAACATTTTTGGAGGAGTTTTGAACTTGCTTGGAGAACGAGAGTTTCTACCTGCAACAGCCATTGAAGAATGTAGTTCTTCTATGAGCAACCATCTGAGCTAGTGAAATACCCAGTGAACTTGGTGATTTGAGGGGTCTCAATCAAAGGCTCTATTTGGGATTTCAATTGGATGAGTTTGGTGAAGTTTGGATCAGATTTAAGAGACTGGAGTTGCAAATTAATTTCTGATTGAAAGGGATTATTTTCAAAGGTTTTATTTGCTGCTATAGTACCATGAATAGTGACGTGCTACAATACCCGTGAATAGTGATGTGCTACAGTACCCATGAATAGTGACGCGCTACAGTACTGTGAATAGTGACGTGATACAATACATGTGAGTAGAGAGGAATTGTTGGTCATAGAAGATAAAGTGTTTGCAACTTCTTTTGGAGGTAAACATATGATGGTATCAATAGATCACAATCATATTAGGTTCATTCAATTATCAGAATTTGTTTTTTCATATTGTATTTATTATCAATAAGGCCTTGGACTCTTATTCAGTGAATGGAATAATATATGGCAATAAAAGAAGTCTCAATATTGTTCAAAATCTATTCTCAATAGACTAGTTTTACTTTTAGTATGTGTTTTTTTGGTTCAAACCCCCTGAAAACACAAAAAAAATCATAAAACCTTCAAAACAAAACAAAATAAAAAAAAGTGAAGTTCAGTAGTAGAACTTGTGAAGGGTTCTTAGATGGGGACTGGTCGTCATACCAAAAGTCTCGAGATGATTTGGGTCCTCTTCTAGACCCATATGGCCAGTCACTTTGGATTGTCGAGGCGCCACCCTTTGGGATCGCGATGTCGTTGACTCTTACTGGCTGGCCAGGAACCTGTCCTGACTGCCGGAGGAACGTCCGGCGGGGCCCAGCATGGATCATCATAGACCACTGCGCCCAGAAGGTCTCGACCTCGAGACCTCGGCTCTGATACCAATGGGGACTGGCCGTTACACCAAAAGTCCCAAGATGATTTGGGTCCTCTTCCAGACCCATATGGCTAGTCACTTCGGATCATTGAGGTGCCACCCTTTGGGATCGCGATGTCGTTGACTCTTACCGGCTGGCCAGGAACCCGTCCTGATTGCCAGAGGAATGTCCGGCGGGGCCCAGCACGGATCATCACAACTTGTTAAGTAACTAGACCATAGTATTTCCAACAATGTCATCATGTGAAACCCCATGGTCAATAGCCTCCCTATTATGCTCAAAATCTTGAGTTTTCTCAGTACCTCTAGCTAGAGTATGAGCCAATAAATTGATGCAATCAAGGGGAGCCTTTGAGAGGCTAAGTGTTTGAGAGTTAGTTGGCCCTTATTATAGACAATGGTAGAGTTAATCTGAGGGGATGATAGAACCTTGTCCCCTATCACTCCAAAATTATCTGGGAATGCTTTGTCAAATGCCTTATCAAACCATTTGCTACGTCCAATGCCACATTCAATACCTGATGAAGGGGGCCGTATCCAGGAGGCATGTGTGTTCTCCACATGGCATAAAAGTGGGTCTATTAAAACCATCCTTGGGAGGAAAAGGTTTTCTCCAAACATCATCCATGAAAATAGTAATTCCTACAAAAGGATCATTTGTGTAATCCACCACATCTACACCTTTGTCAAAACAGTCAATATCTAAAGAATTTTGAAACCTAACCTCCAATGCCTCCATCGAAAAAATATAGTTATTGCCAAGATAGTAAAACCCCAACGATCGAGAAGCAAAGACACATTGCAATCTAACAAGAGCAAGAAACGGAGAAAGTATAAATGATTAGAAGACATAAGCAAATAACTTCTTGTGCAAACTGAGCAGATTGTAAATAATGTGAGAACCACTCAACTCAATCTGCTATCGCTTTTGTCAACCAAAATAGCTCATATGACCCTGAAGTTCATGATTTTTTTTGTTGATGATCTCATGCATATACTAGAATGTCGAAAGATAATATGGAAAATATGATGATGCCTTTATACTCAAACCCATATTATTCCTCCACCTCTTTCAACAACTTTTTAAAGAGAGGATGGTTTATGTTATACACCAAAATCATAAACCGCTGCACTTCTTCTCCCTATCCATTCTTCTTTCCAATATACATGGCAAGGCAGCCCTTGGACACATCCCCTCCTCTATTTGGAAATTCGAGAAGATCATGCATCGTGCTTATATCACTCACTTGGAACTTGTGCTGATGATGCCTCTCAATACAATAGGAGGAGGAATTTAGATTGCTTTTTATGCATTTTCAAGAAAACAAGATCGAAATAAACGGTCAATCATAATCAAAGCAAAACACAATATCAAACGATGCCTCTGAAGTGGCTGTGAACGCTCGACGATGGTCACAGACTACCTACGCAGTCATTGGGATGTGAGGCTTGGGGTCCGCAGACTATCTTAGCGGTGCTCGGGGTCCGCAGACAGCCTGGACGCTAACTGGGGTCTGAGGGAGGTCGACATAGAGCTGTCAGGACAGTCGCCGGGATCAGAGATCAGTGAGGACATTCATCGGGTCCCGAGATCTAACTGTTGGAAGTAGGAGAAAATTCTTAGTAACTGCCACGACAAGTGTCAGTGTGAAGGTCTGAAAAACTACTGAATTCCCCACTGGGGACAGGCAAGAGCAGGGATTCAAAATTTGGTGCTAACAATGTTGTTACTCTGTAAAATGCTGAGCATACCCAAACCAGTGAAAACTTCCTTGTATCTTTATTGCAGATGTGGGTAGGGTTAAAGTGGAGCAGCTCTTTATCGAAGTCAGATTATTGTATAATATAAAAATATATTAATATGGTAGTATATAATATATTGATATTGTATTATAATATTATTATTATATTTAATTAAATTCATATATATCATCAAAATATAATATGTTATTGTTATTATATTTTATAAATATTAAAACACTATATAATATAATATAGTAAGAAATTATATATAAATAATTAATTCTTATTTTATAATAATATTTATATATTATT
This sequence comes from Torreya grandis, assembly GCA_037957365.1. Taxonomy (NCBI): domain Eukaryota; kingdom Viridiplantae; phylum Streptophyta; class Pinopsida; order Cupressales; family Taxaceae; genus Torreya; species Torreya grandis. The sequence continues at coordinate 490,732 of JARHVA010007922.1, read as the reverse complement.
TAATATATATATATATATATATATATATATATATATATATATATATATATATATATTAGATAATAAAAAATATTCAGAGATATCATTCTCAATGTACTTATTTCATTTTGTCACAAATCTAAAATGATATAGTCAACTATATTTATATATATATATATATATATATATATATATATATATATATATATATATATTAGATAATAAAAAATATTCAGAGATATCATTCTCAATGTACTTATTTCATTTTGTCACAAATCTAAAATGATATAGTCAACTATATTTATTCTACTTATGTCATAAATTTAATATAATATCAACTTTAGAATGATATCTCTAAACGTTTTTCACTTAGATTTATTTAAGATATGTATACTAATTAATATAGATATCTTTAATACATTTATATCTAAAATATGTTTAGAGATATTTACTTTATAGTTTTATCTTGATTTTTTATAGATTATATTAACTAATAAATTTATTATCTTATTTATTTATTGGTAATAAATGACATCAATCTAATTATAATATTACTATATATTGATAAATATTTTTCTTTTAAAAAAAATCTAAATTATACTTTATGATTAAAAAAAAAAGATCAAAATGACATTTAAATAGATATCAAATTTAAAATAAATTATAATTTTAAATAAGATCTCATCATTACATACTCTTATTTTTATTATAAAATACCTATAAACACAATAAGCACAATTTACATAATTCTTCTAAAAATATATTAAAATAAATGATATGATCAAACAATTAAAAAATCAAAATAAAAGGAAAAATGAAAATAAATACATATTTTTATAAAAAGGCGATTCTCTACCCCAACTTTCTCTTTGTAATACGCTGTCTGTACTTTTTGTTTCTTATATAATTATTTTAGTACTTTATAACAAGATTTGCTTTGTCAATATTTCATTGTTTTGCGCTGGATTTATTCCTCTTTGTGAAAAAAATTATGCAATTACTCACAGTTAGTTATAGCAAAATTATATATTAAAGATTATATATCAAAATATTTGGAAGATTCAATTTTTTAAAAATGATTTTAATGTATTTTTTTAAAAACAAAATTTATTATTAATAGTATTATATATATATTTTATGGTTAATATTGTTTCACATGAAAACATTAAAAAATGAGAGTTGGTTTTTTACTAATAAAATGTAATATTAAGAATAATAATAATAATAATAATAAGAGATGATTATTTCATTACGATTCTATATATTTATTAATATTTTATTATTTTGTTGTCATATCTATAAATATTTATAATATAAGAGTTTATAAAGTACTTCAATAAATATAATTTGATTATATTCTATTTTTTCTTTATGACTTATTATTTAAGTTGCAATATAAAAAAATGTAAATTTAATAAAGAGGCCATAAAATTTTCTATGGATAATTTGAATATAATTAAATATTAAATGAATAATTTGTAGTTTTTGAATTATAATGTAAATATCAATACTGAAATATTATAAAATGAGAGACTATAGAAATTATGATTATAATATGATCAAAAGTTTAATAGTTTAGCATTTTAAAAATAAAATTCAATTATAGATGACATTATAAATTATTAGTCTAAAAGCAATAGATACCATAGACTAAATTTTCCAACATTATTAAGCATTACTTAATTTAATAGAGTTTTCACAATTAATTTAAATTACTCATGAATATTTTGGTGGTAAAAGGGGACAGAAAGCCTCATAACATTTAATGGAGCATTGTTTCTCAGAAGAAAACCCACAAAATTTAACTCTTTTTTGGTCATCAACAAGAAAAGGTCTAGATTTCTCTTTTTTAGATTTGGAGATGTTGCATTCAATGGAAACTCACTTAATGTTACTATCCCTTAACATACCAAAAAACAACAGTATGAGACATATAGTGAATATCTGACATTAAAATCTTAGGATAAAAACAATTTACTAACTCGAAAACATTTGTCAATTATTATCATTTCTTATAGGTTAGTAAAACTGGTCAGGACATTTATGCTAGGTGTAGCCATATAAAATCCACTCAAATTCAAAACTGCAAGAGTAAATGTATGAACAAATAAGTGCTCCATCCTTCATTTTTTATCATAATCATCCACTCATTAGTGCTTCGTCCTTAATTTTTTAATTGTAATCATCCACTCATCAACACTTTTTCGGACAAGGAAGAGGAAGAGTTTAGAGTGAATGAGAATGGACTGCTCCTTCTTCCTTGCAATTCTCTAATTTTTCACTTCAGTAGACATCTCCTACTAAGAAATTAAAAAAATAAATAAAAAGGATCAAAACTACTACCCCACTTAGAGTCTTAGGGACACCTTGAACCCACATAACCCCTTGCCCCATTTATAAAAAAATGGCCCCATTGACTCATCACCTTCACTCACATATTGAAAATAGAGTAATAAAAATGTAATTTTATTCAGTGAAATTTGAATTATGCATACATTTGAAGTTGGAGAGCTTTAAATATTTATAGAACACAAGCACAATTGAGAAATTTAAAAGAATAATGAACAAATAGATAGCATCTAGGGATCTACTTCTTTAAAGTTAGTGTGGTTGTTGATAACAAAGAACAAATCATAATGTGCAAAGTTATAGATAACAAAAAATAAGTTGATGGCAAGTTTTTTTGGGTCACTATCATTAAATTTAGAGATCTATAAATATTTTACAAGCATACCCATTCAATGTTGAAATTGGTTGCATATAACTTGAACTGATCTGAAAACTGAAATTGCAAGTATCGCAAAAATCAAATAACACACTTTCACATTCAAAAGATCTACTAGTTCTCGACTTTTTCTTTAATTTTTGTATAAAGAAACTAAAACCAGAATTAAAATGAAGATCAGAATTATAAAACAACAGAGAAAAATCAGAAAAAATACCAGCAAATTGATAACGGAGTTTGGTTTCAATAGCCTATGTCTCTAGGTCCGTTCGAAGTGAGGACCATTTCCATTAATTTTGTGCAACAAATGGCTTCCAAAATCAATACAAGTCTTCAATTCACCTTCTCTAATCTCTGCTTGCCTATAATCATATCTCTCAGACCTGAAAATAATGGCCCAAGGCCATACAAGGCATAAATAAGTCTCTAAGCTTCTTAATTCTTTACACAGTCGGCTGGGTGTTACCCCTCAAATGGAAATTCGCTCCCTTTATAGCGCTTACAAGCCCGTGGATCAAGCAGTCAAGGCTTATCTTTTACTTGGGAGGTGCTAGGTTCAAGGCGTCGGCCTTCCTTTTAGCACCTTATCTTATCTCATTATCCCACATTGGGAGTTTGAAAACTGTTTTCATTCTTTATTAAGGTTGTCGGCCCCCTTTTCAAATGCTAAAGTCCCTTTTGAAGGAGACTAAGGTGCATGACTTAGCTAAACGCCTAACTTAGGCTACCATTGGAGATATGTGGTAAACACGTGGTCTTGGCGTGGCATGATGAGTTGGCATGGCAAAGGTGGATGACGTGTGTTGGTTGGTGATTCTGCCATGTGTTGGTTCATGGCTTCTTATTACAAAGTGAAAAACAATTATCCCACATTGGTGGGTATTCAACAGACTTTGTAACTTAAATACAATGTTGCATACAATAATATATGAAGTATAGGAGGCCAAGGCACCCCTTCACAAGAGTGTGTCGACCCTCGCTGAGAGCCCCCAACGAGCAAATAGTGGGGCCCACAGATCCTCATATGACCGCCTATCAAACACTGGAGGCTAAAAACAAACATCAAACCAATTTTTTTTGCACCAATTCATATTGCCATGTGTCGAATGGTTATTGGACCACTTGGCGTGTTTAAACAGTGCCACGTCACTTTTTGTCATCCATTATTTGCCTGTCGCAAGAATGCTTTAGTAAGCTATATCTCGAGCATCTAGACTCCATTTTGCATTTTGAAAGTGCCATAAAGCTCTCGACAAATTCTAAAATGTGAAAATGGTTTGACCAGAATTTGAAGACTTTTAAAATGGAACAGTACATGGATCCACCTGGATCACTCCTCCCCACTGGGAATTTTTGGACCTCCAAAATTTGAAATTAATTGGCAATGAGGTGAGGGTATTTCTCCCTCACCCTTCTGGCTTCCATACATTTGGCCTTATTTGGGTGCATCCCTTTTAGATCAACATGAAGATATTCAACATCACCTCTTCGTGAAGTCCACAAATTCCTGTCAAGAATAGTATCTTCCTGTAATTCTGTTAGATATTCAAGAGCAAAATCATCAACAAAAGGAATGGATACACTTTCATCATGATCAATTATCATTGGAGGCTCATAAAATTTTAGATTTTCCACATTTACAACTGAATAAATCTGCATGTAAGATGGTAAATCTAACCAAAAAGCGTTTGTACCAATTTTTGTCATAATCTGAAAAGGACCATACCAGATTGGTTTCAACTTTTTACCTTCATCTATCAGTCTTTCCTTACTGATGTGAAGCCATACCATATCACCTACAATAAATTGGTGATCAATCTGATGTTTTTCATGTCTGGATTTATACTTGGCTTGACTTTTCTCCAATTGAGTATGAATAGTCTGATGTATGAGCTGTATTTATTCAATGAACTTCTTAGGTCGAATGGCTTCTTTTGGTTCACCAACAACTGTATCCTATCCATAGTAAACATCTAGAGGAGATTTAGGCAAGTATCCATAACAAACTTCAAATGGATATTTCATAGTAGAATAATGAAGTGCCCAGTTATATGCATGTTGTATGTAACACAATTGTTCATCCCATAACTTTGGATGTTTATTACTATATCCCCTAAGCAAATGTACCATAGTGCGGTTCACAACCTCTATTTGACCATCGGTTTGCAAATGAAATACAGTACTCTTTTTTAATTTAGTGTCCATTAGTCCCCACAAAGTTGACCAAAAGTCCCCAATAAATCAAGAATCCTGATAAAAAATAATTGAAGTAGGCAAACCAAAATGAACCCATACATGTTTAAAGAAAAAATGTGCAGTGCCTTCCCTAGTAATTTGCTTAGTGCAAGGAATCAAAACACACATCTTGCTAAATCTATCCACAACCACATATAAATAGTCATGTTTTCTTTGTGTCATAGGCAAACCCCCCAAAAAATCCATGGAGATAGTTTCCCAGGGGCGAGTAGGAATAGGTAGAGGAGTGTAAAGTCCCAGTTTCCTATTACTAGGTTTGCTTGTGGCACAAAGAGTACATCCCTTAATATATTTGGCAATAGTTTTCTGCATACGGGGCCAGTAACAATACATTTTCAAATGTGCAACCATTTTAGCAACTCCAAAATGACCAAAAATAAGAGAAGTATGTGCTTCTCTAATCATGTGCACCCTTTCATTTTGAGGTATTCATAGTTTACCCAAATGATACAAAAGATCATTGTGTACATGATAGTCTAATTCTTCTACTTGTCTACTACTCATCAAGTCTTTATAGACATCCTAAAAATTGAGATCATTAACATAATGTTCTTTATAACTTTCATGAGACAAAGAACCATGTTGTACAAGAATAGATGCAACAACCATAGGAGGCCTAGATATCATGTCTGCAACCTTATTCTGAATACCTTTTTTATACTTAATCACAAGATGAAATTGTTGTAAGAAACCCATCCAATGAAATTGTCTAGACTATTGTAGCTTAGTTTGTGATTGGAGATATTGTAAGGGACGATGATCTGTATGTATTATTGTTTCTTTGCCCATTAAGTAATGTTTCCATTTTTTAACACTTTGAACCAATGCATACAATTCCTTATCATGAGTTGGATATTTTCTTACTGCACTTGTGAAGGTTTTAGAATGATATCAAACTAGTTTCTTACCTTGCATTAAAATAGCTCCCATAGCATACTCACTTGCATCCGTCTCAATCTCAAATGGTTTTTGTATATTAGGAAGTGCTAAGACTGGAGCAATACTTATCTTTTCTTTCAAAAGATGAAGGCTTTTTGATGTTTTCTTTCTGACTGAAAAACCTGTTTCACACTTGTCAAAGAATGCAAAGGTGATGCAATATATGAAAATTGAGAAATAAACTTTCTCCAAAACTGTACTGCACCAAGAAAACTTCTAACCTCAGTTGTATTAGTGGGTGTAGGCAAGTTAACAATGACTGCCACTTTTGCAGGATCAATTTTTAATTCACCATGTCGTACAATGTAACCCAAGTATATCAAAGAGGTCTTGCCAAATTCACATTTTGACATTTCTAAATAAAGTTTTTCCCTTCGTAATGCATCCATGACTTTCTTAATGTGGATCACATGCTCTTCCCGAGACTTGCTGAAAATCAATATATCATCTAAGTAAACTATAACAAAATCATCAAGGAACTGTCTAAAAGCATCATTCATCAATCTCATGAATGTAGTCAGGGCATTACACAACCCAAAAGGCATAACAAGCCATTCAAACAATCCCTGTTTTGTTTTGAAGGTAGTTTTCCACACATCACCTTCATTAATTCTTACTTGATGATATCCACTTCTCAAATCTAGCTTAATGAAATAAATAACATGTTTTAATTGATCCAATAAATCATCAATATGATGAAGAGGGTAATGATTCTTAATAGTAATTTTGTTTAAAGCATGAAAATCAACACACATTTGCCAAGTGCCATCTTTCTTTAGCACCAAAATAATGGTTGAACCTGTAGACACCTAAATTGTGTCTACCCCTTGGTCCCCTTCTAAACCCTTACACACTTTATTAATTTAAAATAAATTACTTATTTTAAATTAATGACATCATCCTAGACACCTCACCTTGGACACCTCGCCCTTAGACCATTTCTCACCCTATGACTCACCTAAGACCTATTCTCACTCCTTCCTAACCGCCTAACTAACTCTTGTGCCCAATAACCCTGCCATTTGACCGTTCACCAACGACAAGTGCACTTGGCAGATGGAGAACGAGCTTCTGAGCCCTTTTACGCATTTTTCACCCGCCAACGTCAGTCAACTATCGGTCAACGCTGGTGGAACCACCAATGTTGGTTATATAAACTGACTTCTCACATCGAGTTACGGGCTCTTGGACACTAGGAATGGCTCTTGGACTCTCAAATCAACCTCTCGCTCAGATCTAGCTCTCTCTCTTCCTATCGGACTCTGAGACATCACCAGGTATCAGACTTCAACTAACGCTCTCCAGGCTACAGAAACTCTGCAAAAATCACTCCAGATATTGGATTGGAAACATTGCACGAGGTCTTCAGCATCAAGCCATAACAGGTACAAGCATTCAACACCTTGGTTCTTCACCTCACCAGAGCTAAGTATTTCTTCTTCCCTTTCATTTCAATAATTTAGAAATCATTAGTAATTAGTTTTTATTTACTATTTCTAAATACCATCAAGCCACAACAGACCCGACCTTCAACTAGACCTCGCTTTCTCCTTGGAGAGGCTGAAAACCCTTCCTCTCACCCTTACCCTTTTTGACAACCTAGCCTTTACCTTTGTCCTTCTGTAGACCTTTTTCATCTCCCTGCAACCCTGCACAGACATTTAGACTCCTAAAATCCCTCTGTCGACCACAGACATAACCCTGAGACCTGTCCAAGGACCATTGCCCCTACTGATGTCGACAGCCTAACCGACGTCGGCAACTTTGACCAACTGACACCGAAATAACTATCGATGTCGGTGACTGTGGAAGATCGACAATAGGAATCAAGAATGCATTATCTATTTCTCTTTCTTTAAGTCTTTCATTATTTCTCTTTATCTGACATTCTTTTTATCAACTAGTGGACTGTCATCCCCTAAGGTAGCTTTTACGCTTTCGAGATCGAGCATGTGCTTGGCAGTCCACCATATATCTATCTAACAATCTCTTTGTTTGAGTCTTATTCTTATCTATAGGTGTCTTCCTCCACAGCCAAAGAGGAGCTCCTTCAATTGCTTGGATACGGTGCACAACTTAATTTGGGTATGTATAAACCCCTGACCATTATCTTTAGTTTCTTACTTCTTCTAAATGTAAATAGAAAAAATGAGTAGAGACATTCTGGCACGCCCGGTGGGACCCTAGAGTTTTCCTTGGGTTCATTCATTTTTTTCTAAAATAAAACATTCATATAGGTGTATTAGATTTTCTTCTTGCATCTCCTCTTTTATCTTTTTGTTATGAAAAGACACCATTAGCACAAGTTAAAAATAATCTCTCTTTTTCCTTGTCATTTCTTCCTTGCATTTTAGAGTAGTGAAAATTCATACTCTTAACCTTTTTCCTCACTTGTTTGCATCTGAACAAACAAAACATTTCCATTTGGGTTAAAATCTATTGCATCTCATTTCTGTTTGAATGCATATTTAGTCCACTCATCTAGTAATTAAAGTGCATTATGAATAAATCGTAGTGCACATATGTTACACAACCTGACCACATTCACAATCAAACATTTTAACTTACTTGAGAGAAGGCCCGACTAGGATTTCACCACCTAGTGGATACCTTACCCTTCCCGGCGATCCTACTTGGATTTCACCACCAAGAGGAGGACCCACTCTGTTCTCTGGCAGAGTATAAACTATAGGCGGAGTATATATTGGCTAAGCAACCCAGCTCAGCTCTGGGCTCGTGAAGTGAGGGGAGCAAGCCCCTAGCACCAAGCCACGTATGGAACCTAACACAGATCTTTGAGCACCAAAACTAACCTAAAACCAGCCTTAGACTGCCTCTTTAGGACCCGCTCTACAGGCCCAATTCCCAAACATATTCTTCTAAGGCATAAGCCACCACGACTCTAAAATTTATTCTTAGGAATTTAACATTTAGAGGTTGCTTTCCTTAATTTTTTATGTTGTTTTCATCTGATTGTTTGAGCTGGTGAGGATGCATCATTCTGAGACCAACAACAACTCATAATTTCTCTGTATTCCAAAAACTTTCAATTTTTTGAGTTTCTGGAAATACACAGACACTGTCATCGGTTTTTTAACCGACATCGGCAACTTTTTTTCATCAACATCAGTTATATTACCATCGTCGGCAACTTTTTATAACTGACATCAGTTTTTACACCGATGTCGGTCACTGTCAACATTTTTTTTCCCTCCAAAACAACAAACTTAAAACCTGACTTTTTTGCTGTTCAACACATTCTAGTTTTCTAAAACTGAAACACACAGTTTCTAGAACCTAAACCCGCTTTGCCTTGGATGGACTTGACACATAGTCAAGCTAAATCCATTATTGACCATGTGAGGCAACAACCACTCCCACCTTCGCCTTTTATATCAAGTCACCAAATGGAGCATACTTCAAATACTGAACATACTCCTATTCAGCCTACCCCCGGCCAACATCCAATTGTTCCCAAAGGGGACCAAAACTTTGAGACATTCCTTGACCACAATGTTAAGGCTCTCCAACACTATCTCACAAGAAGCCAAATGTGAGATCCTTCAGGTAATCCTGATTATGGGATGCCAACTACCTTGGTTGAAGCAGCAACGATATCAACAACGTCCACTACCCAGCCTTTTATAACTCAAACTATTGCCTCGACCAATAGCATGACCATGGCCAATCCTCAAGATTTGGCCTCCTTTTCTATTTTTAGACCTACCTCTATCGGGGTTTCTGTACCCCCTCAACCACAATCAATTCAACCAAGTTCTACACCTTACCAGAACTTGATTGTCTCGACTCCACACACTCTTGCGCCTATAAATGCAGGAGTGACTACCTATCCTTTTACCAATGCTGCCATTCAACCACCTTTGGCAGTACCTAGTCAACTTGTGCCCTCTAACTTCATGGCACAAGCCCCCTTGACCTCAACATCAGTTCCCATGATGAACTACCAATATGTTGCACCTATACAAATGTAACCAAGTACGTCATACGCCCCTCCTAACACCTTCTAGGTACCTTACAACCTAGGGGGTGCCCCACTTGCCAATCCATCAGCTGATCTAATTAAGATGCTGATGGATAAGATGTCTAATCTTGAGACATCCATTTCCGGTTCAAGCAATGTTCTTTCATACGAAAAAATATGCAATGAACCCATTCACCCTTCGGTGCCTATTAGACCATATCCTAACTAGTGGGAACTCCTTAAATTTACTCATTTTCAGAGTAAAGAGGACCCACAACAACATCTACGAGCGTTTAGACACGCTTGTTACCTCATAGCGCATGATGATGCATTATTACTTCACACGTTCCCCATATCACTTTCAAGGGCCGTCCTTGACTGGTATAGCTCTATTACCAGTCATTCTCTCTTTTCCTTCACTCAACTCACCCAACTATTCCTTGACCACTTTTCAATTAACATCACTAAGAAGGTCTCTATCACAGACCTATATTCTATTAAACAATTCGACGATGAGTCAATAGCTGACTTCGTTGCCCATTGGAGAGGTTTGATTAACCAACTCTCCTTTTCATTACCTCAAACTGAGCTCATTGAGCTCTTTTCAAGAGCATGTGCCAAGCACATCTCATCCACTTTACAGGTCCAAACATTTTGCACATTTGACAAAGCTTTCACCATGGCTAGAAAGCTTGAACTCCGTGCCATTGAAGAAGATAAGGTCAAATTGCGTAGTAACACAAAATCTAATGACCCTTCATTTTCCAAACCTTCTTCTTCCCACTCCAAGTCCAAAAGAGTGGCAAACACTATGGTCCTTAGACCATCATCTTCAACAACAACCAACCAATCTCAGCCTTCCACATTAGACTACATCACAAGATAATTTCAACAACGGCATGTACAGCGTCAATATATTCCAATAGGAAAATCATACGCTTCCGTCTTGGATAAACTAGTCAAGCAGGGGGTCCTCAATCTCCCTCAAATCTGACCACCCCAATTTGACCCCTCAAAAGCTATCCCTGCATGGTACAGGGAACATGACTTTTATAACTACCATCACGTCAAGGGGCATGACATAGACAACTGTAAAACCTTCAAAAACATTATTCAAGACATGCTAGATAAGGGGGATCTTATTTTGGATAACCCAAATGTGTCAGCTAACCAAAAAATGGATGTCTTTAGACAACCATTCCATAACCATCCCCCAAGTTAAAATAACATTCAGACCATAGCCGATGACCTTCAAGAGCATAATATACGCACAGTCGACATGGTTTCTAACCAACCTCTCCCACAGTCTGAAGAGGTTAATCAACCCATTTGTCCACCACAAGTAGAAGAATCTTCTTCTCTCATTTGTCCACCATAGGTAAAAGAGCCTTCTTCTCCTATTTGTCCTCCATAAATGGAGGATAATCCTCTATCCACCCCTCTTTCACATGTAGGAGAGGCTATTTTGACCTCTCCCATATTGGAGGATGCCTTAAAAATTCCAACACTGGTTGTCTCGCCTTCATCCTCCTCATCATCAATGGGGGATCATACTTTCTCCGCTCCTCAACCATATGCAGAAGCCATGACCATTCCTATGCTCTATCCAAGTGAAGAGCCAAAATCTCCAATCCCTTCTCCACCGAGAGAGGAACACGCAACCTCATCCAAATCCTCATAGGCGTCTACTATGCTGAAATAGATTAAATCTCTCAAAATTTGCCCTATATCAAACCTCACTTACCCACAAGTGAAGGTAGACTTGAACCTCACCTCACAAAATAGTGGTCCTCACATTAAACCAAAGAAGGCTACTAAACCATGTTGAAGAACTCCTCTCCCACCTTCATCATTGCCCTCTATTTTGGGTCCACATCCTTCTATCTTAATAGGAGTGCTCCTTAATCCAACACCTCTCATCAATAAAGTGCCGTCTATGTGTGTGGCCACACCACCCACAAAAAAGATGACATGACAAACAACCCCTACAACTTCTAAATAGAAGTTGTCAACCCCTATTGCAACAATGAGTACAGAGCCATTAGTGGGCTCTTATGCTTCGATGTTATGCCAATTGTTGCAATCTTCGAGCATCATTCTCTTGCCCATTAAACCATACCAACCTCTCAGACCAAAACCATCTTGGTTTGATGACACTAAAATCTGCTGGTATCATCGCACACCTGGGCATGATACTGAGCGTTGTTGTGCCCTTAAGGTTGTCATTCACCAACACCTTGAAAAGGACACCCTTCTTGTTGAGGCTTCTTCTAACCACATTTTTGACCAACTACCAACACCATCCCATACATCCCAAATATCTTCACCTAAATTGGGATCCCCATACAAGACTATGGTCCCTTTACCACCTTTCACTCCTTTATTTGAAATCAACACTGTTCATGTGGCCACTAGGACCCAAACCATGAAGGATAAAGGAAAAGACTATATTTCAAACCCTTTGACATATCCAGTATTCATCAAGACCTCTCAACCAACACAACCCAAGATTTTTATCTTGGACATGTCTCGACCATCATCTCTGGGGGAATTTCCTCCTAACCTCTCTAGTCCACATAACGCTTGGTATAAGTGACTTGTTGACTACTTAACATATTCTATCATGCCTCCTAATCTCTCTAGCAATTCACGATGAGCTTTTATCAAAAACACTGCTCGCTACACCATGCTAGGTGGACTTCTCTACAAATGAGGTCTAGACGGCCTCCTTATCCAATGCCTAACAACCACCGAGACTTCCCATGTCATCAAACAAGCCCATGATGGGATTTTTGGGGAACATTTCAGCGATAACTCACTTACTAAGTGCATCTTCCACCTGGGCTATTATTGGCCCACCATTAACCAAGACTGCAACAACTATGTTCGGTGTTGTACCAAATGCCAACAACAACCTAGCCAACTTCATGACCAACATCGACCAAAACATGCCTACAATAACGACCAACACTTGACCAACATGGAAAGAAGCAAATGGGGAAAGTTTTCTCCTAATTGACTTGGACCTTAAATCATGACACACAAGCATGGATCAGGTACTTATAGTCTATCTTCCCTCGAAGGCCGGCCAGAACCTAAGCCTCTTTATGCCTTACATCTATGACCATTTTACTGTTAGTCAAAGTAATCATTCACTTGACGTTTAACTTGAGATCATCCCTTGAGCAACCCTCGTCATCCTCATTCCTATTCCTTTCAACCCTTTTGTCAAGCATGAATGCTTTGTCCTAATAAAAGGGGAACTCTTAAACCTCTATAGTCTAGTCCATGACTAAAAATCCAGCCAAAAACAAAACATATAAAAAAAATTGGGATGCTTATTCAAAGGTCATAAACTATAAATGTAGACTGCTCCCTCGAAGGACAGCTACATAATTGTTGTAATTGATAGACTGCTCCCTTGAAGGATAGCTATTCAAAGACATTCAACCATACAAAGCAGAAATATAGACCACTCCCTCGAAGGATGGCTATGCCTAAATTTTGCTACAAACAAAGCACATCATGACCATAAAACAAAACAACATCTCCAAGTAGACTTCCCGCATTGATCAGTCTACCATACAATTAAAAAAAAAAAAAATGACTGACAAACTATTAAGTCATGGACTTGTCTATAGTCATTCTCAGGGTCACCTATAAAAGGGGCAAAGTTGTTCCTGCCAAAAAGGGTTACCCCATCCTCACATATCATATAATCACGCATATCACCCCAACATACTCAAGAGATTTCGAGCTCACTAATGTCAAGTGATTCGGCTACTTCTCTAACATCAACCAATGGTCAACGACATAATGCATGAACGGGGATTTAGTTTGCAAACAAGCCTTATCTATGCTATCATTATAGTCCTTGTCAATGAAAGAGCAATGCACCTTTCACTTCTTACACCTTGGTCACATACAACCAAACCATTTTACAACCAACCAAACCAAACCAACCAAACCAAATCAAACCTAAACATTTTCAGACCACTAACATGACATAACCCATTTACACTAGTTTCTATGGAAAACAATACACATGGAATCTATCGACCAACACAATTTATGTCAAGCATTTACCATTACTTGCTGAAGCATAAATAAAATCATTTCATTTTAAGCATACACCATCACTAATATGGAAAATTGCTAGGGATGAAAAATTACATAACCAATGTTACAGAATACACCATCACATGGAAAAGGCTGTAACATCATCATACCTTCATCATTTCGAAGCATGTACCATCACACATATGGGAAATGCTAAACAACCCTAACCTAACCAAACCAGACTGTCAACCACTTTGACCCTTCCTCCCTTTTGGGGAGAATTACATTGCCCTGAGGCCCTTAAAACAGGGGCTATGTAGGCAACACTCAGATGACATGGAGTCTTCTGAGGTTAGCTCGGCCATCCCTTCACCCGTTCATCTCCCTAATGATGTTGGCCATCTATTCATTTGTTCATATACCTAATGGAAAAACCTTATAACCTTTAACCATGACTTAACCTAGTCAAAAACCTAGTCCATCGCCTATTATCTTCCTCCCTTTTGGGGAGAACTACATTAGCCTGAGGCCCTTAAAACAGGGGCTATGTAGGTAGCACTCAGATGACATGACATCTTTTGGGGTTAGCTCGACCACATTCATTCATTTGTCAACCTGATGGACCAACCATATAACCTTTAACCATGACTAAACCTAGTCCAAAATCATGCCCAATCACCTAACCCTAACACTGTAGAAGTCACCTTCGACTTCTCATGGGGCACATTGGAGATCACACACATCTCCCTGACCACAATTAACAACATTTGAGATCACTTATATCTCAACTTGACTCGACTAACCACTTTGGAGATCGTGACTATCTCCTCAGACCATAACCACTTTTGAGACAACTCTACCTTAGTTGTTTTGATTGCATGTATGCTACCTCACGAATAGTTAGCAAAATTGTGCGCAACTCACATTACAACCCTCACAAGTATCAGATCGTGACCAAGTTGATCCCCACTACTTGTGACATTTTTGTGTTTTCAAGGAGCACTTCCTAAGTCCAAGATACTTGGAACACGGTGACCATTGGAGCTACAGCTTTAATCATGTAACCCAATCAGCTATGACTAAAAGTTGGGGACCAGTTACTTTGATTTTAGCACTCCTCGACATTTGACTGTGAAAATTTGACCTACCTAACACGTGAAGTGGTATACATGCAATCTTGACTATTGTAGTGTTCACACTCCAACTTCACCATATTCATCCATTGCCTATCAAATTGGCACTCGATTTCAGGTTCCCTTCCCTCGACTCCTGCTTTGAGGGGGAATACCTCATCCCTTATCTAGGGTAACCTACACTTATTTTTGTCTTACAGTTCATCAGAACAACTAACAAGACAAAAATGACCTCGTCCCATACATGGGGCAACTTACTCCTATTTTTGTCTTACAGTTCATCAGAACAACCAACAAGACAAAAGGGGCAAATGTAGACACTTAAATTATGTCTACCCCTTGGTCCCCTTCTAAACCCTTACACACTTTATTAATTTAAAATAAATTACTTATTTTAAATTAATGACATCATCCTAGACACCTCACCTTGGACACCTCGCCCTTAGACCATTTCTCACCCTATGACTCACTTAAGACCTATTCTCACTCCTTCCTAACTACCTAACTAACTCTCATGCCCAATAACCCCACCATTTGACCATTCACCAATGACAAGTGCACTTGGCAGATGGAGAACGGGGTTCTAAGCCCTTTTATGCATTCTACACCCACTGATGTCGGTCAACTATTGGTCGACGCCGGCAGAACCACCGATGTCAGTTACATAAACTGACTTCTCACATCGAGTTATGGGCTCTTGGATGCTGGGAATGGCTCTTGGACTCTCGAATTGACCTCTCACTCGGATCTGACTCTCTCTCTTCCTATCGAACTCTGAGACATCACCAAGCATCAGACTTCAATTTACACTCTCCAGGCTACAAAAACTCTACATAAATCACTCCAGATATTGGATTGGAAACATTGCATGAGATCTTTAGCATCAAGCCATAATAGGTACAAGCGTTCAACACCTTGGTTCTTCATCTCACTAGAGCTAAGTATTTCTTTTGCCCTTTCATTTTATTAATTTAGAAAGCATTAGTAATTAGTTTCTATTTACTATTTCTAAATACCATCAAGCCACAACATACCCAACCTTCAACTAGACCCAATTTTCTCCCTGGAGAGGCTAAAAACCCTTCCTCTCACCCTTACCCTTTTTGACAACCTAGCCTCAACCTTTGTCCTTCTGTGGACATTTTTCGTCTCCCTGTAACCTTGCACAGACATTTAGACTCCTAGAATCCCTCTGTCAACCACAGACATAACCCTGAGACCCATCCAAGGACCATTGCTCCTATTGACGTCAATAGCCTAACTGACGTCGGCAACCTTGACCAACTGATGCCAAAAGAACTACTAATGTTGGTGACTATGGAAGATTGACAACAACAATCAGGAACACATTATCTATTTCTCTTTCTTTAAGTCTTTCATTATTTCTCTTTATCTGACATTCTTTTTATCTACTAGTGGACTGTCATCCCCTAAGTTAGCTTTTACGCTTCCAGGATCGAGCATGTGCTTGGCAGTCCACCATATATCTATCTAACAATCTCTTTGTTTGAGTCTTATTCTTATCTACAAGTGTCTTCCTCCTCAGCCAAAGAGGAGCTCCTTCAATTGCTTGGATACGGTGCGCAGCTTAATCCAGGTACGTACAAACCCTTGACCATTATCTTTAGTTTCTTACTTCTTCAGAATGTAAATAGAAAAAATAAGTAGAAATAGAACCAACAGGAGATGAACTTGGATGAATAATACCTCTATCTAATAGATCCATTACCTATTTTTTGATTTCCTCATTTTCCACCACTGATAACTAGAACATTCCAATGTTAGGGAGAGGAGAATCCTGCAATAGCTTAATTTCATGTCAAACTCCCCTTTTAGGGGGCAAACCCTTAGGATCATAAAATACATCATCATAAGTAGAAATGATTTCAATCAATTCATTCTTGTGTTTAGGATCACAACTTTCCAAAGCCTAAGAATGTTCTTTTTCCTTAGACTTAATCAACATGAGACAAAAAGTCTTGCTTGAATTAACTAGTCTTTTCATTTGCCCTGCTGTAACCAAGGAAAGACTTGTTTTAATGTGATGTGCTCTAACTATATATTCAATGCCATCCTTAACAAGCAAGTACTTATTCTCATCTCTATAAAAGATTGCTTTTTTATCATAAAGATATGGGCTTCCCAAAACAATTCCACATATGTCCAATGGGACAACATCCAACTCAACCTCATCTATGAACTTGGATGTGATGGCAAACCTCAGTCTACAAGTTTGTGAGACTTGTAGCTTCACATTGTCACACACCCAACCTAGTGGATAAGGCTTCAGATGGGGATTGGTTTGTAAGCCTAACTTCTTAACAACCTCTTCAAAAATTAAATTTGCTTTTGAACCACTATCAAATAGAGTGTCAATCTTAGTATGTTTTGAAACAAATCTAATGTGGAACAATTCATTTCTTTTCTTATCAACATGCACAAAATTCTATTTAGAAGAAGATGCATCATTTGATGACTTAGTGCTAGAAATTGAAATAGAAGAATCATTATGTAATCCCATAGTTGTGATCTTAGTTTCATCACCTAAATCTAAACCTAAGTCCTGAACCATAGCATTAGTCTTCTTTTCTTTCTTTTGAAACCTTTTAGGCCTTAACTCAGGGTGTAGTTTCCAACACCTAGACTCATCATGATTTTTCTTGCAATGATTACAAAATGGTTTTCCTTCTTCTTTTTTAACAGTAAAAGTGGATATCTATTTACCCTTTCCTGATGAACTTTCCCCTTTGGATTGCTTAACATTAGATTGCTTACTTTTAGCTTTAGGAAGAGATTCTTTTGATGGTTTTCCTCTAGCCTCTAAATGAGTGGCTTGTACACATACTGCATCTAAATTAGTGGGATTGAACATAAGAATCATATGTCTTAAGTAACTATGTAGCCCACCTATATATTTTAGCAGTGTTTCTTGTGTGTAAAGAGGAACATTCAAAAGTAAAGCTTTTTCCTAAATTCTTGTGTATAATCTTGAACATTTTGGCCTTTTCCTTGTCTAAAATTTTGCCAATCCATCATGGCTTATTGCATATAGCCTAAAGGATAAAATTGATTTTTGATTTCTTCAATAAATTCATTCTAAGTAGAAATTGAGTTACCTTTTTGAAGCTCAGATTCCTTCAACTTACTCTCCCACCAGATGAGAGCTGTGCCTCCCATACGAAGAGTATCCAAATGAATTTTTGATTCATTCCCTATAATATTTTGGACCCTGCAATAAAATTCTATTTTCTTGACCCAATTATCCAACTTTTTGGCATTAACTTAACCATTAAACATTGGTGATTCAAACTTAATATCCAATTTAAGTGAAGGGATAGATTCCACAGTTTTTTAATCATCATTCGATGAAGAAGGTTTTTCAATTTCTTTACCTTTCGATTCTTGAATCACCTTTCTCATTCTCAGATTTCTTTTGTTTATCATGGTATAGTTCTTTAACCATGCTTCTCATCTCCATGAAGGCTCGACAGAAAGCTTGTTCAGATTCCATCTCTTCTTTGGCCATCCTTGAAGCACGCCTTGAGCCAATCTTTGGATTATACTCAACGATTTTTCCTTCACCCTTTTGGGATTTAGACCTTGTCAACATACACTAGCAATCACTATTAAAGAACAACTGCTCTGATACCAAAAATCTGATCTAAAAACTAAAATTGCAAGTGTCACAAAAATTGAATAACACACTTTCACATTCAAAAGATCTACTAGTTCTCGACTTTTTCTTTAATTTTTATATAAATAAATTAAAACTATAATTAAAATGAAGAACAAAATTATAAAATATTAGAGAAAAATTAGAAGAAATCACTAGCAAATTGATAACAGAGTTTGGCTTCAATAGCCTACGTCTTTGGGTCCGTTCGAAGTGAGGACCGTTTCCATTAATTTTGTGTAATAAATAGCTTCCAAAATCAATACAAGTCTTCAATTCACCTTCTCTAATCTTTTATTTCCTATAATAATATCTCTCAGACTTGAAAATAATGGCCCAAAGCCATACAAGGCATAAATAAATCTCTAACCTTCTTAATTATTTACACAGTTGGCTAGGTGTTACCCCTCAAATAGAAATTCACTCCCTTTATAACACTTACAAGCCCATGGATCAAGCGATCAAGGATTATATTTTTTCTTGGGAGGTGCTAGGTTCAAGGAGTTAGCCTTCCCTTTAGCTCCTTATCTTATCTCATTATCCCACATTGGGAGTTTGAAAACTATTTTCATTCTTTATTAAGGTTGTCGGCCCCCATTTCAAATGCCGACATCCCTTTTGAAGGAGACTAAGGTGCATGGCTTAGCTAAATGCCTAAATTAGGCCACCATTGGAGATATGTGGTAAACACATGGTCTTGGTGTGGCATGATGAGTTGGCATGGCAAAGGTGGATGACGTGTGTTGGTTGGTGATTCTGCCATGTGTTGGTTCGTGGCTTCTTATTACAAAGTGAAAAATAATTATCCCACATTGGTGGGTCTTCAAAAGACTTTGTAACTTAAATACAATGTTGTGTATAATAATATATGAAGTATAGGAGGCTAAGGCACCCCTCCACAAGAGTGTGCCAACCCTCACTGAGGGCCTCCAATGAGCAAATAGTGGGGCCCAGAGATCCTCATATGACTGCCTGTCAAAGACCGAAGGCTAAAAACAAACACCAAACCAAATTTTTTTGCACCAATTCATATTGCCACATGTCAAATGGTTATTGGACCACTTGGCATGTTTAAATAGTGCCACATCACTTGTTGACACCCATTATTCACCTGTCACAAGAATGCTTCAGCAAGCTATATCTCAAGCATCCAGACTCCATTTTGCGTTATGGAAGAGGCACCGGAAAGCTCTCGATGAATTCTACGATGTGCAAATGGTTTGACCAGAATTTGAAGACTTTTAAAATGGAATGGTACATGGATCCACCTGGATCATGAATAACTAGAAAACACTAAAAAATTGGGGGCATAGTTAGTGCCCTTCAAATGTTTTAAATGAATAATTGGTGTTTAGACTAAATTATGATTAACACCCAAAATTGTTGAGATGAAAATAGGCTTGCACCTCCTCATAAAATACCTCCAATGTAAATTATATTTTATATTAAATAAAATATTATGATGAAATTTGAATAATTAAAAATTACCAATTTTTTAAAGTAAGAATGAAGAGTATGGGACCATCGACACAAAAATAAAGAATATATATATTAAAATGATTTCACAGCTAGATTATTTTAAATTAGGCATATGCATATTTTTTACTTTAAATCATAATAATAAAAAGGTCCGTGTAGTGGCTAGTCTATATCTTTGTATTGAAAATTATTTATGGTTGAATTTGCATATAAATTTGTAATATAAGCTCAACACAACAATGAATGATGGTTAAGTAGGCCTCTACATATGATTATTCTAGAATAGCTTTGTATTAGCTATAGGTAAGGGTATGTACATGAATTTGGGGGATAATTTTATGGATATTTTAGCATATTAATACATATGTAATATTTCATAATGTGTATGAGTTATTATTTCTAGGATCAATAAATACTGAAACTATAATGTGTACCCATTATAGTGCATACATGTTTTTCTCTATAAAAAATTGTATTGACAAAAACATGGGAGTTTAAAATATTAAACAACTAAAGCGTGTAATTAGTATAATATGTATTCATAATAATGCATACACGATATAATGCATATGCATAATAAAATGTATGTTATAGATCAATAAAAACATTAAAGGGGATAAAATGAAAAAAGGGGATGGATTAGAAGGTGGGGGTGGAAGGTTTACTAAATGTACAAGTCAACATTTATATTGTTACATTTATATTCCTTATACTTTAAATTTATTTTAGTAAATATAAAAAATTAGGGTCACGTTGGATCTAATACATTTGGTCTCATAGTTGCATGCCTTATAATGTGGGAGACAATTTTTCAAAATCTAATTTGGTCTGTATTTAGGTATTTTTTAGGGATTTAGTATTGAACCTAGGGATTTTAGGGCATAACTTTTGCAATTGATGTCCATTTTGGGTAAATATATGGTCATTTTAAAGATTTTTGTTCCTTTTAGATTACTTGATATCATTTATAGGAGTCTTAATTTTATTAAAATTGAAGTTTACAAAGCAATCACTTTGAATTCAATCTAAAGTGGTGTGATTGGGGCAATATATGTCATATTGATGACCCACAAACATTAAAAAACCATTTACTCATCATCTCTCCCTCATCCCTAATCACATTCTCCTCATCCCTCATCATCCCTAATCACTCTCTCCTCATACCTAATCATCCATAATCACTCTCTCATTGACCCTCACCATCCCTCATCATCTCTAATCACTCCCTCATCATCCTTAATCACTTCCTCATTGACCCTCACCATCTCTCATTATCCTTAATCACTACTTCATTACCCTTAATCATCCCTAATCACCCCATCCCCATCCCTCATTGTCCCTAATCACTCCCACATTGAACCTCACCATCCCTCATAATATCTAATCACTCCTTCATTGTCCATAATCACTCCCTCATTGACTCTAATTATCCACCATCATCCCTAACCACTATTTCATCATCCCTCATCATCCCTAATCACTCCCTTATTGACCCTCACCATCCATTATCATTCCTAACCACTCCCTCATCATCCCTAATGAATCCCTCATTGACCCTCACCATTCCTCATCATCTCTAATGACTTCCTGATCATCCCTACTCACTCTCTCCTCATCCCTCTTCATCCTTAACCACTCCATCTAATTCCTTGATGGTGGGTGTAGTATCTTCTCATTTATACCTGAATGGCTTATGTTCCAATTATAAATTTTACTCACTCAAATAAGGCCTAAATAAACTCTTATTACACTCAAATAAGGAACTTAGATATATTATATAATTATCTATTAGGATTCAAATATGTGTGTGTGTGTGTGTATGGTGATCCATACTTATACCATAGAGTGAGTGTGTATCTAGAGCCCTGAGCTAGAATAAATAAGTATGAAAATGAGTAAAGGGTGGGATGAAATTGTATTAATTACACACACACACACACACACACACACACACACACACACACACACACACACACACACACACACACACACACACACACACACACACACACACACACACACACACACATTATGATTTTGGCATCTAAAAATCCTGATCCTAGAGTTGAGAATATAAATTTATATCTATATAGATAGGGTGACTAGAGACTAGTTGAGAATTCCAATCCTAACCCCATAGTTGATTTATCATTTTCTCTATATGTAATTGAGAGTATGTCCATAGTATACCTAATAATAGATAGATATATAGGTGGTCACCAATCCAGTATAGTGTGTTCTAATCTAGTAGTCAGTATACCCAACTTGATATATGAAAGAAATTAAGGGTATATTCCTTAATCTAGTGTATCCAAGAGGGGATAATTATAAATATCAATGAAAGTTTTCCTTATTAATATATATCTTTTATTTACTTTTGGATTAAGGAATAACTATCAATGGAAGTTTGCTTTTCAATGGATATCTTTGTTCTTACCCTACCTAATTAGATATGGCATACCCTATAAGTCAAGGAAATCTTACTTCACGACATATAGCTTCATTTTTATCCTACCTACTTGCCATATCTAGAATATATTCTTATATATGAAGGGAAGCTTACTTCTTGATTTCTAGCTTGGACATATTCTTTTCCTACCTACTTAGTTATTCCCTACCTACTTAGCTTCTATTTTTGGCAAGGGAAGCTTGCTTCCTGATATATATAATGAGAAATAAAGTTTTGAATCATGTTACATATGTAATAGATCTATACCATTGAGAATACCCTACCTAATTTACCTAATCGAGTATTCCCTACCTAATTTACCTATTTGAGTATACCCTATTTGATTTAATATTTTATCCATATCTTGTTTTTGACTATGCCCTACCTAAATACCCAAGCCATATATTGATCTTGACTATGCCCTACCTACCTTCTTATACTTGACTGTACCCTACCTACCTATAATTATTACCGTACCTACTTGAGTATGCCCTACCTACCTTATTATACTTGAGTATGCCATACCTACCTATTTTTATTTACCTACCTACTTGAGTAAACCCTACTCGATAACATGTGTTTTAGTGCCCATTCAATAGGGAGGAATGAAATGAATCAATATTGCATATATAGGGTAGAGAAGGTCACCCAAATAATATATATTACCCTTATATATAGATATGGTGCAAGGCTTTTTAATCATCTCTCATTATCCTTAATCACTCCCTCATTGTCCTTCATCATCCCTAATCACTCTCTCATAAAAAATCATCACCCTTAGTCACTCCCTCATCATCCCTAATCATTCCTTCCTCATAATTTATCATCCCTAATCACTCCCTCAATGACACTCATCATCATTCATTATCCCTAATCACTCTTTCCTCATCCCTAATTATTCCCTCTAATACCTTTATGGTATGTGTAGTAGATTTTGTCTTGTGCTTGACCATCCCAAATTACTCCTTTCTCTATATAGGTTAGAATTCCCCTTCACCTTTAAATATATGTCTTGGTTAATTCCCCCTCATCTGAAGCATGTGTTTCAGTGTCCATTCAATAAGAATAAAAGGAATGAATTAGTATTGCACACATGGGGTAGAGAAGGTCACCCATATAATAGAAATTAACCCTTATATATAGATCCATCATAATACTTTTTCATCATTTGTAATCATCCTTAGTCACTCCCTTAATGGCCATCATTGTCCCTAATGACTCCCTCATTGACCCTCATCATCCATAGTCACTCCCTCATCATCCCTCATCATCCCTTATCATCCCTAATCACTCCCTCCTAATCCCTTCTCATCCTTAATCGCTCCCTCATTGACTCTCATCATCACTAATCATCTATAATCACTCTCTCCTTATCCATCCTCATCCCTAATCACTCCCTCCAATACCTTTATGATGAGTTCAATGGATTTTTTCTTGTGCCTAATCATTCTTAGTCACTTATTTTTATATATAGATTAGACTGACCCCTCTCATTTAAAGATATGGCTTGGGTATTCAATTAGGTATAAATTATTAAATATAAGTTTAGGTAATATATATGGTTATGATTAGATATAGGTATTAAATATCAAGATGTAGCTTAGCTATTTTATTAGGTAGGGCATACTCAAATAGGTAGGGATAAAAGGATAAGTAGTTAGAGCATAATAAAGTAGGTATAGTAGGTAGGGCATACTCAAGTATAAGAAGGTAAGTAGGGAATAGTCAAGATCAAGATACAACTTGGGTGTTTAGGTAGGGAATACTCAAGTAGGTAAAGTATGTAGGGCATACTCAATGGTATAGATCTATTACATATGTAAAATGATTTAAAACTTTTTTTATCATTCTATCGATTGGGAAGCAAACTTCCCTTGCCAACAACATAAGCTAAGTAGGTAGGGAAAGAATATATGCAATCTATAGATTAGGAAACAAGATTCCCTTGATAGCTAAGAATATATTCTAGAAATAGAAAATAGGTAAGACAAGAATGAAGCTATATATTAGGAAGCAAGCTTCCCTTGCCTTATCAGGTAGGGCATAGCTAAGTAGGTAGGGTAAGAACAAAGATTTATATTAGAATGAAATATTCCTTTGATAACTGTGCCTTGATACATAAGTAAATCAAAGATAAATATCGAGAAGGAAAACTTCCATTGATAGACATGCCTTAATCCTTTTCTATCTATCTATCAAGAAGATAATTTTCCCTTGATATGTTATTAGGTGAAGTAAATATAGATATCAACAAGGCAAGCTTCCCTTCCTTGGCATAGATGAATTAAGTAGAGAAATTTTCCATTACCTTTTTTTAATGTAAGTTTGAGATCAGGGTAGGGCCTTTGAAATGGTTCCCCCCATATATCTATGGTGGGGCCCCATTCCTACGTTATAATTTGATATATTGTATTAGGGACCAGGGCATATTCAGAGTATAGTAGGGACCCAATTTGACTTTTAGGGTCTATTAGGTCATGCCCAAGTTCTAAGTATCCCCTCCTCGATAAATTGGATTAAGTTATTCCCTTTATAGATCAATTTGGGTATAGATCAAGTTGGGTTGGGAAACACACTCTACTAGCTACTAGGTTCGAACACACTCTACCAAATTGGTGATTACCTATATATCTATCTATAAATATGATATACTATGGACATACTCTTAAGGACATAAAGATAAAATGAGAAGTCAAATATGGGGTTGGGATTGGAATTCTCAACTAGTCTCTAGTCGCCCTTATCTATATAGATATAATATTGGATTCTCAACTCTAGGATTGGGATTCTTAGATACCAAAATCCCAATATATATATGTAAGTAATAAAATTTAATCACACCCTTTTCTCACTTTCCTACCTATTTATTCTGGCATGGGGCTTTGGATACACATTATCACCATGGTCTAGGCATGGATCACCATAGAGATCTTAGAATCCCACCATAAAATTAGATGATATCTTTGAGTTCCTTAATGGAGTTGAAAAAGATAAGTGAAAGGAGATTTTATTTAGGCCTTATTTGAGTGAGAAAAATTTGGAATTAGAATAAAATCCAATCCAACACAAACAATAAGCCACTACACCCACAAGGTATTGGAGGGAGTGATTACAGATGAGGAGGGAGTGAGTAGGGATGATGAGGAATGGTGAGGGATGGTGAAGGTCAATGAGGGAGTGATTAGTGATGATGGGGGTCAATGAGGGAGTGATTAGGGATGATGAGGGATGAAGAGGGAGTGATTATGGATTATAATGGATGAGGAAGGAGTTAATAGGGATGATGATGGATGATAAAAGAGTGATTAGAGATGATGAGGGATGGTGAGGGTCAATGAAAGAGTGATTAGGGATGATGAAAGAGTAATTATAGATGATCAGGGATGGTGAGGGTCAATGAGGGAGTGATTAGGGATGATGAGGGACTAGGAAAGAGTGATTAAGGATTATGAGAGATGAGGAGGAAGTGATGAGGGATGAGGTAGGGATGATGAGTAAGTGAAATTAACACAAAGTGGATGTTTGATGTGTGTAGGTCATCAATGTGAACTATGTTTATCCATTCACACCAATTTGGCTTGAATTCAAAGTGACTGGTCTGTAAACTTCAATTTTATCAAACTTAGGACTCTTAAAAATGCCATAAAGTAATCTGAAAGGCACAAAAACAAAAAAAATGACTATATGTTTACCTAAAATGAACATTGATTGAAAAATTTATGCCTTGAAATCCCTATGTTAAATACTAAATCCCTAAAAAATACCTACATAGTGACCAAATTGGATTTTGAAAAACTATCTCCCACATTGTAAGGTGTGCAACTATGGTACCAACTCTATCAGATACAAAGTGGCCCTAATTTCACATATTTACTAAAATAAATTTAAATTATAAGTTGACATTTATATTATTATAATAATATAAATGTCAAATTATACTTAACATTTATTTTCACCCGGCAAGAGGCGCGATGGATGAAGGCGAGTACGAGGGCGCGACAGGGCAAGGTACAACAGGGCAAAAAATAGGGCACAACTATAGGGAAGTGATTGGGCTATAGCAAGCATCCCAAGGAGCACACAATAGTGGGAAGGTTCCACTTTTGCAAGGTTTAGGTTCTTTTACTGCTCTTGAGCAACCAAGTATGTGCATCCCCAAAGTCAACGACTATCTAGAAAGATGCAAGGAGAGGCCCAAGCTAGTTATACCAATGGAAATGATTGCTGAAGACATTGAATACTATTCCAATCACTCACTATACTATAAGTTTATGGGGCTTAGGATGTCACTATTATTCTTGGAAGCATGGGCTCAGAGGACATGGGCACTGGAAGGAGAAATGGATATTACATTGCTAGCCAATAGCTATTTCATGGTCACTTTTACCTATATAATAGATTGTTAAAGAGTTTTTGCTAGAGGTCCTTACTTCCATAATCAAGTGGGACTATTTATCAAGCCCTGGGATTCTGATTTCATACCTTCATAGGAACTACCAAACCGTGTCCCAGTGTGGGTGTGTCTGCCCCACTTTTTGATGGAATGCTACCAAGAAGACACTCTCCAATTACTTGCATCCTTACTGGGAAGGTTAGTTGGTTCCTCAATGTCACTCCTGGGGAAAAAGGTAATTACTTATGCCCACATTTGTGTTGAAATTGATCTTAGTAGGCCATTACCAGATGCTATTGAAATGAGTGCAGGCCCTTTTTCATGGGTACAATAGCTGGATTATGAAACCCTCCCTTTCCACTATCATCTATGTCATGCTTATGGGCATTTGTAGCAATGGTGTCCCACCTCAAAATCCATTGCACCTCAACTAGCTTAATCTACTCACACTCCTTCTGGTATTGACAAGGAAAGGTGTTCGATTCCAAGTGAGGTGCCTAAAACTGATGGTTTTATGCTGGTTAAAGGCTGATATAGAAATAGAGGCCAAAAATGGTCCTTGAAGGAAAGACAATTAGATGACTCGCTCAATAGATTTGAAATATTGGATGACCTTAATCAGTAGGAGGTGAATCTCAAGTTGATGATTTTGGACCAGGGGATTGAGGGACCAGCTTAGGAGACCAATGCTTTAGGGGCTTTAATTGAAACATAGGATGCTAGAGATTGTCATATGGATATGGACCAACAGCTAATAATTTTAGAAGGAATGACTTCCTCAATTGCTCCCCTTAAAGAAGATGGAAATATGCCCCTTACTGAGAAAATTGGGGACTCAGGGACAACAAGAAGTAGTAAATCTTCTCCTCATCTCGGACTTCTACAAAAAGACCTTAAGAAAGGAGGGGGAGAGAAATATGGAAAGCCTGGTACAAAAAAGGACTTGGAAAAGATCAAGCTAATGGGAGAGACTTTAGTGGAGTCAGGGCCAGTAAAGACTCTGGATGCACACTTTTTGAACCCTCTGAAATGATTATAATATCTTGGAATGTAAGGGGTTTAAACAACAACCCCAGATAAAATGATGTTCACAACCTAATTAAAAGTCATAGGCTAGATGTCCTTTTCTTGCAAGAGACTAAACTTTTAGTTGAATACATGTCCAGACTAGCGCTCAAGTTGTGGAAGCAAGGAGAATGTCAATGCATTGGTGCTACTAGATACTCAGGAGGACTAGCTTGTCTATGGAACCCATGAAAGATTGGCCTCATAGGTTGGCTGACTTCTAAGTACTCCATGACTATGATTGCTTCTAGCTTTGAGATGGGGGAAGTCATTATATTCTCCAATATATATGCTTCCAATGATTGGTAGGGTAAAAACTCCTTATGGGGCCCCATAAGTTTTGTTCGTAGCCTAGCCCCTTCCACCCTTGGATTATGGCAGGTGATTTTAATGCTATTCTTGATTTGACTAAAAAAAGTGGTGGCACGTCAAGGCTAGACCCATCTACTTTGCTAATGTGCAACTACATTGAAAATTTGAATTTAGTTGACATCAGGCCTAATAATGGATAGTTTACTTGGAACAATCGTAGGAGTGGGAAACATTGCATAGTTGAGAGACTTGACCATTTTCTGGTCTCAACTTTTTGGGTTAGAGGTATGTGGTCTACGAGGTCTAAATTTTGGATTGGAGAGGATCAGACCATTGGCCCATCAAGCTTAATAGTGTCTCACAGTATCATCCATGCTCTCCTTCCTTCAGATTTCAACTCATGTGGCTGCAGGATCAATCTCTACATGAGTGTGTTACCAATTGGTGGCATTGGGGTAGGCCTACCCATGGTACAGTGATGTAAATTTTTGCCAAAACACTACAATATATGAAGTACAAGCTCAAGCGGTGAAATCACCAAAGTTTTGGAAACATTTTCCATGCTAAGGCTATTGAAAAAATGAAGCTTGATGGTATCACGAGAATAATAAGGGAAGAAGGATTGATTGAAGACTTACCGCAAGAAGAAAAATAGGCTATGAAAGACCTAGAGGAATGCAAGCTATGGGAGGAAATTTTTTGGAAGAAAAAAGCTCAGATCGAATGGCTCTAGGAGGGGGACAAAAATACATCCTTTTTCTTCAATTCATCCAAAGCTAGGAGACATGGCAATTCCATTTCAGCCTTGGTCAATGAAAGAGGTGAGTGACTTAGCTCCTTTCTAGTAATTTTAGAGGAGGTAGTGTAGTACTTCTCTACTCTCTTTAGGGAAGATGCTAACGGGGAATCACCAGAAGAAGCTTAGGTTCTCTTTTGCATTCCGTCATTGGTGACATGTGAAATGAATGAAAATTTAATGAAACCAATCACACTTTGAGAGCTTGAGGAAACCATTGTTCAGATGAAAAAAGGGAAAGTGGCTAGACCTAACAGCTTCCCAACTGAATTCTACTAAGAATTTTGGGATATCATCAAACTTGACCTTTTAGCTATTATCCAAGAATCTCAACAAAATAAGCAAATGCTTAAGGCTATAAATGTGATCTATCTTGCTCTCATACCCAAATGTGAAGGTGCTAATAGGCTAAGTCAATTCTGCCCTATATCCCTATGCAATGTTGTTTAAAAAATCATATCTAAAATCATTGCAAATAGGTTAAAAAGAGGGCTAAGTGCTGTGATCTCTGAAGAACAGAGTGGTTTTGTAGAAGGCAGGCAAATCTTGGATGGTATTGTTATTACTATTGAGTCCATTCACTCCATGTCCAGCTCAAAAGATAAGGTGATGTTCATTAAATTTGACATGGCCAAAGCCTTTAATAGGGTTAGATGGCCATTCCTATAGAAGGTTCTTAGTGCTTTTGGCTTTGCGAACAAATGGACTCAATGGGTCATGAGCTGCATTTCCTCGGCTTCCTTCTCAGTGCTTATCAATGGAGAACACACGAAGCTTTTTAGTGCTATAAGAGGGTTGCGACAAGGTGATCCTCTATCTATGTACCTTTTTATTCTCCTTACTAAAGGTTTGGGGAGGTTGATCAATAGGAAAGAAGAGGAAGGCCATATCCAAGGATGGTGATGGGGAGGGCAATTGCCAGCACAATCACACCTATAATTTGCTGATGACACTGCCCTTATGGGCATGGCCACAATGATTGAAGTTGCTAATTTATGCAGGGTGTTAGATGTTTATCTAATGGCCTTAGGACAAAAGGTCAATGAAGATAAGTCATCCATATTCTTATTCGACACTCTGTGCCCTATTCAGCAGTGGATAGTGAGGACTTTGCATTTTTAGATTGGCACTACCACCTTGATCTACTTAGGTATCCCTATCTCAGCTGGCCATACATCCAAAGAATCTTGTCATACTATTTTGGATAAATTTCAGGTGAAATTGAATCATTGGACACACAGGTGGTTATCCTTTATGGGCTGGGTTCAACTTATCCAATTTGTGGTGCAGGCTTTACCTATTTACAGGTGTATGCTCCAGGTTTCCCCGATGGGAATTGTTAAGGAATTTGATTTGATTACCAGAAAATTCTTATGGGCTGGTAGTCTAAACTCCACTAAATGGAGCCTTATTAGATGTGAGACTGTCTATAGCCCCAAACAATATGGCGGGATCGGTATGAGGTAGACAGACTTAAATGGTATTGCTTTGGCAACCAAACTTTATTGGCAATGGTGCACTGAACAAGACAAGGCTTGGGCCAAAATTATCTCATAAAAGTACTACTTTGAAACCATTCAGAGGGACATTCCTTGCTATCCACTTATTGGGAAAGGTTCGGCAATATGGGGTACTCTCAAAAAAGGGGTTGCTCTCATAAAGGATGGCTTATTCTAGATTTGTAAACAGGGATCCAAGGCTCTCTTTTGGTCTGAATCTTGGGATGGTTATCCTCCCATCATTTATCAGTTTCCAAATTTGTTGAACCTTTGTCAGAGATTCCTTGATGCTGGCTAGTCTCGGGTGAGTGACTTCAAAGTTTACGTTACACAAGGATAGGTGGAGGTAGCTCACTGAAAAGCTCCCAAAACTTGGTCTGTTAATGGGACACAGGAAGAGAATGAGGAGCTATTGAGCATCATTTTTAGGCATTATTGTAGTCCTCTTTAGGAGGAGGATGATCTAGCTTGGTCTTCCAATCCCAAGGGAGCTTACACAATTTCATCTAGATATTTGGCTTTACTTCTTTAGAGATTGGGCAGGGGGGAAGTGCATTGGTGGAGACAGGTTTGGAATAAATTCACATGGCCTAAATGTAACTATTTTTCTTGCATGCTAGCTTAGAATAGGTGCTTGACCTAGGACAATCTCTGAAAGAGAGGTTTCCAAGGCCCTTCAGTATGTATTATGTGTGGAGCGGCCGAGGAGGATTCACCACACCTTTTTTTGCGATGCCCCTTTGCCTTACAACTCTAGCATTATTGGTGGGATGTTTGGAAGCACCCATGTTTTCATGCTCAATTTGTGGTCAATTTATGGAATGGAATGGGAGAACCCCCCTCAAGGATGCCCTTCTTGCAGGACATATGGCTGGGCGGCCCCATTTTTCTAGTTTGGCAGATTTGGCTTGAGAGAAATAGGCAATTTTCTGGGGGGTGAGGGTCATGGCACAACAAGTATGGCAGAAAGTGGTGGGGATGATCTAGGAAACCATCCAAGCAAAGAGCATGATTTGCCTTCCTTTGACCAAATAGGATGCTCAGGTGGTGGCACAACTTGGATTCTAGTAGTTAACTGGTAAGTTAGCATATGTCAAGAGGAGCAAGCAGGTTAAGGAGCAGATTCTCAGGACTGGTCAGTGGCAATGCTCCCCTAGTGGGATTCTCAAGATCAATATGGATGGTTCTTCTAGAGGTAATCTGGGACCCCCAGGTATTGGAGGGATAAGAAGGGATTCTGAAGGTACGATGATTTTATTTTTGTGGTTCTTGAGGGGCTGTAAACCATTAACATGATGGAAGGCCAGGCCATTATTTATGCCCTTGAGAAGGCCCAAGCATTAGGTTGGCATAGGATTATCTGTGAATTAGACTCTCAAGTCTTGATTAACCTGCTCATTAAGAGGAAAGTGGTGGACGTCAATTGGCAACTATCTCTGATTGTGCAACAAATTTTGTAGATTTGCTTATTTATGGATAGCGTTACTTTTGCTCACATTCCGCATGAATGGAACATGAAAATAGATTTTTTGGATAAATGGGCATTAGACCATTTATATGGTGAAAACATTGAGGATTGGGGGTCTCTCTCCCTGATGTTGCGTTCTGATTTGGAAAGAATTCTGGAGGCTGATAGGGAGGTTCATAATATTGTCTAGTTGGGTGTGTGCCTAGTTTTTTAGTTTTTGCTGCTTTCTTCTGGGGTTATTTTCCCCCCTGTTCTTCTTGTAATGCTTTTCTTTACTTATTAATATAATTTTTACCCCTTTTATAAAAAAAAAAAACATTTACTTTAGTAAACTTGCCCCCTCACATTATAATTCATCCCCTTTTTGCATTCTAACCCTTTCAATGATTTCGTTGAGCTATAACATATTTGTGATATAGTGTACACATGTTATTATGCATATGCTTTATAATGTGTACACACTTTAACTTTATTTAATATTTTAAATTCCTAGGCCTTTGCATTCTACCCATTTTAATAGATATATATATTTTTGTTTGAATTCAAAAACCAAGCCTTTTCGCTTAGAAATGCTTGGATTCTTGAGCCAAAGGATTGGACCTATAAACACACAGTTTAATCCAAGATCTTTGACATAAAATAATAAAATTCAACTTACATCACTAAATATACTATGAATGTCAATGAAACAATTCATAAAACTATTACCACAATGATGAGAATGCTTTCCTCTTTCCAAATATATGATTTTTTTTTTTTTAATTTTTAGATTATTTTAAGGTTTATATCTATGTTGACTTCTCACTATGGATTTTTAGGCCATTACATGCCACAAATATATATGCCTATATATGTTTAAGTATTTTTATTTTCATTGATCCAAATGCAAAAAAATTATATGGTTACAAACTAGAACTATATATATATATATATATAGGTCTTACGCCCATCTATCTATTTTTTATTAGTTTTCAAGATCTATTTACTTGTAAAATTAATTAAAAATATGTATATGTTCATTAATTTTTTAAATAAAATATACATCATAGACTATATGATCTTATCTAAATTTCCACAAAAAGTTTGAATAAAATACTAAACTTTGCTATAAAAAAGTTACACCATACGGATGACTATCAACTCTATTTTTCTAAAAAAATAGGAGTTCCTCTTTAAATTTTATATGTTTGACCTACTTATATTTAACCATTTATTTAAAAAAAATAGTGTTTTGGAAAGTAGAATCAAAATTTTAAAATTCATGTTCTTACACCTTCCTCAAAATTTGAGTGCAGGCATCTCAAATTATCTATATAAGTTCAAATTTCTTAATTTTTATGGAAAACATGTCCACAAATAGGCTCCTTTTTATCACCCAACTTTGCGCACTTACCCATAAATTTTATAAATGTTTAAAAACAAGAAAGGATAGATGATCATATGGTAGTCAGTTAAGAATTTATATAGTGGTTACAATATAATTATCAAAATAATATAAGTTGTATAATAAATGTCACTTTTTATAGGATATTTGTCATATTTAAATATTTTTAAGTATTTAAAAACAAAAAAAATCTTAACCAATAAAATTATATATGTTAATCATTTTTCTCTCCAATAAACATAATCAAATATAATTTGTATAATAAATATATTCTTTTTGAGTTATAGAAGTGTCTTGTGTAAGAATTTTTATATATTAAAAATGAAAAAAAAAGATAATAATAATATTATATGTCAAAATAATGCTCTTTTCACTCATAAATATTGGAGTGATAATTTTTAATAGAAAAAAAAAAGATAATAATAATATTAAATATCGAATCAATGCTCTTCCCATCCATAATTATTATTTTAATGAGAAAATAAATATTGTCATATTTGTCACTTTTGAAATGAGTTTTTAATTATTACATTGATATAAATTGAATATTCCACAATAACATGTAATTGATTTTTTTTTAAAATTTGGGTGCTACTTTAGAATTTTTAGATTAATATGTCTTATAAAGGATTTTATTGGATAGAGTAGACAAAATATTTGTTCAAATGATTCCTATAGTGATACCTTGATAGGGACTAATAAGATAATAATAATAATAATATTTTTAGGTATGGGTAACCAATTTGAGACAAGAACTATGAACTAGTCTGGGACACAACTAGGAGGCCTAGATCTCCTTTACATCCAATACTAATATTTATAATATCACCAACAGATGAACAACCATATCCAACCAGTGTCACCAACATCACCAATGACCTCAACAATCCAAACATCACCAACAACCACAACCAGCCTAATATGCCTAATGAGATTTGAACCTAGGGGGCTAGATACAACCAAGCCACTTTGACCAATTCACTCATATCTCATTGACATAATAATAATATTAAATTTCACTAAATTATAATATGAGATTATTATTGTAAGATGTAAATAATAGTTTTATATTAACTTCACTTAAGTTTCTTGTAACCATCACTAAAATTTATATTACTTGAACACGTGACAAGTATCCTCTTTTTAATTTTTCAAATGTTTGATTTTCAATCGAGTCAGGATCTTGCCATCACTACGTACAAGATGTATTTGTGGATATCTATTATTAAGTGTTGATTACAATTTTTAAATATGTAGTCACTAGCTATAAAATCAAATTCCTTTCTTGTTTTGTGCATGAGGAGGCTCTTACAATAGGATTAGGATTTGCCATTTTATTCTTCATATACATTATGTGTGAACTCAAACTTAGGGGAAATAAAAATAACAATAGACTAAAATTTACACCAATACAACACCCATGGCCTATCTTATGAAATCTCCATCTCTTGGGAAACCTTCCTCATCATGCACTCACAAACCTTGCAAATAAATACAAAACTATTTTATTTGTATGCTTGGAATTTATCTCCACTGTTGTAGTGTCTTCTATTTCCATGGAAAAAGAGTTATTAAAAACTCATGATTTGGTCTTTACCAACATAAAAAATTGTGCATTAGGTAAGTATGTCTACTATGATCATAACAATGTGGCTTATTGTCTCTATGGAGTGCATTGGAGACAAATGAGAAATTTGTGTACTATTGAGTTACTCATAGCTAAGAGATTCGAGTCTTTAAAATTCAATAGGAAGGAAGAGGTATCAATAGTGATTTATTCAATTTAGGAGGAAAATAACCCAGGGATTCTATATGTAGATGTGAGAAATAAGATCTCCTCCTTCACTCAAAATATTACCTACAAAATGCAACCTTTATCATATAATTTTTGATGTACCCCAAGAGTAAGCATTGACAAAAATGCCCCAAGAGAGAGCATAAGATGTATGCCTAACCTAATACAAATCCATAATCACACACACACACACACACACACATCATGCATTTATTTCAAAAATATAATCTATATCATGTATATATTAAATTATTGCATTATAATCTCTACCAATAAGCATATTGTCATGAACATACAATGTGTACTCTGACATATTCATAATATGTCATATTGTTTACAACCATAACTTGAAAATGTAGAGGTAAAGTAATTTTAGAAGATATGAAATGGGCAATGTCATAATAATTATGGAGAGAGAAGTAATCCATAAACATGTAACCTAACCAAGAGTCATCCATATATAATAATCTAATACATCATACAAATTATGTGAACTAAATCTAGAAATGCAAAGAAATCAACTAATTATGCAATTTAAATCTAATCTAAATTCAACCTAAGATAGAGCAAAAAATAAAGAAAATAGTAAACACAAACTTATACCTCAAATATGAAAGTTTCCTCTATTGTGATGTAAACTTGATTTGCTCTTTGAAAATGTGGTTGCTCACTCTTCCAATGCAAAGGAGAATGAGAAACATTTTGGTTAAAAAAGAGTTTTCTGTATGATTTTATTCACTTTGACTCACTTGTATTCACTTTTGAATTGAATATCACTTTGCTAGCATAAGTTAGAATGGATGAAAATGACAATTTTCAAGCTTTTTTATAATTTCTAGAGGAAGATCCAACGGTGGAGGATTATTTAGATTTATTAAATGATCTAAACAATCAATGGTGGATAATGAGTCCTCACCCAAGAGGATGAATACCATTTCAAATCACTGAGATAAGTATGGGATTGGTTAGTTGAGTCAACAGGAATGAGTCAAAATTATTAACAAATTAAGGGATGACTCAAAGGAGGTTGAGAAAGTTGTGGGTTTGGTTGAGATGAGTCAACATGTGAGGGAGAATAAGGTGGAAGATGTTGGATGAGGTGTATAATCTAGATTTTATATTTAAAATAAGGATTTAAAGTGTGCATAATTGACTAATTTGACTTATTTAATTATTTGAAGCTGGAGGGAGATGTGATGAATTATTTTAAGAAGAATTATGAATAGATTTTAGGTGAATTTTGACACTAAATATAATTTAGGTGTCTACATTTTCCCCTCTTTGAAATAGTGTTGTGAAACAATATTGTTTCAAAGAATAGTAGAAGAAATAGAACATTGATGATTAAGAAGGAGAAAGTTACCCTAAATGAACGAAAATGAGTGTGATGATGCCCCCTCAAGGGTTTGTGCAAGAAAAATGGATAAACACTCAAAATTGATGAAAAGAGGAAATTGAAAAATTGATGTGGATGAATGATAAATCAATGTATTAGGGACTATTTGATATAATTTAGACTTATCAACAATCGAAATTTTTAAAAACTTTCAGAAATAAATTGGACTATGTCCAAATTTAATTGGACTATATCGAGATTAAGTTGGACTTATTGCAAATAAATCATATCTGTCTAATGTATTTGTGATAAGTCCAAATTATTCAAAATGATCATAAATAATTTATTTATTTGTATTTGAAAATTATCATAAATAAATTAGACTTCATCAAGAATTACTTGGACTTATAACAAATAAATCACATCTATATTATATATTTGTAGTAAGTCCAAATTATGTGACCATTAAAACTAGTTCATAGACCATAAATTTATAGATATTATAAGACTTAGTAGTATATTTATTAAGGAAAAATAATTCATACATCAATCGTGCGATTGGAAGATATGTGATTTAGAACACCTAGGATGACTGGGATGCCACGTCACTGGTTGATTAAATCGTGAGCTATCTATTTAATTTGATTTGAGTGACGTCCTTGAAACCATCAAAGTTTATCTCATATTTATGTCGAGTTACTGAGACTTTGATGCATGTTGTAATCTCAAGTGCTCACATTGTTCGAGACTTTTTTTTGGACTGGTCATCCTTTTACATAGTGAAATTACCAAGATTGTGCCACATGGCACAATCTTGAGTGCCATGTGAAAATCTTAATAACATTTATTTATATATAAAAGATGAAGAACAAATATTGATGTGCAAGTGTGGCATTCTGAGGCATAAATCTTGAAGACCTTTTTGCATACATGGGAATGCTGAATTGTATTTTGAAAAACACAAAAGCTGTAGTGAACTAAATTCTCAGATGTGCAAATTACTAAGATCTTTTGCTGAAAACCATTTCAAAGGATGAAAAAATGTGAAGTGGATGTTACAATCATATGCTATTAAATAGATGCACAGTTACTGAAATACTAAATTGTCGTAGTAGAAAATATAAAACTCAAATGTCAAGGTGTATTTTTTGAGACCCAAATTACAAAGTGCCACTAGAAATAAATATAAATAAATAAAACAATAAAACATTATACATTCTCAAAAAATCGACTCAATTTTGAAAAAAACATTCATATTTCTCATTCCAAAATTAAGGAAACACCATTTTAAATTTCCCAATCCTTTTATCACTATTTTTGTTAATTCCTAGTGGGAAGATGCATTAAAATAGTTTGTTATAATTCCTTTCAAAAAATTAGTGAGAACAAGTGTATGACCTCTCCAATTTTTATTTGGTTTCTAAGCGTAGATGATACTATCTTTGAGTATGGATGGTAAAGATGCATCAGTTGGGTTTGGCTTCCATTTCTTGTCCAAGTGTCCTGAATAAATTTTTGTATCTTTTTTCCCTATATGAATTGGGATGAATCAAGCTACATTGACACTTCATTCTATATCCCCATTTTTTTGTAGTATCTCAATATTGATTTCAGCTCTAGCAACCTATACTATGTATTCCACTCATGTAGAATTATCAGGTCTGACAAATAACGTATCTTCAATTTCCACATCTTGAGTTGGATCGAATACAATTATTATTCTTTTGCTTCTTGGACCAACATATGTATCTATAGATGCCACTCTAAAATAAAGGGTGCTATCATGAACCATTTTATGCAGATCTCTATATAGGGGTATGTTGTGATGAGTTATAGGCCAAAAATCTTTTGTGCACTCAACTTCAGAAGGGAACATGTCTTCTTTCATTATGTTGTAGATGTTTTGGAAGTAATATGCTAGATCCTTCTACATACTATTTTTTGTCAAACCAAATTCATTGAATCTCTATACATACTTATTTACGTTATATTTAATTTATTTTTCACTCTTTTTCCTACTTCTATCTGAGTCTTTAGCAATAATGGAATCTTGAGACATTTTTATATTTTTCAAGTCTTTGAAATATATATTTTTTAGATTACCTTCTAGAACATTTGGCTCACCATTTTCTTTTGTTCCCCTTAATGTAATCAGGGGAAACCAATTTATATCTCTTATATAGTTTTTGAAATGCATATTGGGCTGACCTTGCTCCATGTATAGAAGAAAGTATTGAACTTTTGTGAATCCTAATATTTCACTTCTTCCCTTTAGCTGGTAACTATTAACATACTCTTTGAAATATGCACCCTCTTCAATCAAATATGGAATGAAGTTTATTTTATTTTCACACATCCTATAAGTGTCCATCATCTCTGCCACACTCCATACATCTTTCCTCTTTATACATTCAGACAAGTTTCCAAATGTGCCATCGATGTCATCATGGGTATGTCCTACATGTAGAAATCTAACCTCAACATCGAGGAAAACACCTTTTTAGACAAGGGGAGATAAATATTGCAATACATACCTATATAAAAAGACATGATTTTATGAATTTGTAAATGTAACATTAGTTCTATATAAGGTTTCAACATTTTTAAAATATAATTATGGATGGAAGTACCTATTCCTATTATCCCCACAATAGTTATTTAGTTGAAGGTATAGATTGAAAGGAAGTTTCTTGAAGGCACTAATTGATTGTGCTTCTTATCTATATTTATTGCATTTAGGGTAGCAGTTGTTAGACAAAAATGCATCATATAATGGATATTTTGAAGATCTAGGTTTATATAGTAAAGATCCATAAGTATATGGCACCATTATTTCCATATCCCTGAAGCACTTGTTCAATGAGGTGATAGTAAAGTTAGAACCTCTAAGAACATACAGTAAAAAAAATGCCCATATCTGCCTACACCATGACCATGTGTTATAATCCATGCCATTGACAACTCTAATATTCTATCAGTAATTGCTTTGATTTTTGTCACTATCCTCAACATAAATGTTTTTTGATGTTCCACCTTATCATGAATGACATTGAGGCATTCTTACGGGTATTGCTTTGAAATTCATTTATGTGTGTGTAATACATTTATCTTGCAAAAAGTATTTGATTTGAGTGCATCATAAATTATTGATCAATACACTCTTCATAATCTCTAGAGAGGGAACTAGAGTGTTTCTATTGAGTCAACAAGATGTATGTTTTGTACCTAGAAAAGTCATCAGACATGGCAATGGTCACATCATAGAAATTGGTTCTCCACATGTTATTGAATTTTGGTTAGGATATTGGCTCATATTCCATATTTGTTAGTTGTGCATTGATGAGACACTTCATAAATTCTTGAGTGAAATATGTTGGAAGATGTAAAACATTTTTACATGAGCCATCTATATCTACCTGGCATGTTAGTCATGGAGAAACATCTACAAAATCATCCACCAATTGGCCCAACAAATCTTTAACTACCATTGTCTTCTTTTGTGGTTTTTATCAAAATCTCCCTGCATGGAATGCATTTCATTCACCATTTTTGTGACAATTTTGAATGTCAAAAAAGTTACTTCTCTTCAATCCATATATTTTAAGACAAGCTTCCAAAAAAATCTCTGTACCCTAAAATCAATGCTAGTTTTATTTTTATTTTTCTTAAACAAATTGGCAGAAAGGGCATCCAAGACATGTTGCCTCCTATCTATTGTGGTGGAATCAATCAACTTAATCTTTGTAGATTTTAGAATCTCAAATGACAATCCTAACTAAAAACATTTTTTGGTGCAACATTTATCCACATACATTATTGTAATCTCACTATCTATCCTTTCATCAAACTCCACTTAGTTGAGTAAATTGTTTGGCTAACTTTTTTTTTAGCCCAATTATTTATAGGAATGAGCTAATTTTTTTGGATGCCTTTGTGCTAGGAATTTTAGGTAAGGAATGGCTTCATTATCCACTATGTCCCAAATTTTTCCAGTTTCTTTCTCTTTTGGTGTCATGCATGGTAAATTGAATGCTCTACAAGTCTTAGTGTCTACTATTTTGTTAGAAGTCCATTTAACAATATATGTTTCAATTACCTATGTACTTTAAGTCTCACAATGTTTTATAACATGCCTTATGTAAATTCCCAATTCATTTTCTAGCATTGGGACATGATTGTAACCAAAAATATCCTCTAGTTGAGCAAATTCAACATAACCAAAAGTAAATTTTTCATCATTTGCAAGAGCTGTACATTTGTGCAACAAATTTACCCTTTTCCCATCAAAAGTTTTTCTTAGGCTCTGAAATGTGGTAGGATCATCGATATATCAAACAAATAAATCCAAACAACGGTTTTTTTGTTGCAATGGTTATATATGCAGAACTAGACACAAATTATTTTGAATTTATTCCATGTCATTGCCTATAAAAAACTTGTCTGTGGCATGTTGCATCATTATTGTGCTCCATATAGTAAAAATATCAACTACATCTCCCAAATTATCCATAAAAGCTGTAAGAAATAGAAGTGGTTGAGTCAGATCAAAAGATTTATTCACATTAACACTTACACATCCAATATGTATTTCCTCATTGTGGTATGTGGAAGTGAGATTTATGGGTTTCAGAGATTCAACATCTAGACCTGCCACTTTGTGTATTCTTTCTTCATCAATGACCTTACCATTATTTATGAGACAAACATAGTCTCCACATTGGAAAGCCATTGGCATATGATTTTTTAGATGAACATTTTCAAAAGACATGAGAAGAGTTGTTAATCAAGTTATTTATAAAATCAGTCCAATTTATACATGTATGTAGGAGATAAAGCTATATCTATACCAGAACATAAGCATGGAGATATAATAAAACCTATAAATGTTAAAAAAAGTAATGTATAACATTTTTTAATGACATAATTTATGTCAATCCAATAAAATAATAGATTTTAATATCATATACTTTATACGTCAATTCTTACTTCATCCTGCTTTGAAGGTATCTCCTAGGAGATACATTTCAAACATGCATCAGAGCGGAATAGCTACATAGAGAAAAATAACTAATTAAGTTAATATTAAACCATGTATTTTATTACAATACAAAATGATAATGATAAATAGGGGTTTTGATAAAAATTATGGAAAATGATTAGCTTCTTATATTTTGGGATCTTGTATTTGATTTTAACCTCTATTGTGGATCCAAAATTTTGAAGGTATCTCTTAGGAGATACCATTCATACATGCATATGATAAGCCTTGAAGGTTTTAAGGTAGTAATGAGTAATACCTTCAAGGGTACCCAAAACATTAAATGTAAGGGTATGTGGCATGCACCCATAAACCTATGACATTTCAACACTCAAAAAATATTTCAAGTTCACTGGGTAAGTGAATCTCCATGATTATGCCAAGTGTCTCCATCTCGTTTACTTCAAGACTGATAGATGGAACTTCATGTATGAAATCTTAGGGATATGTAATAAGCATTGTGGTCACGTGTGGATCCATTTTAAATACATCTAAAATTCTTGTTAAAAATGGGACCCACTTCTTTGGGCCAATGGCATGCCTTTTCTTTAAAGAACTCCATGCTTTCTTGAGGAGCACCATGATGACATGTGTTATTAGTAAAAGGGACTGAAACTTCAAGTTTGCTGTCATGCTCACCTATGCACTTAGTCTCTATGAGTCCATGATGAAACTAAACACTGGCTTCATGTTTGTGGTCACATTCTTTATTCTCTCCCAAATAGGATACCTGCAGTCTGGGAGTGGGCGATGAGGTCATTCTTTAATTGCTAGATTTTTTGGTCCTTGGCTAAGGACTCTTGTTCCATCTATAATTGCATCTATTTCTACATGCTTGTAGAGTCAAAGAGGCTATTATAGGTATACATAATACAACTTATTAAATTCATTTAATAATTTAGTCCAAAATGTAAAATATCATTGTTTGTACTTTTCCAAAGAAAGGAGATTAAGGAGCAATCCAGTAAAAAAATGTACATCGATCTCAAATTAAGTTTGGGAAAGAGGTAAAAACAAGACATGTATGGTAGATGGATTTATAACAGTCATGAAAGACCATTAATGACATGGCATTTGGAAATATTACATCTTGTTTGAGGAAAATTGAGTTGGGATATGATAGGCTATGGGCTAATTTCAAGATTTGCAAGACATAAAAGGTCACCATCAAAGCCAAAATATTAAAGATGAGGAAGAACACTTGTGCATAGGAAGTCAGTGCATTTAAAGAGGTTAGAAAGAGAAAATTAGATGCCAAAATACATAAAATTAAGTGAAATCATAATGCAAAAATATTACAGACTTTGGTGAAGAAGAGTATTCTACTATCTACTCTTGATATACTCTTGTGTAGAAAAATTGATACCTAGATTTTGGTAGAATAAAGCAATCAAATAGTGTAGATTATAGGTTTAGTCATGGATAGTATCAACTTATTGATGACACTCATAGATATTGATATGGTAGAAATGGGGATTAGGATAGGTCTTCAACAAACCAAATTTAATGACCTAGATCCCTTAGACTTTTTGGAAACGACCAAAGTTACTCTCTTCACTCTATCAACACAATCAAGTGCACTAGCAAGAGATATTACACTTCAACATCTAATTCAAGGTTTTGATGTAGAGAGGCTAATCAAGTAATGTGAATTTGAGAAATTGGATGAGGTCACGTATACCTTGTTAATCTGATAAAACCAAGGGGCTATTTATTTGTCCATAGATATCACTATTTAGATCAATGCGTAGACCATGGTGAGAGTCATAGGCCTCATTAGTCATGTAAAATCATTATTGTGATAAAATTACACCACATCACCAATTCATTTATATGTTTGGGATAAGTTTCCCACTAGGGTAGGTAGAGGAACCCCAATTGACTCCATTGAGGATGTTGTAGTGCACATTTTGGTAGAGTGTATTACAAAGAGGTTTTTGTAGATAATGAAGCAATCCAAGTAGGAAATAAAAGGAGTAATTGACATTATGTATCACATGATATAATAGAATGAGAACTTAAATTAGATTGAGTTTCTCACATATGAGCTTACCACTAATATCAAGAAGGTACTTTCAAGTAGCTCATAAAATTTCCAATATGAGTTTCTAGTTTTGTTGTTATGCTTCACCCAATGGAAGTCCCCACTAGGCCAAGTTAATGTTACTATGGAATTTTGATTACTACTACCCTCAGGCATCACTTAGACTAAGATAGGGTAATATTATGATCAACTAGGGTGGTTTAACACATGGTGGCTTAAGGCTCTAGCTTTGATTAGGTCATACCCTCGAACTCTATAAGATGTCATGTAATATTTGGGGTAGCATGTATTGGTAACTGAGTTGTAAAATTGTATTCAAATCAAGGTGCATGAGTTGGATATACCAACTATGAATCCAATGCCCTTTTTCATTACAATTCTTGAAGCACGAGCCAAAATTAGAGGTAAATATCCCTAGTCACATAATAAGGCTAGCAAGAGCAAGAATGACCATAGCCAGTTGTGTAACCACATGCTTCACCCCAATACTCTATAGATCTTTGGATATCAAGACAAATCAAGTCTTGGTTAGAAAACCCACATGTGCCAAGGATAGTTTAGGAGTATGATCTCATAATTTTGATGGTTGATTAATAGGAGGTTCTTCAATGCATTATCGAAGACATCAATCAAAAGGTATACAATAAGGAGGAGGAGTTATTTTTTCAAAAATTAGTACTCACTTTCCAAGTGCATAATAAGTTAAGTAGTGACTATTTGATCAACATTACATAACCCCCTCCCACTATTATTATGGATATATAGGTCAAGAAAAAACTCAACACAAAATTGTGTTAATTTTTTTTGAAAAATATCCAAAATCTAGTTTAACATCTATGCAATTTGTAGATCTACCAGAGGAAGGGAGCCTGGTACGGCCATTGATGTGAAAAAAATGTAGTCTTCATCAGGCAAGTTTTTTAAGCACCGTACTCAAATGTTTGGTATCTTTCAGAGAGCCAGCCATAACAAGTAGCGTCCATTAGGTGAATTTTAGGGACATGATGAGACACAAGGATACACTTATCCATTTGGTCAAGTCAAGAAAGTTTTTGTGCATAGAGGTGTCATGGTTATTAGATTTAA
Organism: Torreya grandis; assembly: GCA_037957365.1. Classification (NCBI taxonomy): domain Eukaryota; kingdom Viridiplantae; phylum Streptophyta; class Pinopsida; order Cupressales; family Taxaceae; genus Torreya; species Torreya grandis. The sequence goes on along the minus strand of JARHVA010007922.1, from coordinate 445,842 downwards.
AGCTTTGAAGCACTCACAATCTGATATGAAAACATATGATGTATATGTAATGAAGGCATCTCCATATATCACTATATGAATGAGATCCATTGTGCTTGCTTTCACTTCCATAGAGATGTCTTTAGATGTTTCATTTCTACCATTGTCTAAAGAAATTAAAGGAGTAGATGAATTACAAAAATCCATTATACTAAAGGCTTTGGACTTGAAATAGATGGTTTTTTAGCTACGTGAGGAGAAAGTAAAAGCACAAAATCAAATTACTGAGGCTAGGCAGCTCATCAATATGTCTTGTCCTACTCTGGTTGCGCAAGTCCTTGGTGATAAAGTAATGTCCAAGGACAAAAAAATCATTGCATTGCTGACTCATCTAATAAAGGATTGGGTGAGTGCACATAAACTATGTATCCCAGGATAGGCTATCCACACTAAAATGGAAAGCATTTGTGAACTTACAGAGGAATATGTGTAGGTCTTGGATATAGCTATACATCAGGATAAATAGATTAGGTAAGTAATTCTTGATTGGAGGTAGCATCTTGACAAATCCTAGGTTTATATCAAACTAGAGTTTACAATGATGGATAAAGTGAAAGTTGTAAATGATCAAATGGCTACTACAGAAACACTAATTGGTGTGATTACTACTTTTGTGAGAGGCTAATCTTTTCTATCTTTAGCCAAGATAAGAGTTTAGATTTTGTCTTAGTATGAAATAATAGTTTAAGTCCATGAAAGTGTTGGATGTGGAGCAGGGATATGTGTGTAAGGTATCTTTTAGATGTCTTTAGCCTTGTTAGGTAAGTGATAGATATAATAATGCCATGTCTCTTTTATTTTTGTATGCCAAAAAGCTACAATGTGAAGAGATAGAGTTGTGTAAAAAGCTATATATTATTTTGATGTTATATTTTTCATGGTATGTAGTGTTTACTCTATTTTTTTTAGCTTGTTTTATCTTGTATTGTGTTGTTTATGATCTAGAATTCTTAACACCGTGCTATTTTATCTTTATATTTTCTATGGTGTATAAAATTGAAGATTGTGTAAATTCTCTCATGCTATTATGATTCTTTTTTGCTTCCTACTATGAAAGATATACCTGTAATTTCCATGATAATTTGACAAAATTACTTCAACATGCACATGATTGGAATTTTATTTCAAGGTATCTCTGAGGAGATAACTTGAAGGGCTTTATAGTACCTTTGAGTGTACCATAATGCATGCTTTCAAGGTATTGGTTATCTCGTAGGAGAGACTTTCAAACATGTATTTTTAGTACTTTTAATGGGTATCCTAGTAGATACCTTAAAAATGCACATGATTGGAATTATTTCAAGATAATAGGGCCTTGTAATACCTTCAATGGTTCCTCTATGCATAAAGGTATCTCTTATGAATTACCTTCAAGGTATCCATGAAGGTATTATAATACCCTTTAATGTATATTGTTTTCTTTTTTGTATATTTGTTTTTTATTCGATTGGTTAAAAGTTGGGTTAAAGGGGACCATTCCCTTTATAGAACAAACTTAAAAGATAGACGTGATAAATCCAAAGGACAAAAAAGTAGTAATAAATGAACCTGATAGCTAAAATCCCATGCCACCAAACTTATGCAAAGTATCAGCCAAAAAAACCTAAGACCAAACAAAAAGAGACAGAGCAAGCCCAATTATTCAAAATTAGAATAAAAGACCAAATTTTGTGTTTTTGTGCTATCACCTTTACTATTCCTTCCTCTGATATGACTTCCCATGAACTAATCCTTATCTTCCTATCTTTTATGTTTGAGGTTGGTAGACTAGATCTCCACTTTTCCCTCAAAATCCCTATTGACATCCTCTTTTCTGTCACTTTGAGTTGATTTGTTAACCTAAGGAGTGCATTTTAGATGATCCTTACCCAATTTAGAGGTTGTTGACATGTGATCCAATAGTCCTTGTAACTTTTTGAACTTGTTCATGATTTCATTGCATAGAAGTTTCTAGATGGAAATCTTCATGTGCAACTTTTGAAGGGAATTCATGATATCTACCTTGGCATGGGAATCAATAACCCCTCTACCTATAGTAGTTAATGGAGGGACGTAGGTAGGACTCCCCATGTTTGGTTTGGACTCCTCTTGCATCAATTTATCATAATCCTTGACATTCTATTATTCTAGTTTGTGATCAAAAGCTGACTATGTGGAAAATTCATCCCCCTTCAATTTTTTCCTTCTTACTGGGGATATAAATCACCTTAGTGAAAATTTTGGACCACTACGGTTCCCCTCTCTTAATCAACAACAAAATTAGACCTTGGTGAATTAATTTTACTAAGGGGTTCTTCTTGAAGTTTAGTACCAAAGCTTCCAAGGATTATACAAGAAAAAATGGAATGCTAATGGTGTGGCCTTTGAAATTATTGAGTAATAAGAAGTGATGGGAAAAAATCACAATATGTTTTCTTTATAAGGTAATATAGCTCATTATTTGGAGGTAGACTTCAGGCCATTTCCTTGGTAGTTCTAACCTCATGAAACATTTTTGGGATGAAATCTTAGGTTTTTTATTTTCCTTCATGAAGAAAATGTTGAGAATCTCCTCTTTTCTCTTCTTATCCTTGAATGCTTTGATGGCAGAACAATGTATCATGATAGTCTATCTGATGAGCTCCTTAGTGATCAAAATTCTCAAGCAATGCATATAGACTTCATGATCTTTCCAACTATGAACAAAGTCTTTGGAAAGCCCTGTGTCATGCCAAATGAGCTATTCCATGAAGGGAGCCAAACCACCTTTGACCATTTTGTTCCAAACATAATCATTTTCCTTGACATCTGAGAATGAAATTGGTTTGAATCGATCCCAATCCCTACCCATTTTATGAATTTGTAGACTTCTTTTACAAGATGCATTGTTCAATTTTTTAGAAATGGAAATGTATAGGTTATGGGACTAAGAGCCAAATAAAATAATGTGATGCGAGCCCTGAGAGCCTCAAATGTGCAAGGCCTTAGGAATAATTACCTTGCACGTGTTAATATCTAAGATTTTGATCCAAATTTATGTCATCATTAAAAAAACCATTATGACAATTCAGGGTGTGTCATTTTTTTGAATTACTAATTGGGATGATGTCATTAGGAAAATCCCTCTTATGCCAGATAATAAAATCACTTTTTTGGGTTAAGATAGTTGAGTTCAAGATTGGTGAACATGTTGATTAAGATAGTTGTGTTTAAGTGGATTCATATTTAGAGATGTGTATTAGTGCTTTTAGTATTGTAGTTTTATGTGTGTGAGAAATAACCACCTCAGATAATTCATAAGCCCAAGCTAGGTTTTTGGAATTATTATTTGGGACTTTAGGTCTTCAGACTTTTTTGTTTGGAGTTTTCGCATCGAACATTTTTTGTGAACAAATGTTCTAAATGACTTGTGTAAACAATAGTCAATTTCACATTTATGGTATCTCTTGTTAAGCACAGAATATACTGAGAGGGGGGGGTGAATCAGTATATCATATATCTTATAAATCTTTCCTTTAACCAAATTCCACTTAATCAAACATTCAAGATATGCAATAAAACTCAAACAATAAACATCACACAAGATAGAGAGAGACACTAGATATAACTTTGAAACCCAATGTGGGAAAAACCACAGAGAATCAATCTCAAAATATTCATGAGAATAAACCCATAGGAACACCATATCCCTTTGCCAAGTACAAACCTCAGCTATAATTCGTGAGCACCAACCCACAGGAGCTTCAAACCCCTTGCTAAGCACCAACCCAACACCTATTCATGAGCACCAACCTAGAGGAGTACCAACCCCTTTGCCGAGCACCAACCCAGCACCTATTTGTGAGCACCAACCCACAAGAGCACCAACCCCTTTGCTGAGAACCAACCCAACAACAATTCATGAGCACGAACCCACAGGAGCACCAACCCCTTTGTGTATACCACACACCTATCTCTTAATGTTGCTATCTCAACAAATGATAGATCAATACAACATCTCTTTCCTCTCTCTCACTTTTTCTCTTCTAAGCTAGATATAACAAATACAAATCATATTCATCTCTCACAATTGCTCTTCTAAGCTAGATATTACAATATCAAATCAACCTCTCACTTCCCATATTAAAAATGGCTACTCAAGCCTTTATTTATAGCTTTCCAAATGACCTTTGGCCTTCCCCCTTTGTGACCCTTCAATCCTCATGGAAAATAGTGCCAATCTTGGATGACCCTTCATATTCAAGCCTTTGAAAAGTCATGTGGTGACCCTTCATGACCAAAAACATCTTTCCGACTTTTGTCCTTAACTTTGGTGACTTTTTGTATTCCTTAAAGTGTCCCTTCATGAGAAATTCGCCCTTACTCTTTTGTCTTCACTTGGTGACTCTTGGTATTCCCCAAAATGACTCTTCATGGGAAAATGCATCCCATCCTTCTTTTGTCTTTACCCCGTGGCTCTTCGACTTCTCCATGGGCCCTTCTTTTGTTTCATATGCAACCAAAAATATATTCATTAATATTAAATAAATATTAACTCACATTAGCCAAGATAAACAACATTAAATACAATGGGGCCTTTATCACCAATAATACTAAACCTTTTACATCAATGACAATATTTACAACAATCTCCCCCTTTGTCATTGATGGCAACCTCAATCCTGAAACTACCACATCCTGTCACCTACACATACCATCATCTAAAAATATACACTAACTCCCCCTTACCGTAACAACCTGTACATGTTCCCTGTACCTATTTTCTACATCTATTCATGTACCTATTATTCTAACCCTTTGAAATCAATGAAAAAGGGCCTATTTGGAGCTAACACTTAGCTCCCCCTCACTTGATGCTGAACATCTATGGCAAGAAGTAATAGAAATTACTCCCAACTCCTCTCGCTGATCTTTTAGAAGATATCTAATTTTACTTGTCCTTTGAGAATCTGCAATCAACTCATTTGAATATTTTATTCTAATCTCACAACCTTCTGCATGAAACTTGAAGGTGTATCCTTGATCACATATTTACCTTACACTCAATAGATTATGCTTATAAAACATTCTTAGTCCTGGTTCTACCATTATCCAAAATTAAAGTACCTTTTCCAGCTATCTTGGCAGTGGTTTTATCTCCGAATCTCATTATACCACCATCAATCTTCTTTACTCTTATCTCCTGTCATATGCCTCGAACATCCGCTATCAACGAACCATGGCTGATCTTAAATGCAAAGCTATTTGCACCAACATAGAATCTTTAGGTTGTTTCTTCTACCATGAACACGACTGAACCTTCTTCCTAATGAATGGAGCTTTGAAACTTTAATCCTTCTTGATTGAAACTTCATGAGTATCCTTTTCTTTCTCTCTAAAACTATTAGCTCTTTTTCAACATTCTAATTTCTTATGACCATAATCATTTGAAACATTGCATATGCAAGAATCATTTTAACAGCCTCAAACCATAATACTAATGCAAAATTTTATTCAAAAATATATTCCCTCAAAAGATATACAAATTAATTTTTCAACTAAATTTCTTGTCATGTAACATATCCAAGACCCAATAGCATCCACCATGCTTCAATTTTTCTTAAAAGTGTCTCCTTGAAGCCTAAAAGAGACACCCCACACAATAGCGTTCTAGAAATAAATCTCAGGAGATTCCCACATCTCCTCTGTTTCTTCCTTGATCTTCTTGTGTTTTTATTTTAGAATCCGTTTAAGCATGTCTAACCTTTTTGACCTACTAACCTTATCATTTATGATGTTTTTCTTTTTATCAACTTTTGCAACTATCTTATCTTGACAAAGCTCATGCTCAAATGTAACAAGAGATTCTGCACAATCCTTCTTATCTGATTCTTTATCTACTATAGCAAGTAATTCATTTTCATTATTGAACTCAACTTGATCAACCTTTATCATTTTAGGTCTCCAAACCTGAATTTGTATCTTCTCATATTTTTTAGGGTCTTTAAATCCTTTTTAATACCTTGAATATCTCTTTACTTTCTTTTGGCATAATCTAGCAATATGGCCAACCTCATGACAACAAAATCAAATAATATTTTTCATACCTTTTTCTTGAATGTGACTGAGATCTCCCTTTGACTGATTGCTTCTCCTCATACAGTCTCTTGCCCTATGACCAACATGATGACAAATAAAACAACGGCCATGAAAATAATTTGAAAACTTGAAAGCATTGGGCTGCTTGATCAACTTCTTTGATTTGCCTTCAAAACTTGCATCCTTCTTTCCTTGGACTAATATTTCATGATCTTTCTCAACCTTGATTATAAACTTCTCATGATTATCCTTTAAAGAATCTAACTCAACCTTCAACTGATTACATTATTCTTCTTTTGATGTTAAAATTGAAGTTGCAACCTCTAACTGATTCTTAAGATCTTGACTAAATATCTTATTTTATTTTACTTCTATAGCCAACTTAGAATCCAAGATACACACCTTTTCCTTAAGAGCTTCAACTACAGATTTCAATTCTTGATTCTCCTTCTTTAGCTGCTTGGCCATCTGTGCTTTTCCTTTGATCTACCTTCAAGCTGTTAAACCCTTTCTAAAGGAACCTGCTCTGATACCAATTGTTAAGCACGAAATATACTGAGAGGGGGGGTGAATCAGTATATCATATATCTTATAAATATTTCCTTTAACTAAAGTCCACTTAATCAAACATTCAAGATATGCAATAAAACTCAAACAATAAACATCACACAAGAGAGAGAGAGAGAGACCAGATATAACGTGGAAACCTAATGTGGGAAAAACCATGGAGAATCAATCTCAAATATATTCATGAGAACAAACCCATAGGAGCACCATACCCCTTTGACAAGTACAAACCTTAGTTATAATTCATGAGCACCAACCCACAGGAGCTTCAAACCCCTTTGTCGAGCACCAACCCAGCACCTATTCGTGAGCACCAACCCACAGGAGCACCAACCCCTTTGCCAAGCACCAACCCAACACCTATTCATGAGCACCAACCCACAGGAGCACCAACCCATTTACCGAGCACCAACCCAGCAACAATTCGTGAGCACCAACCCATAGGAGCACCAACCCCTTTGTGTATACCACACACCTATCTCTCAATGTTGTTATCTCAATAAATGATAGATCAATACAACATCTCTTTCCTCTCTCTCATTTTTGCTCTTCTAAGCTAGATATAACAAATACAAATCATATTCATCTCTCACAATTGCTCTTCTAAGCTAGATATTAAAATATCAAATCAACCTCTCACTTTCATATTACAAATGGCTACTCAAGCCTTTATTTATAGCTTTCCAAATGACCTTTGGCCTTCCCCCTTTGTGACCCTTCAATCTTCATGGAAAATGGCACCAATCTTGGATGACCCTTCATATTCAAGCCTTTGAAAAGTCATGTGGTGACCCTTCATGACCAAAAACGTCTTTCCCACTTTTGTCCTTATCTTTGGTGACTTTTCGTATTCCTTAAAGTGTCCCTTCATGAGAAATTCACCCTTACTCTTTTGTCTTCACTTGGTGACTCTTGGTATTCCCCAAAATGACTCTTCATGGGAAAATGCATCCCATCCTTCTTTTGTCTTTACCCCATGGCTCTTCGACTTCTCCATGGGCCCTTCTTTTGTCTCATATGCAATAAAAAATATGTTCGTTAATATTAAATAAATATTAACTCACATTAGCCAAGATAAACAACATTAAATACAATGGGGCCTTTATCACCGATAATACTAAACCTTTGACATCAATGACAATATTTCCAACATCTCTTAGGAGATACATTTAATATTTGAGAACTAAATATCCAGGTTTAAATCCTACATCCAACAACTTGCTATCACACCATTGCTTATATGCTTATTATCGAATGAGCTTCACATCACTTTCCCATTCCTTCACCTCTTAGAGTTCAAGAAATTTTTGAACAAGGTTAATAGTGGATTTATCCAAGTAAAAAGTCACCACTGGGTTATATTTTGAAGAGTGGATTTCCCATTTTAAGGTATCTCCTAGTAAATACCTTTCAAATAGGTATAAGAGTGGATTTCTCCTTCAAGGAACAAGTGGAATTTTCCTTTACATGGAAGGATTACTGGGTGATATTTTTAATGCCTTTGTAATACCTTCAAGGTACCTATTATGAGATACATTACAAACATGTACAAGAGCGGATTTCCCCTTCAAGGTATCTATTTCCTAGGAGATACATTTCAAATGGGGACAAGAGTCGATTTCTCCTTCACAAAAGGAGTATAATTTTTCTTTACATGGAAGGCACTACTGGATGCCTTGGATGAAGCAGTCTAGGATATGAAGATTCATTATGAGAAGATAGAAATATATCCAAGTCTCCTTGCATATATTTATTTGTTGCCTTATGCTCAAATAAGAAATGTTCTAGGGCCTCAGGTGAAATTGTTGTGTTGCACCTTCAATGTGTTTAGGTGACTGAGGTTAGGAATTGCCTAATGAGCCAAATGAAAGACATGTGGTTATCTCAGGGGACTCTTAAGACTATTTTAAAGAATTGGAAGAATCTTTCACCCTTCCTCATGTCAATAAGGATGGTACAAAAGTGGAAAGTTGTCTAAGAGTCTAAGCTAGCATCTAAGTTGGACACATGGTGGGTCCTTGGTGTTTTATTAGTTTTAGGCCCTTTTTGGAGATTACCTCACTTATCTTTTGTTTGGAAAGGTGAAAAGAGTAACCTATGGATTAAATTATCAAATTTGAGAAGAGAAGTGATTACACATGGTAGATCCTTAGGGCTTTTCAAGCTTTGGGCCCTTTCTGAAAATTTCCTCACTTACCTTTGGGTGGGCAAGGTGTAAAAGGTTCCTAAAAGCTTGAGAAGTGCCATAATGAAAAAGTTTGCTTATATGAATATACATATTAAAATAAGGATTTCATAGTATAAAATAAACATTAGTTACTTCTCACTCCTTTGTAAAAAAGAAGCTCAAATGACTTAAAAAGAGTAATTGGTAATTAGCCATTAAGCTTCAAAGCATTAATGGCAACCCTAATTTCAAAATGCAAAGGATTATAATTAAGGAAATTTCCTTCATTCACATTTATATTTTACATTTAGAGATTCTAATTACATCTTCGAGCCATTTATGTTCCAAGGCTACATGCATCATGAAAGAGTGATTACAATGAATTCTTTAAAGGTCTTCAATTTTAATTACATGCAACCCTTCAGATTATCAGTAAGTGATTTGCTAGCACCTTATATTGTGTTATTTGAGGAGGTTTAAATGTGTTTCAAGGGTGATCATAGTGATTAATTCATTCAAGTTCAAGGTATTTCACTAAAAGAGTTAGGGAAAAATGGTGGCTACTTCAACATCTATCAAGAGAAAAATTATTTTTATTCTAGATGAAATCAAAGATACAAATGTTCAAGGGTTAGAATTTACAACCCTATTAAATGCCTTTTAGCACCTGAACACTATCCCAATAGTCTCCATCCTTGAAATGAGTTATATTTCCCCTATGGTAGTAATCCCCTTTTCTGCCCCATACCCAGAGTTAGTGATTACATGTGCCAAAGTATACCAAACAGACACTAGGACTATCATCGATGGAAGCTAATTAGTTATATGCTCTTTCACTCCTTTGGCCCTTATCACCATGCTTGGGATTCCTCCCTAGACTAAAAATTATCACACTCTCTCTAGAGGAATACCAAGAAAAAGTAGACAAGAATGACAAAACAATATGGGACATTGTCAACTCTTGCTGGCTAGTGAAGAAAAGATAAAAGGTCTTGAGAATGTGTAGAAGTCTAAAACTAGTGGAATTCAAGGAATAGCCCCTATTTGTGATTTCCATGGTAACTAGATTTTATGGGATGCCCATAATAGAGACATTTAAACCTTGAATGTCCATAATCTTAATCTATGTGTTATAATAATGGAAAAAGCTAGACTGGGCTACCATTCTAAGTGATAATTTGCACAATTAGATGATGCAACTCCAGGTTACAATCCACTTGAATGAGGAATTTATAGGTATATTTTACATGCCCTCCTACCTGATGTATAACTTGGTGCATAATAGGATATTCTATGGGATAACCAAGAATCCCAGTGGGATGAGAATATATGAGGTTTATCATGAAATAACTTTGGATGGATTCAAGAAGAATTTTTGTAAAGTTTACAATTGTTTCTTTAATACTATGGTGAGTGTCTTTTATCGTCTAAGAAGCCTCAATATGATGTCTAAGGTGGAAAGAGACACAATTGATAAATATGACACCTCATATATTAAATTCAAATCATTTACTTATATCAAGGTAAGTGGATACTCAGGGTCTCCATACAAACTACCAAGATACTTGGATGATAGACTAATAGTGATGGAGTTAAGTAGGTAGATGGTACCCCTGAATTAGATGATGGTATTGAAGAAGGTAAATAACCCTTTCAAGTTTCCATTTTAAATTAGACATTATTCATGTCCTTTTGTTATCAAATCTAAGGGATTAGAGTAAGAGATGGGCTAGTATGTGATTGATAAGATGCCATGCAGGTTGAACTATGATATTAGATGGTGGGTGAACATAGCGACCAATGTAATTATGCATCAATCACATTTTGAAGACATATAGTCCATTTACACCACCGAGGAAGATATTAAAAATTTAGATTATATGAGACTGATAGTGCAAGAAGTTGTCACTCACAATATCACTCCCATCCCAAAGGATATGGAGGATGATAAGAGGACACTATCTAGAGTATATAATCAGTCCAATGTTGAAGCCTTGGACATGTCATAGGTGGAGTTCAATACTAAGGAAAATGATTCCATTTTATGGAAGGCCACCACAATCATGAGAAGAACCTTTAAGCATTTGAAGGAACATGGGTTTGATCTCAATACTTATGATACCCCTACCCTCTAGTAACTCAGACAAGTTCAAGATTTAAAGGGTTTCCTCCTTTAATATAGTGGTGCTCCCTTGGCTCCACCACCAAAAATAAAGGGCAAAGGGAAGATAAAGTTTGGTGTTGTTGACTTCACCAAGCCAATTAATGTGGAATCCATAATTGAAATGTAGTCTAATTCAGGTTTATCCTTATCAAAGTTAACAAATTTGGCTAAAAATTGGGAAAAAATTGCTGCTGGGGAGTTTACATTGATTAGTGCCACCCTAATATCCATCAAATCAAAATGAGCTTGAACTGTACCAACCATACTAGCAACCATCCCAGTGGTTAATTCAACTACTATCCCACATAATCCACTAGCATAATATCTAGCCATTATCCCTCCCCCAAAGAGTTAGTTAAGGAAGAGAGGAGGTGAGGAAGAGGTAGAACAACCCAATTAAAAAAGAGTCAAAAGGCATTGACAACCTCCAGTTTGGATTCCTAAGAATAAAAAGGAGGTTGTGTTCAAATATCTACCTTCTAAGGAACTCCACATGAAGAGGAAAGATGATCAATTCTCATATGCTCAAATATTAAGAGATATGAGTGATGAAGAAGACTTAGATGAATATAGGCCCATTAAAAAGGTGATGAATAAGCACCAAGCATTCACTCTTCCATAAGTAAGAACTGGGTAAATAACTCTGAGGGAAAGACCCTAGACCCTAATGAAGGTCTTAATGGTTTATTTATTTATAGAAGAGGGTCCTTCAAGAGTATAAATTAAGGGTGATAAGGAGGAAGTTATGGCCTCAAATAATCCCCTCTCTTTTGAATATGCTGTGAAGGTTGGATTTGAGGAAGCCACTCAAATTTAGGCTCCTTAAGAAAAGGAAATGATCTTGAAAGATACAAAGACATTTATTGAGAATGTAATCACCCATCCATTAGGCCAAGATAATCAGGGTGAAGTTGAGGAAATGAATAAATCTAATGAGAAGGATAAGGTGGAGTGAGATTAGGATTCTCAAGTCACCATTGATCTTGAAGGGGTAGTTGCATAAGAAGGACTAAAAACATATCCAAATGCATCATAAGTTTTCCCTTCCCCTCCAAATATGTCATGTTCAACACTAGAGGAGAAGGTGAGTATAAAGGAAGGTGGGGGAGCAAACCTACAAATGGGTACCCCCACCCATGTAAAAATAAATATATTGGTATATCATAACTTTAACAAATTTCATGTTCAAGTTTCATGAGCAGATTTACATTACATAACTTTAGCAAATTTAGATTCACATAAACCACATAAAATAACATTTAAAGCTTTAACATTACATTCACTTGCCTTCTTTTTTGCTAGAGTAATTGCAAATGTCTATGGCTCTTCATATTCTTCCACCACTGCTTTCCATATGTCGAATCCAAGGGCCATCAAATAAACCTTCATTCTCATGCTCAAAAAATCATAATTCATCCCATCAAACAAAGGTGCCTTATTTGTAGAAAATCCTTCTTGTGACCTAGCCATCATGTTTTCCTGATCTACCTTCAAGCTATAAAACTTTTCAAAAAGGAACCTACTCTGATACCAATTATTAAGCATGGGATATACTGAGAGGGGGGTGAATCGGTATATCATATATCTTATAAAAATTTCCTTTAACCAAATTTCACTTAATCAGACATTCAAGATATGTAATAAAACTCAAACAATAAACACCACACAAGATAGAGAGAGACACCAGATATAATGTGGAAACCCAATGTGGGAAAAACCATGGAAAACAATCTCAAGTATATGAATGAGCACAAACCCAAACAATATTCACAAGCCAAACTTGTAGGAGCACCATACCCCTTTGCTGAGCACCAACCCAGCTACTATTTGTGAGCACCAAACCACAAGAGCACCACACCCCTTTGCTGAGCACCAACCTAGCTACTATTCATGAGTACCAACGCACAGGAGCACCAACCCCTTTTTCAAGCACCAACCCAACAACAATTCATGAGCACCAACCCATAGGAGCACCAAACCCTTTGTTGAGCACCAACCCAACAACAATTCATGAGCACCAACCCATAGGAGCACCAACCCCTTTGTGTATACCACACACCTATCTCTCAATGTTGCTATCTCAACAAATGATAGATCAATACATCTCTTTCCTCTCTCTCACCTTTGCTCTTCTAAGCTAGATATAACAAATACAAATCATATTCATCTCTCACAATTTCTCTTCTAAGCTAGATATTACAATATCAAATCAACCTCTATCTTCCATATTATAAATGGCTTCTCAAGCCTTTATTTATAGCTTTCCAAATGACCTTTGGCCTTCCCCTTTTGTGACCCTTCAATCCTCATGGAAAATGGAACCAAACTTGTATGAACTTTCATATTCAAGCCTTTGAAAAGTCATGTGGTGACCCTTCATGACCAAAAACGTCCTTCCCACTTTTGTCCTTATCTTTGGTGACTTTTTGTATTCCTCAAAGTGTCCCTTCATGAGAAATTGTGCCCTTACTCTTTTTCCTTCACTTGGTGACTCTTGGTATTCCCCAAGATGACTCTTCATGGGAAAATGCATCCCATCCTTCTTTTGTCTTTACCTCATGGTTCTTTGACTTCTCCATGGGCCCTTCTTTTGTCTCATATGCAACCAAAAATATATTCGTTAATATTAAATAAATATTAACTCATATTAGCCAAGATATATTTATTACAAACAACATTAAATTCAATGGGGCCTTTATCACCAATAATGCTAGACCTTTGACATGAATGACAATATTTCCAACAATCTCCTCCTTTGTCATTGATGGCAACCTAAATCCTGAAACTGGCACATCTTGTCACCTACACATACTGTCATCTGAAAACATACAATAACTCCCCCTTATTGTAGCAACCTGTACCTATTTTTTGCAATTGTACCTATACCTATTATTCTTCCCCTTTGACATCAATGGCAAAGGGCCTACCTAGAGCTAACACTTAGCTCCCCCTCACTTGATGCTAAAAATCAATGGTAGGAAGTAATAGAAATTACTCCCAACTCCTCTCGCTGATCTTTGAATGTATCCTTTGATCGTGCCTTTGAGAAGATATCTGAAAAAATATATACATTGTTCCCTGTCCTTTGAGCATCTTCAATCAACTCATTTGAATCTTTTCATCTAATCTCACAACCTTCAGCATGAAACTTTAATGTGTATCCTTGATCACATATTTGACTAACACTTAATAGATTATGCTTAAGACCTTTTAATTATAAAACATTATTAGTCTTAGTTCTACCATAATCCAAACTCAACGTACCTTTTCTAACTATCCTAGCAGTGGTTTTATCTCCGAATCTCACTGTACCACATTTGATCTTCTTTAGAGTAGTGAACTTACTTTTATCTCTTGTCATATGCCTTGAACATCTGCTATCAATTAACCATGGTTGATCTTTACCTCTTACATGCAGAGCTGTCTGAACCATCATAAAATCTTCAGGTTGTTTCTTCTGCCATGAACATGTTTGAGCCTTCGTCTTGATGAATGGAGCTTTGAAACTTTGATCCTTCTTGACTAACTTGAACATGCTTTTTTAATATCGAGCCATGTGTCCGAAGTTGTTGCACTTGTAGCATATTATGGTCTCTTCATCAAAGCTTGATAGAGGAGTAAAAGAGTTGTGGCTTCTGCTTGACTCTCCTTGACTTTCCTTCTCCTTATTTCTGAAATTGTTAGCTCTTTTTCTACATTCTAATTTCTTGTGACCATATCCATTACAATAAAAACAATAGCCATAAAAATAAGACCTGTCTATATATCTCTGACCTGATTATCTTTTACAACTTTGTTCTCTCCAGCCTTCTCTATTTGAAATGTCCTCTGTATTTTTCACTTCTCCCCTTTTTGTTTCCTCTTTTGTAAGAGCTTTAGCATAGATTTTTTTATTTTCAAATCTGATCCCTATCTTATCTAAATTTGATTTTTGACTTTCTAATATCTTATTTAGCATGTTAGTGCTATCTTAAAATTTTGAATCACTGACTACTTTATCACTGACTGCTTTCTCAATATCTTCTTTTAAAGAGAAAATTTCAATAACATACCTTTGACATTATTTTCTTGCTATTTCAAACTATGCTGTGAGGTCTTCTTCATTCTTCTTTGCTTCTTCAAATTGTGCTTGTAGATCTTCAATCATTTCCTTTGACTCTTGTTCATTTGTCTCGATATGGCACTTTAATCTTCAATTCTTCTTCTGAATAACTTCTAACTCTTCTAAGGCACAAATGAGCTCTCCTTCCATATTCACTTTAGCTTCCTTCTCTTCTTCTTCTTGATCATCTTCATGTATGGTCATGAATAAAATCTCTTCTTCTTCTAAATCGCTGACTCCACTATCTTCGCTTGAGCTAGGATCCTTAAAATACAGGCTCTTCTTCTCGAATCCCTTCTTAGATTTGCCTTTGAAATTATTCTTGTATGTAGGCTTTTCTTCTTCATCATCATTAACCTTATCTAGGCATCTAGCTGAAAAATATCCAATCTTTCCATAATTAAAACATTTAAAAGGTAATTTTCCTTGATATTTACCTATTCCTCTTTTCAGCTTGCGAATGAAAAGTGCTCCATTGTCATCTTCATCATCACTGGAACTATCACTTGATTCTTGAATCTTAGCTTTCTCCTTCTTTGATGTCTTGAAAGACACTTCTCTCTTTGAGGGTTTATCTTATTCTATCTACATCTCATATTCTGTGAGAATACCATGAAGCTCATCCATCTTTAGCTTGGCTAAATTCTTCATCTCCTCGATTACTGAAACCTTTGCATCATATCTCATTGGTAGAGATCTCAAAACCTTTTTCACCACCATTGACTCATCTAACATTTCTCCAAGACCTTGAATCTAATTTATGATTTGATCAACTCAAAAAAGATAACTTGCTATATCTTCTTCTTCTTCCATCTTCAAACTTTCAAACTACCTTCTAAAAGTCTACAACTTAGCTTGATAAACCTTTCTGTCACCTTTGTAAATATTTTCAAGTTTTACCCAAGTTTCATGAGTAGATTTACATTGCATAACTTTAACAAATTTAGATTCACATAAACCACATAAAATAACATTTAAAGCTTTAGCATTACATTCACTTGCCTTCTTTTCTGCTGGAGTAATTACAAATGTCTGTGGCTCTTCATATTCTTGCACCACTACTTTCCATATGTCGAATCTAAGGGCCATCAAATAAACCTTCATTCTCATGCTCCAAAAAGCATAATTCATCCCATCAAACAAAGGTGCCTTATTTGTAGAAAATCCTTCCTGTGACCCAGCCATCGTGCTTTTTCGATCTACCTTCAAGCTGTAAAACTTTTCAAAAAGGAACCTGCTTTGATACCAATTATTAAGCATGGGATATACTGAGAGGGGGGTGAATAAGTATATCATATATCTTATAAAACTTTCCTTTAACCAAATTTCACTTAATTAAACATTCAAGATATGCAATAAAACTCAAACAATAAACACCACACAAGATAGAGAGACACTAGATATAACGTGGAAATCCAATGTGGGAAAAACCATGGAAAACAATCTCAAGTATATGAATGAGCACAAACCCAAAAAATATTCACAAGCCAAACTTGTAAGAGCACCATACCCCTTTGCTGAGCACCAACCCATCTACTATTTGTGAGCACCAACCCACAAGAGCACCACACTCCTTTGCCGAGCACCAACCTAGCTACTATTCATGAGCACCAACCCACAGGAGCACCAACCCATTTTTCAAGCACCAACCCAACAACAATTCATGAGAACTAACCCATAGGAGCACCAAACCCTTTGTTGAGCACTAACCCAACAACAATTTGTGAGCACCAACCCACAGGAGCACCAACCCCTTTGTGTATACCACACACCTATCTCTCAATGTTGTTATCTCAACAAATGATAGATCAATACAACATCTTTTTCCTCTCTCTCACCTTTGCTCTTCTAAGCTAGATATAAAAAATACAAATCATATTCATCTCTCACAATTTCTCTTCTAAGATAGATATTACAATATCAAATCAACCTCTATCTTCCATATTATAAATGGCTTCTCAAGCCTTTATTTATAGCTTTCCAAATGACCTTTGGCCTTCCCCCTTTGTGACCCTTCAATCCTCATGGAAAATGGCACCAAACTTGTATGACCCTTCATATTCAAGCCTTTGAAAAGTCATGTGGTGACCCTTCATGACCAAAAATGTCCTTCCCACTTTTGTCCTTATCTTTGGTGACTTTTCATATTCCTCAAAGTGTCCCTTCATGAGAAATTGTGCTCTTACTCTTTTGTCTTCACTTGGTGACTCTTGGTATTCCCCAAGATGACTCTTCATGGTAAAATGCATTCCATCCTTCTTTTGTCTTTACCCCATGGCTCTTTGACTTCTCCATGGGCCCTTCTATTGTCTCATATGCAACCAAAAATATATTCATTAATATTAAATAAATATTAACTCATATTAGCCAAGATATATTTATTACAAACAACATTAAATGCAATGGGGCCTTTATCACCAATAATGCTAGACCTTTGACATCAATGAAAATATTTCCAAAAATGTTCAACACTAGAGGAGAAGGTGAGTATAAAGGAAGGTGGGGGAGCAAACCTACAAATGGGTACCTCCACGCATGTAGAAATAAATAAGGAATTGGACCAATCTAGTAAAAGTGATGATGAGAGTGATTTAGGTAATGGTACTTCAATTGAAGTACCTCGAGGTATCCTTCCTCACATCAAGGTCCATGATCCAACCCATAATAAAGGTCTAAAGGATGTGATTGGTGAAGAGTTTCCTGAGGGCAATAATGAGGTCACCATAGCCTCATCTATACTTGAGGCTCATACAAATAAAGTAGGTCAAGTAGGTTCAATTTTTTTTATTCAGTTAGTAAGGTGAGGAAGCTCCATTTAAATGTTATTCAAGGACTCTCACCAATTCGGTCCATATTTTGAAGTTTTGGAATAGATAGAGCCAAACCTGGAAGGGGAACTTGGAGTAAACAAGGGTGGTGAGGAGTTGGAAAGTGATGAAGAAATTGAATAGTTTGTGTTAAGTCCACATCCCATTCCTGTGGCACTTTTTACTTTAATTACTCTGATGACACCATCCTTTACTATCTTGAGGCCTACATCTATGCGCAGTACATCAATGGGATTTCAGATGAGACCCCTTCTTTGGGTTGAGGAATAGGTCAAGGAGAAAGAGGACATTATGAGCAAAATTGGGGAGATCGACGTAGTGAAGATCACTTAGGCATATAAGGCCAAACCCCCAAGAAGGCCAAGACACATTCCAAGACCACATTCACTACCATAGGAGAAAGGAATGTGGAGGTAGCCATTCCCCTTCTAGATGATTTGAATAAAGATGCTCCCTTTGAGAGTTAAACTATTTATAGCTACAGTCTAAGGGAACCATTAAGGAATGAGCTGAAGCATAGCTCATAGGTTTTGGCAAACATGGTGGCTCATAGGATGGATAAATATAATACCAACATGGAAGAGTTGAAGGTACATAATTAGGATATGATCTAGTACTTGTAAAAGATACTGAGTGAGCATAAGGTAGTAACTCCAACTACCAGTATTGCTCTAGAGAATCTTCTCTTCTCAATAGATTTATTTGATTTTGGCCAAATTGATGATTTGAATTCTAAAGGAAGAGCAACATAAAAATGGAAAGAATATTTACTCACTAGGGTATAAGAAATAATCCACTCAGTATTGAAATTCTTAAACAACATAGTAGACAATAAGAGGGAGTGTGATGTTCAAATGCTTTTCTATGAGACAAATTTCAATAAGTGGGAGGAGGTCCAATGTAAAAAGGATGAGGTCTATAATATGGGCACATATACTTTGATCATAGAAAGGATCATTGCTCCCAATGATCACAAGAATCCTAAAGAGTGTTAACTGGCAATCAAGAATTGTTTGATGATGCTCAAAGATGGCATCTTTGATTTAAAAGGAGAAGAGCAGTCCTTCAAGACTAAAACAAAAGAGATAGATGCTACATTAAGGATGATGGTAAGGCTTGATGGTGAAATTGACTTGGAGAAAGAGATGATATGCATTGCTCTAAAAAACCTCATTGATGCACCACAATAATCTTTTGATGTTGATAAAAGAAAATAGTTAGTGTCACTTGAGAAGTCTTGTGACCATCTTAAAAAACTCATTAAATGAAATTAGACCATGATTCAGAAGTCTGCCACCTAGATTGAAGAGTATAAAGTAAAATTCAAACACCAAGTGGGCCTAGACCAAGGGAATCTCACCCCTATGTTGAAAGGATACACTAGGTATAAAAACAAGTTGGCAAAAGATTCCAACATCTAGATTGACTCTAAAGCATAATCAGATATATATATTTTTTGAGTTGACACCACTTCTTTCTTCCCTTCCCTCCCTTATTATTTATTCTCATTTATCACTGGGAAACCATTATAATTGGCCCATTAGTGTCACATCCCTTTCAATTTGTTTTTTTGTAATCATGAGGATATGAAAGGGACATTTTTGTTTGTTATGCAAGAGGATAAAGGTTTTGTTTTGTCCCTTGTGAGATATTCCTCCACGTAGATAACTATAAAATATCTCATCGAGATGGAGGATCAATTTTTCCATCATCACATGATCATGAGAATATCCATGCATGTTTTGTTTTTACATTATTATAAACTCTTATTTGGATTAATGGAAATATTTTTAGATGATCATGGTTTTACCTCTTTCAATGTTGTTATGAATTATTGCTTGTGTTTTTGCAATAGGTTAAATGGACATGCTTAGGTTATTTCATAGGTATCTCCTAGGATATACCTTGAAGGTCCTTGGAACACCTTATGTGTTAATTTAAAATGTCCTTACAAGGGATTTGATATAACCATGACACCTTTTTATTTAGAAATAACCCTGATGCACATGATTGGAATTTTCTTTTGAGGTATCTCCTAGGAGATACCTTGAACATGCACAAAATTGAATTTTAATTCAAGGTATCTCTCCTAGGAGATACCTTAAAGGGCCTTGGAATGCCTTCCATATTTCTTGAAAGTTTCCTTACAAAGTATTTGATATAACCATGACAAATTTTTATTTGGCAAGAACCTTAATGCACATTATTAGAATTTTCTTTCAAGATAGCTCTTAGTAGATACCTTGAACATGCACATAATTTGGAATTTTATTTCAAGGTATCTTCTAGGAGATACCTCAAAGTGCCTTGGATTACCTTCTATGTTGATTTAAAATGTCCTTGTAAAGGATTTGATATAACTATGACATTTTTTTATTTGGTAAGAACCCTGATGCATATGAGGTATCTCCTAAGAGATACCTTGAACATGCACATGATTGGAATTTTATAGGAGATACCTAAAATGGCCTTAGAATACATTACATGTTGATTTCAAAGGTCCTTGAAAAGGATTTTATATAACCATTACAACTTTTTATTTGGCAAGAACCTTGATGCACACTATTGGAATTTTATTTCTAGATATCTCTTAAGAAATACCTTGAACATGCACACAATTGGAATTTTATTTCAAGGTATCTCTGAAGAGGTACATTGAAGAGAATTGGAATACCTTACATGTTGATTTAAAATGTCCTTTAAAGGTATTTTATATAACCATGACACCTTTTTATTTAACAATAATCATGATGCAAATGATTGGAATTTTCTTTGGAGGTATCTCATAGGAGATACCGTAAATATGCACATGATTATAATTTTATTTCAAGGTATCTCTCCTAAGAGATACCTCAAAGGGCCCTGTAATAACTTCCATGTTGATTAAAAAGGTCCTTGTAAAGTATTTGACATAAGCATGACAACTTTTTATTTGGCAAGAACCATAATGCACACTATTGGAATTTTCTTTCAAGATATCTCTTAAGATATACCTTGAACATGCACATGATTTAGAATTTTATTTCAAGGTATATACTATGATATCCCTTTAAGGATCCAAATAGTTTGCATCTTGAAAGATCCAATGGATTGTGCTTCATCACTGGAGGATGATCCAACAGGGCAAAGGCCCTGACAAAGCTACATCCATAGATTTCATCCAACATTTCTCATTTCATTTTGAAGACTTGATCAGATGGAGTGAGGCATAGTTGAAAACTAAAAGGACTAAAAAAGGCCTAAATAATTGATAAGTGGCACCCTTGCATTTGAGTACTAAAATCAAAAGGGCCTGCCTAATAGAAATAACCAATCATGAGAAGGCTCTCATATCACAATCCTACAGCCCTCACTTCATCGTAGACTTTGATCCAATGGAGAAAATTAAGTCCAAGACCATCAAAAGCCCTGTGAAGTGTCAAGTGGCACCCTTACATTTATTCATGAAGATTTAATGAGCTTAAAATTGACATTCATGATATTTTATAGTTATGAAGATACTAACTTAAAGTTTAGGTATCTCTATAGAAAAACAACATGCACTTCATCATCAAAGGATGATCTAATGGTGCAAGGGCCCCAAATATTTTTCAATGAAACCTTGAGACCTCATGGGCTCAACACATGGTGAAAGCCCATTCAAAGTGGAACTAATAGATGATCTGATGGTTCACAATTTATCACTGAAGGATGATTCAATGATGTGAAAGTACTTATGAATTTTCAATAGATGAATGATGTAAGATATGGAGCATGGAGAGACATGTAAAATTTTAAGTGTTACAACAATGGGGCTTGGAATAGAAAGAGCCAATTATAGGCAAAGACCCAAATTACAATCAATGACTCATGCTAATCTAGGATTTCGATCCAATAGTACAAAATAAAAGAAGGTATTTTAAATACCGATGGCTAGTACTCAAAGGAATTTATGAAATATGCCATGAAAGGTCCAGACCAATGCCACATAGGTGACACACAAGAAAAAAAGGACAAAATATAAGATCTTATGGGCTTGAAAACATAAAAGTATAAAGGCAAAGGTCCAAATCAAATCCAAGGCCTGTATAAGCCAGATCTTAGATATACCCTACCATTAAAGCTCTAGAACCCAAAACCCTACATAAAAATGACCCAATTGAATTAATTTGTTCATAATTTGATCCAAAGAGATCTTGATTATGTTTTTGAGAGAAAAATATCTTTCACAAAGACCTATTTTCAAACTAATATGAACAATTTGTATAAATAGAAACCATGGTAGATCATAGGAAATAGATAAAAGAGGAGGCCAAACTCTACTTATGAATAGATAATGAGGGTTGAATCTTCAAGGACATTGAATTGTTGTGGCCCTAAAATCCCTAGGTATTAGGATCTAGTCCAAACTCTTCTTCATGGTAGAGGAGTTGAAGCCCATCAAAAAAGAGGAGTAAAGAATTAACATAGTGAGCTAGAGGCACTACAACCTAATCACTATTCAAATGGCCAATCTCCACTATGTTATGGAAAAGCTTGAGGTACTGCATTGCATATATATCCTTGCCCCTATATTTATTTATTGTAGAATCGATAATGAATGGATCATATAGGAAGGGAATTTTAAAAATGTATAATATATATCTCTGATATATTTTAAGAAATATTATAGGGTCCCAATTCCCCATGTAGATTTTTCCAAAAATAAAGAGTGGACCTCCAAACATGACCTAGACTATGTCCTTAGACCCTGGCTACACCAAGGACCCAATATCTTTAGAGACTTTGAGGGAAAGATCCCAATAGTCCAATACATGAAGGGAATTAGGGTAATAATGACCCTATTGAATTGAGCCTTTGGATCCCCTTCAACCACCTATGTGAATAAAATCTAGGTTCCCTTTGTGCATTTCATGGTGGAAGAAAAGCTCACCCCTCATTTGATCAGTGTTTTCTTGACCAAATAGTTAATTTCCATAAAAAAGAAGACGTCTAAGAAATTTTATATGATGTCATACCTATTAGATTCCCTACTTGCCTCTATCAACTTCCTAGGGATTAGGAATTGGTCTCTTGAGGGAAAAACTACCATCTCCCACCATTATTCCAAATTGCATATCTTTAAATATATGAACCATATGCAATTTATTTGTGATTGTGTCTACCCTGACATAGTGAAAGCCATCACATGTGTTCCCATGCCTAGGGTCCATATACTAATAAATAAGTATGTGTAAATGATGGGTGACATTTGGTATTACCTTGATTGCACGGTCATCAAGATTGAGGGGATCATGTCACAGCCTTAAAAATTGCTAGTATATGTTCCTAGCAAGCTGGTTGAGAAAGAAATTGCCTCCTAGCTCATCTATGACATTGATGGAATTTTTAAAGAAAAGAGGAAGGGTTTTTTCCACCCCTTCCCTCTAATTATTTGAAGGAATACACTTTAGGATTGGAAATAATTTGATACCATGGCCAAGCATAGGGATTCATTTGGGTTTTAACTTGATGAACTCAAGATGTGGGATGTTAAGAACATAGTGAATAATAATTAAAAGGAGAATAAACTCCCAAAAATTGAGTATAAGCATTAACTTAGTTTTCATGACACCATTTACATTAAGGCCAATAACTATTAGGAGGTGTTGGCCAGAATCAAAGGACATAACATCAAACTTGAGTATAGATTGACCAAAGATGACAAGCAATCATGAGAGGCATGGTAGATGCATCCTCTTCAATATCACTTGTTTCCTAGACCATCTAGGATAGCCCAAGAAGATCCCAAAAAAGAGAAGCCACAACCTTAGGAGCAAGTTATGTAATAACAAGGTGACCAAGGCCATGCTAAAGATAAATTGAGAGAGAGAGAGGAAGCTATATGAGAGGCCTAGAGAGGGGCCCTTATCTTCAAAATTACCCCAAAAGCCACCTTACCTAGTTAAGTACATAGATATGATTGACTTAGAGCTGAAAGAAACACTTGAGGTTATTCTTAAGGAACTTTTAGAGGCATATGACAGTAACAGGGAAGAAGAACAACTTGAAGAGGTTGAAGTCCAAGAAGAGGAGCCAAAGGAAGATAAAGGAAAAGAGCTTGCTCTAGGTATGGTCCCTATGGCATCCCAAGAGAAGAGGAAAGTAGAGCAAGTATTGGTTCTTGTTGGACCAAAGAAAAAACCAAGATTGACCATCTCTCACCCCACAAGTGAGATAAATTTGTTCAGTGATGAATTTCCCATTCATGGGATAGTCATTATTGACTACTTTATTTATGGAAAATTAAAAAATAGTCCTTCTATCTCCCACTCATGGGCCATGACAAGAGTTGTTGATATTGAATTACATGATGACATCAAGCCATGATTTAGGGCTATGGTAAAATAATAGGAAGAAAGGAGGATTGTGGTTACTCAAGGACCATAAATAAAGAAGATGGATGCTCTAGGAACATCTAGAAGCATATATGTATGGGTTATAGAGCCTCTTAAATTCATAGGATCATCCACCACCATGCAGGTTAATCTAAAGATAGTTGAATTAGAGAAGGTCGCCACCAAGATAGCTATGGTGGGATCTAAGGAATTCACCTTCCAAAAGGTTGATCCCTTTATAGTCTTAACCCCTATGGGAGGAAAATATTTTGGAAAAGCTACCATATATGAGGAATATGTTGAGAGCTTGATTTAGGCACAATCATCTCAAGCAAAGGCTGGGGTCCAAGGCATGAAATAGAGGATTCTAAACTTGAAAAGAGAAAAGGAAAATATAGAAACCTAGGCCATTTTTTTAGTCCCTGACTCCATAATGGAAATGTTTGAGGACTCATTCTTTGATATATTTAATTATTTAAATTCAATAAAGCTAAGGTAGGATGCCTTAAGCCAACAGGGTGAAGTAGCCAAGGAATTAATAACTAAGTGGAAAAAGGCAGAGACCCAAGTTAAGGATCTCATTGAAATTGCAATTAGGAATAAAATTCCCAAGTTCAAAACTATTAGCCTAGTGCATTTGAATAGTATACTAAGAATATAGTAGATAAGATCCAAGGTCTAGGTACTTGGATGAAGAATTTGAATAGGCTTTTAGCAGATGATAAAAAATTGATCCTCAGAATTGAGTAGATTCTAGGAATAATGTTGTTAAATCCTACCAAGACCACTACAATTGGAATAATTGATGATGCTGAATTCAAGAATAGGGTCACTTTGGTCATGCAATCAATTAGGAACAAAAGCTAGGGCCAGTCTAGAAGAGACAATAGAAGAATTTTGGACATGATTTTCATAGCAAAAGAGAAAATAGTAGAGGCAAGGAACATAAAAGAGGCCATGACTAGAGATGACTAAGACATAGATGACTTGGCAAATCAGGAAGATGTTTGCCTAATGAAGCCAGTTGTGGACATAGAGCTCATCAAGGACCAACAATAGAAGGTAATGGAACTACTATAAAATCAATAAGGGGATTCTTCGACAATGGGCCCACCTAGTGGCTAAGATTCCTTTTTGTAAATAATATTGTAATATCTATAATATGAATATTATTTTATAGGGCATATGCGAGTATATTAGCATATTTCCCCTAGGTCAATCTTTTGTACACCTATACATTATAATTGACCAGTATACTTCCTGACCCTTATATAAAGACATGTATTACCATTTTTAAAAGAGAGAATTTTGAGAATTTTTTTAATGCGTGAAGAAATTAATATAATAAATAAATTATACAAATGTTGTCCACATTTGATATGTCAATTACTAAATAGCTTTTCTCTCAATTGCTAGTTTTATGTCTTGAATTTGAATGGTTTTTTTGAATTCTGAGTTGCATTTTCTAGTCATAGAATTTCTAATTTATGAATATACTAGATTACTTGGAAGATCTTAGGTTTTGCTTCATTTAATTTTGCTATGTACTCAGATGTGCTAATGTTATTTGACTATAGTAGTAAATATTTAAAAGTAGACTTAGTTCTTATTTATGATTCTTTACATTATTCTTTGAAGTTTATCTGTTATATAATGAAATTTGAGCTTAGGCTATTTTGCATTATATATTGGTTCGAATGCATACTCAGTTGTAATTTATGCTTTATCAAGATATTTAGGACTAAAATTAGTAATCACTCACTTTCTTTTCTACCTTACCCTTATCTTTGCTCCTTTTTTTACACCAGATCATTGTAGTTTAAATTTCATTATAAATATCCACTTAGATTAATTTATATCTTAAGCTTGGGTTATAATTCACTAAGTATTAACATAGATTCTTTTTAGTTCACAAAGAACAGACCATGATGGCTCCTAACCATTACTTATTATAAATTTGTGGAACACCCATGCATATCTCTACCAATTATTTCACCATAGGTGACATTAAGTTGCCACAACCTCCTACTCATACTTTGAGTTCCTAGAATTATAAAATGAGAAATATTTTTTGAACACTAAGAAACCTTGTGGTGCACTTAGAGGCATAAACACATCCTTGGTCACCTTGGAGACATCATTGAAAAACATCCAATAGTTTTCCCCTCATTTGTAACCAAAATATAGTTGTTACTAGAATTAGTATAAGGAGCCAAAAAATTTGAGAGTTTGTCTATAGTGTTCTCTTGGTCTTTATTGTTATCTGGGTTGCTAACATAAATCAAAGGAGATCAATTAGTCTTTCTTATTTCAAGGGAGCTTTTTTTTCTACCCTACCTTACTTCCTCCTTTTGAAAATTTTTAACAATAAACACTTTAGATTAATGCTTGTTTTGTATATCTATTTGTTTGTTTAAGATTTTGGGATTATATTGAAAAATACAAAGAAATTTACATCATAAAAAATTAGGTAGATTATGTCACTACCATATTCTTATTGTCCCTACACTAGAATCTGCTTGCAAACTAGAAGGTGGTAAGTTGTAACCACATAATCTCTCTAGTAAAACTGAGTGAAGTCCTAAGTTGTCACTACCATATTCCTATTGTCCCTATAATTTGAGAAATGTTATTTTTATATTTGCATTACATACTTGACACAGACACACATCAATAGTCTAGAAGGACCTGAGGATGAATCTAAATATTCTCAACCTACTATTTCCTGTCATGCACTATTAGGTATTACTACTCTTCCAAATATTAAAGTGGTTGGTTTCCTCAAGAAATAAAATTTGACTATATTTATTTAATTTGGGAGTACACACAAATTTATCAACAATAAGTTGGATACTCAATTGGACTTTTTTCATTTACCCAGCTCTAGAATTTCAAATCCTAATTACAGGTGAGGGTATAGTCGATTGTTCTGGTAAATGCCATGGTTTAAAGCTATGGGAGACTACCTATTATATTATATTATATTTTTTATTACCATAGATGGGCCTAATATTTGTTTTTGATTGTAATGGCTCACCACTTTATGCATAATTGAGATGAATTTTGATTAAGTATTCATGTTCATTCATTTAGAAGGAAGGACATTTGAACTGCATGGTTTATTGGCTAAATCTATGCAATTAGTGAGTATTCACCAAATGATGAAGATGATAAAAACAAGTGCAAAGTAATTATTGTGCAACTATTTTCCATAGAAATTAAACCAAACAAGGAGTCTACCCATATTGAATTACAACTGGTGGAGTCTACCCATTTTTGTCTTATACACCCAATTGATTCCTTCAACCTCTTTTCCTTTTGAAACAGGCTTTATAGTAAGGATCAATTCTACCTAGGCCAACCCAAGGCATCCCTGAGCTCAACACACATTCTAAAAAATTTTACTATTTTTTGTTAAAAATTTATTGAAGTATATATAGGCAGATCATTTGGAATAATATTTATTATATTATTTTATAAAATTTTAGTGTTACAATTTGATAACCCTATTTTCATAAACAATAGACATGTGCATGCTCCTTCAGTAGAAGGCTCATTGACATCACAACTGGGCATGCTCTAGCAGGCCAAAAAATATTACAATAATCTAGGTAGATTAACTGAATCTTAGCAATTTCATGACATATTAAGGTGCTAAACAATGAATAAAAGGGCCAAGTAAATAAAAATAATTCACACATTTTAGATAGAGTAAAAAATATATTAAACACTATTAATATTAAATACCTAAAAATAAGGATCTAAAACAATGATAGTAATAAATATGGTCAACGCTTTGGATAATCTATAACCTACTTTGTTTTGATCTATCAGCACTCTACAGTGTATGTTTGAAAAAAAACTAAGAATATGTAGACATGTTCAAAGGTTTTTATTCCTCTTAAAAATGCATGAAAATTATATGGGCCCTATTTTACAAAGTAAATTTGAATTTCAAATTCGTTGGGGACTCTACCTATTTTTGAACTAAAATGCACCTCGAGTAGGCAAGTCGAATTGAAGGTGAGTGATATATTTAATATATTAAAACAATATATATATATATATATATTAAAATATATAATATTTATTTAAAATATTTAATAAAAATATATATTATATAATATAAAATAATATTACAATATTATATATTATATAATATATATGTTATAGAGTTTATAAATAAAATTATATATTTTAGTATAGGAAAAAGGTCCCAATAGCCGTGCACCCTAACTTTGGACATCAAATTAAGTTGCCATAATATCACATTAGATTTTAAAAATTTTAATATGTCATCTTAACTATTTATAACTAAGGTTTCAAGGTCTAACACATTATACATTTTATGATATTACCAATTTAATCATGAGAGGTCATAAAATGCATTTTTTAAACCTATGAGCAAAAATTAACCTTTGGAGTACCAATAACTATGCATAAGAGTATCAATACTTGAGTCTTACTTGTCAAGATGTGATTGGTTACTTTTAATTTTATAGAATAAATGTTGATCAAGTATTAGATACTACATGTTCAACTTCTGGTGCACTTTAATATTTATGCACACTAATATGATCCATCGATGGAGCACATGTTAAAAAAATCCCTTATTGGTAATTGGAACATGCACAACTATTGAGATCTTTCTTCTAGTATGTTTAAAATAAAATATATAATTTATATATAATATTACTCAGTTTAATACACACACACACACACACACACACACACACACACACACACACACACACACACACACACACACACACACACACACACACACACACACACACACACACACACACACACACAAACACACACACACACATAAACACACACACACACACACACACACACACACACACACACACACACACACACACACATGCCTAAGATGCCCTTGAGCGTGCTCTGGGACAGATTTTTATAGCATGTGCATAGGGTATGAATGTGTGTGTGTGTGTGTGTGTGTGTGTGTGTGTGTGTGTGTGTGTGTGTGTGTGTGTGTGTGTGTGTGTGTGTGTGTGTGTGTGTGTGTGTGTGTGTGTGTGTATCTATATATATATAGACACACACACACACACACACACACACACACACATTCATACCCTGTGCACATGCTATAAAAATTTATCCCAGAGCATGCTCAAGGGCATCCTAGGCCCAATCGTACTTGACATCCTAGCAGGATTTGCTACTGCCCAAGTCAGCCCTAAGCTTCCATCAAACTACACATATTTCAATAAAATAAAATCAATTTTTTATGATTTTTGCTTAATCAATAAATGTGTAGAGTTTCACTTGGTTTATTTTTATCATGTCCATAAGTGGGGATCAAAAAGGTAGAGACATATACAGATTTACAAAATTTATTTTGCTTCACTATGCACTCAACCTTATCTATGTGTACAAATCCTCACACACACACACATATCATGACATATAATGTATGTATATATGTATTGGTGAGAGGGGTAAAATTATAATTGATAGTTAAACCTAGTAATTCTAAACCCTTGACAATGTCAAAATATTAATTAAGTTCATCTTTGAAGATAATTATGGGTGCAGACTGATCATGATTTGAATCAACATGCAATGATTTAGTCTATGATGGCTTGCATTCTATGTGTAAAGAGAGAGACTCTTATCATGTAATTTCTATGTCAAAATTGAAGTGGACATATATGTTCCAAAAACACCATCTATTTCAATACATTATTAGAGTATAGAGAACCATAATTTGTTTACATCAAATCCAATTAGAAACACCACTATAATTAGATATGCACCCAACCTATCCTATCAAAATATTTTTTATTTTTTAAAATAGATTAGATCCTAAATCATCACATACCATAAAGGAACATAAAGCATGAACTACAATATATTATGCGAGCAAAGACTAAAACTATAAAAGTAGAAGAAAAGAAAATTTAGCAAACATAGATAATTTTCCATTTTAAATAAAATAGAACATCATATGCTCATAGATGGATTAAAAAAAATATAAGGTTGTAAGGGCACATACAAAGCATCCAATCACATCTGAGAGGTGCACCTGCTAAGGTTACAAAATGAAAAATGATAACTGTCACTACTCCTAGTTTATGACAATGGCTGGTTAACATTTGTTTGTATTCTTACTTTTATAAATAAGTGTATCGAATACATGAATCTTAGTAACTATGCATTACAAAAAAATATGAACAAGGCCATGATATACATGACTAAAAAAAAGTCTTGTTTGTGGGAACTGATGAACACATATCCAACTCACTTTATGGCACCTACAATTAGAAACACCAATAAACACATCTCACAGTCAGACTTCAAAATTAAAGTTAGTGAGAAAATTATCATCATGGTATTATAAAATAGATAAATAAACCAAAGGATTGGAGTGGAGAAATAAACTCACTGGGATAGATATTTGTTTGTGCTTTATATTAATTTGAATATTTTAAACAAAAAAATTGTGTATCACTAATTTAAATTGGAGGTCAAAATACCTGATCATTAACTAAAATTTGATGGTCATTTTGTATAAAAGTAGAATAGACTCAATTAATTTGAATAATATGTATGTAATCTAATAGTTCATAGACTTTTTGTAACCAAGTTTGAAGGGATACTCAAAATTAATAATTAATATGCTTTACTACCAACTATCTTGAATGCCAAGTGTCATCTACAACATCAAATTTAATGCTTATGACAACTTCAATGGTGATATGTGATTGAAAATTTTAATTTAATTCCTCCCAAATGTAATAATGTTTCATAGATTTGCTCTTTGAAGTAATCTACCTCATCTACTATGCACATGACAATGCATCACAGAGTTTTAAATCCATACCTATGATCACATTTACCCATTTTCTAATGTTACATGACATTATGCAGCATAAAAATTCATTTAATTTTGTTAAAAAATTAATATTATTTTTTTATCATTAACAATAATATTAGATATATTATAATTTATATAATATTGATAAATAAAGTTTTTGTGATTCTTGATTTTACTACATTGATGTGATTTGGCCCTACAAATGAGAATTTTCAAATCACTTCACTACATATCCAATTGATAATGATGCATGGATACGTGATTTAACCTTCATGGATACATGATTATTTTATTTTAATTCCCATTGCTTAATAATGTTCGATAGATTTGATCTTCAACATAATCTATTGTGCAAATGATTTTCATTAGATTTGTTACACATATAATATTGATTTATAATCTATGTTAACATATATATTATATGATATAATAATTTTGATTAATATTAAAATATATGAAGGGATTCAGATGGCTGATTGACATTAATGAAGTATGGAGGGTATTATTGGCTAGATTGATGGCATCCCATGGCATGAGGGAGACTAAAGGCTTCCCTCATACCTCTTTAAGTTTACTACCACCTCAGTATTCAAGTCTTATGCTCATAGATTGACATTGTAGTGTGTTATGTTGTGTTTGGTTGGGTGCAACATGGAGAGTATGAGAGAGATAATGTTATCAACTACATGGGTTTATGGAGTGAGTGATGTCATAGAAATGGAATTTGATGGAAAAATATCTCATTCTCACCTTAGGAATATCTTTTGGATTCCTATGAAAGAAATGTATGATATAATTGTGGACATTTTGGGGAAATATTTTATGTTAAAGGGGGTGAAAAATAGGGTAAATTTTGAATTAGTGATAGTTTTCACCTCAAATATAATGTTTTTGGTATTTGATGTTGAAGTTATGGTGAAAGTGGTGGTTTTTTGTGTTAGTCTAGAGTTTCATGTTGGTCTGGTAAAGAAGATTCTTCTACATGATCTAAATCCCCTACCAAATATGTCATTATCTAGGTAGGATGGCTTGGGAGTTATTTTGGCTTCTACCTTTAGGGCTCTTGAGTCAATATTTATGATCCTCTTAGGTTTTATGAAGGATTTGTAAAAGAAGGTGATCCTAATAGATATGAAAATTGGGAAATTCATTTATTTTCCATTTATGTCACAGCTAAAAATCTCAATTCTAGAATTGGTCTGGCTATGAGAGTACTGACATGAGTAGAGGTGAGTATAAGTAGTCAAAAAAATAGTAAGATGGGTACTTAGAGGCAAGGTGGTGGCACCGTTATGGGATAACACTATGTTGGTGGAAGAAATGGGCCCTGATGCACTGGAGGGCATCACTCACTTAGTACCATCTTCATCTAGGGGAAAAGAGATGTTGAAACATGTATTTGAATAAGTTATTGTTATGGAAGAGGAACCTATAGGTGAATGTCAAGAAATTGTTCTCTTGACTGATATAGATGATGAGGTCCTGATGGGTCTTAATGTCTAAAGCTGGTTAGTTTCATTCCCTGATATTGTTTGGTTATTTGGTTATCAGTTCCATTTTGTTTTCTATTTTTGGGGTCTTCAGTAGAGTGCCTATGTTTGAATGGGGCTCTACAGTTGTTGTATTTGGAAATGGTTTGGATTTCTTTGGTCTTTTGGTGGCATTGTGTTATGATTTTTAAAACTCTTTCTTTGTGGGCTGAGGGCCCTATACAAACCCCATAATGATCTTTAAAAATATAATAAATTAGTTTAGTATATAAAACATTATGATATTATTATATTATAATATGTTAATTATATTTATTTAATAAATAATATAATTTTTATTTGTGGGGGGTAAGAGGGGTTATGTGAAGTGAAAGATTATAAATCAATAATTAAATCTACTAGTTACTCCAAACCCATGACATTGATGTCAAAATAAGTTCATCTTAAAAAAAATTGTGGCCATAAATTAATCGAGATTTGAATCACCATGCAATGCTTTAGTCTATGATGGCTTGCATTTTTTGTGTAAAGAGATAACCTCTTAGCACAATAACTACATCAAAATTATAACTCCCTTGGTTTTGATAAGGTTTTGTCTTGGTGGATGCAATGGATTTTTTTTTTGTTACAATGGCACTAAAAAAATTAGAAGTGACCAAGAAGAATTATGGGTTTAAAATTATAATAAAAATTTTAAGTGGACATATATGTTTGAAAAAAACCATTTATTCCATGTGTATGCGTATTATTATACCACCACCACTTGTTTCTCCTCATAATTAATAATGTTACATCTTCTAAGAAATGTGGATGAAACTCCACTTATTATGAATTTAAAAGAGCCTAATAATTATTTCTAAATCATTACCATCAATTCCAAAGTTCCATGATGATAATTTTACTTCTATTTCCATATTGGAACTTTTAAAATTTTCATTGTAATATGGTCTTGTAGTGGATTATTGAACATTTTCTAATTCTGATGATCCCTTGGATGTGATCCAAAACCCGTGGTAGGAGACCCATCGAGTGTAATTTTTTGTGACGAGTTTATTGCTATTTTATTGGAATGAAATTCCCTAAACTATACAAATATACATTTAGATACAATCTATAAATGGATTCAAAGTCTAAATATATATAAATACTATATATAATAAGTGTTCTAAGGTAGAATTCGTAATATGCCCTCACATAACCATATTAATTTAGATAAGCACACAAAATCCTTTCCTAAGAGGTCTTTTAGGTACTAGGTATGATTTTGTGTCACTTATTTTAGTTAACATTTTGGGGTTGAAGTCATCTCCAAATATTAGTTTGTAAGTTCAAGAAAGGTGACTCGCCCTCATAGATATTTGAATTGGTGAATTAAATTATCTCAAAGGTATAATTCCTATGGGGGGCCTAAAAATTAAGGAGTCAAATCCCTATTAGACAATTTGCTTATGTTACATCTTCAAAAAATATGGATGAAACTAAACATATTATGCAATAGCCTATTATTTCTAAATCATTAGCACAATCTCTATGTCAAAATTGGAAATCCTTTGGTTTTGATCAAAGGGGCATCTATATTCATTGAATAAAGAGCACAATTTTTGGTGATCAAGTTTTGTCTTGGTGAACATAATGGAGAAATTGCTTTTGTTACAATGGCGTTAAAAAATTTAGAAGTGACCAAGAAGCATGTTGGGTTTAGAAATACAATAAATTTTTGAAGTGGACATATATGTTCTAAATACACCATCTATTCCAATGTGTATGCCTACCATTATACCACCACCACTTATTTCTCCTAATAATTAATAATGTTACATCTTCAAAAAATGTGGATGAAACTCCACTTATTATGAAAGATCCTAATAATTATTTCTAAATCATTACCATCAGTTCTAAAGTTCCATGATGATAATTTTACTTTTATTTCCAAATTTGAACTTCTATAATTTTCATTGTACTATGGTCTTGTAGTGTGTTATTGAACATTTTCTAATTTTGATGATCCCATGAATTTGATCCAAATACCCATGATAGGAGACCCATCAAGTGCAATTTGTTACGATGAGTCTGTTGTTATTATATAATTAAATAGATAAGCACACAAAATCCTTTCCCAAGAGGTATTTGAGTTACTAGGTATGATTTTATGTCACTTATTTTAATTACCATTTTAGGGTTGAATTCATCTCCAAATATTAAAATGTAAGTTCAAGAAAGGTGACTCACCCTCACAATTATTTAAATTGGCGAATTAAATTATCTCAAAGGTATAATTCTAGGGTGGGCTAAATATTAAGGAGTCAAGTCCCTAAATTTAGATAATATGATTATGTTACATCTTTAAAAAATGTGGATTAAAATCTAATTATTATGCAAGAGCCTATTTTTTAAAAATCAGTAGCACAATCTCTACGTCAAAATTATAACTCCCTTGGTTTCGATCAGGGGATATCTATATTTGCTAGATAAAGAGCACAGTGCTGGGTGATTAAGTTTTGTCTTGGTGAATGTAATGGATAAATTAATTTTGTTACAATGATTTTAAAAAATTTAGAAGTGACTAAGAAGAATTTTGGATTTAGAAATATGAGAAAAATTTGAAGTAGACATATATGTTTGAAAGACACCATCTATTCCAATGTGTATGCCTACCATTATACCACCACCACTTGTTTCTCCTAATAATTAATAATGTTACATCTTCAAAAAATGTGGATGAGACTCCACTTATTATGCAAGAGCCTAATAATTATTTTTAAATCATTACCATCGGTTCCAAAGTTCCATGAAGATAATTTTACTTCTATTTCCATATTTAAAATTCTATAATTTTCATTATAC
Source organism: Torreya grandis (assembly GCA_037957365.1). Classification (NCBI taxonomy): domain Eukaryota; kingdom Viridiplantae; phylum Streptophyta; class Pinopsida; order Cupressales; family Taxaceae; genus Torreya; species Torreya grandis. Next base: position 410,372 of record JARHVA010007922.1, on the reverse strand, counting down.
TATGGTCTTGTAATGGATTATTAAACATTTTCTAATTTTGATGATCCCCTAGATGTGATCCAAAAAACCATGGTAGGATACCCATCAAGTGTAATTTAGATAAGCACACAAAATCCTTTCCCAAGAGGTCTTTGAGTTACTAGGTATGATATTGTGTCACTTATTTTAATTACCATTATGGGGTCGAATTCATGTCCAAATATTAGTTTTTAAGTTAAATAAAGGAGACTCACCCTTAGATGTATTTTAATTAGTGAATTAAATTATCTTAAATGTATAATTCCTAGGGGTGGGGATAAAAATTAAGGAGTCAAATCCCTATTAGACAATTTGCTTATGTTACATATTCAAAAAATATGGATGAAACTCCACTTATTATGAAATAGCCTATTATTTCTAAATATTAGCATAATATATACATCAAAATTACAACTCCCTTGGTTTCAACCCCAATATTAGGATTCAAATTTGAAGTACTCAATGTGTTGTTGGCCAAAATGTTTAACCCTACTCTGCATTGAGATATCACACAGCTTGTTGTCATGAATGAAAAGTTAATGTCTATAGATTGGTATGGTGTAGACTGCTTATGACCTCACATAACCATAATTTAGATAACCTCAAAAAATTCTCTCCCAAGTCTAGGTTTTGAGTTACTAGGTACGATTTTGCATCATTTATTTTAATTATCATTTTGGGGTTGAATTCATCTCCAAATATTAATAGTTTGTTAATTCAAGAAAGGTGACTTACTCTCATAGGTATTGAATTGGTAAATTAAATTATCTCAAATGTATTCTATGGGGACTAAAAATTGAGTCAAATCACTATTACATAATTTAATGAATAAATATGAATAGACTTTTTAAATTAAAATAATTATAATTAACAATAAAAATTTGTAAATATTTTTATATTAAAAACTATCTGAGTTTATTATTTATTTTTATTTATGTTTAAATCATTAAATATGTTTATTAAATAATGTACATAATTATTTAAATGTTTAATATGTTTAAATATATAAATATGTTTTTAAAATAATTTTCTCATGCACTTCAAAATTAGGGTTAAGTTTATCTTTTTCTCTTTCCATTATTTTCTCTCTCCCTTTTGAAGGTCAAAAACATTATTTTATTGACTGTTAGGTTAACTGCAGTGTTAGTGGTGGAAGTGTTGACACCATTTTTCACTATCATTTATGCAGGTGTGACGTTAGTGGTGGTAGTTTTGACCCCATTTTTCACTATCATTTCTATAGGTGCTTCTTGTCAGGTATTAAATCTATGTAATATATTATTTTACTATATCTGAAATGTGTGATTTGTTTGGCTTGCCATGAACCTTTTATTCATTATTTACTACTTTAAGTTATGAAATTGCTAATATTTAGATACACCTAGATTTTTGTTATGAAATAGCCGAGATAATGAAATGGCAAAGATTAGAATTGTTTAGCTCTTGTATTCAATAGGGACCTAAATGGTGAATGTGAGGGAAAAACATATATTTTATTAACTGTAAGCAAATAATGAAATAATTGAGATAATGAAATGGAGTAGATAATGAAATGGTAAAGATTAGGATTGTTTAGCACTTACTTGTATTCAATAGAGACCCAAATGGTGAATGTGAGGGGAAAGCCAACATTTTGAATTAATTGTAAGCAAATAATGAAATGGATGAGATAATGAAATGATAAATATTAGGATTGTTTAGAGCTTAATTATATTCAATAGGAACCTAAATGGTGAATGTGAGGGGAAAGTAGACATTTTTTTATGAACTGTAAGTAAATAATGAAATGGGATATAATAAAATGGTGGATATTAGTATTGTTTTTCACTTATTTGTACTCAACAAGGACCCAAATGGTGAATGTGAGGGGAAGGCAATTTTTTTTATTAATTGTAATAAAATAATGAAATGATCGAGATAATAAAATGATAGAGATTATGATTATTTGGTGCTTAGTTATATTCAATAGGGACCCAAATGGTGAATATGAGGGGAAAGCAGACATTTTTTTATTAACTGTAAGTAAATAATCATAGTAAAAAAATGTCATGATGCAAGAGGGTTTCAATGTTCCACCATCTCTATCCCATCACATCATTCATCTATTGGCTCTATTTGGATACTGTAAATTGTTTCTATTTTAGACTGAGTTGAAAAGTCATTTTTGGCATGTTCCAAATTATTATTTGAGTTGAATTGTTTCCATTTTAAATTGAGTTTAAAATTCATTTTTAGGGTGTAAAATTTTTTACTCATGCCACATTATAAAATTTAATAAATGAATGATTGAATAACACCTAACATTATTATTTGGGGTGGCAAATTTTTCCCTCATGCATCGATATTATTGGGTAGAGGGGTCCCATGCATCATTATATATTAAAAATTTGCTTATAAAATATTTGCACCTATTATATAGGAGTAGCTATTGTTTAAGGAGAAGTTTTTGAGGGGTAGGAAGCAACAGAGGGATAAAGATTTATATGGATACTCCTTTTTTTGTGTTTGTCAGCTATCATTTGCATCCAATCAATTTTTTATTTTTTTCAATCAAAAGTTTTGTAGTAAAATGCTCCTAATTTTTCTCAGTAGCATGTATTACACATAATTTTTGTAGTCTTTGGAGCACATCTAGATATCTTCAAAGCATCTGATATAGGTATTTCGATCACCTTGCACAAATCTTCAGAGTATTCTTAGACTTATTTGGAGCATCTTATGTATGTCTTTAGAGCAACCTAGAGTATATTCAGAGCAATTTTAGAGTGTCTTTGGAGTGTCCTCTAATCATTTAATCATCAGAGCTCACTTTTTGAATCCTCAAAATTATAGCTAAAATATTTATAAAAATTGTGTTGCCTTCTCAAAATTACCCCTCAATGGGATGTTTTGATGTACTCAAAATTAATCTATCCTTGGGATGTGTTCTACTCAAAATTACCCCATCTGTGAGATGTGTTACTGTACTCAAAACTACGCTATTCATCCAAGTAAGACACAATAATAAGGTAAAGAATCAACAATAAATTACATATAAACAATGAAAAAATTGCATTCATATCCTACTTAGATCAAAATTTAACTATTTAATGCATTGTAATATATAACTAAACGCAACACTTTAAGGACAATTTATATAACTATGATGAGCTATATGAAATGCTTATCATTTCTCACCCACAATTTACCTTTTGTAAGTCCTCTCATAAATAAGTGGGATGGTTGATCCTTAATCCAAATTTCCTAATTCAAACCTTTGACTAAGATCATAAACTTCAAAATGATGGCCCCAGTCACAGTGGCCCCTTGAAAAGAATCCAAGATCTTTGACAACTATATGCACCCAAGCTTCAAATTCAACTTCTACTTGAGAATTACAACACCACCATGGTGATAGATGACACATAATGATAGGAGGCCTAAACCTCATCCCAATCTAGACATCTAAACCTATTTCCTCTAAGCACTGAGTGATTATTTGGCAAACTTCTTTGGCTCTTCTTAGACTCCATTTAAATTTTTTGGGGCTAAGAAATTCCTTGTGCTTTAGCTCAATAGGTAATGTCTTCCACCTGGAAAGACTTGTATTGAAACCATTGGCATAATGGTGGTTTAGAAAAGCTCTAAAAGTATAAATATTAGATTTCAATATCTCATGATACTTGTTGTTCATATGCATATGATACAATGGTTGAAAAGAATAAATAAGTTTATTTTCTTCTAAAAATTATGGTCTCATGCATAAACCAATGGTGCTTTGTAATTATATAAATCTATTATTGGCCTGTTGCCATGCCATTTGGTTCCTTAGAGTGGAGAGAAAAGCACACAATTGTGTCTCTCTAACAAATAAATTTATCATAAAACTAGGTTGATATCCTGACAATAAATTGAAATTATAGAACTCACAAATGGCATCTTGCCTTTCATTAGTGCTCTTTATAAAATTGTTTATAAATACATGTTCATCTTCAATGATATGTGAAAAACCAAGGGAAATTAACTGAATCTCCCATTTATAAAATTGCTCATGTAAAAAAAAAAACATAAATTGATGAAGGTTGCCTGCATGCTAATAGTTTCTTAGAAATAACACAAATGTGTTGGATAGAAGCCTTTGATTTTTACAATTATAGTTGGGATTTTGCCAATTGATTTTGAGATTCCTCCTTAAGTTTGGCATTTTCATCCTTCAATTTTTGAATTTTATTTTGGGCGATATGCCAAGCATAGATTATTTCATGTAATGGAATAGGGAAGGAGGGAACAACTCTTGTTGGAACCTCTATCTGAACTATAATCTCTCATGTTTCTCTTTGCATGGCCTAAATAGAGGCTTGTAACTCAAAATTCTAAGCAGTGAGCTCTATTATTCTATTAGTATGTCAGGTAATCATTATATTTATATCATAAATAATTTCTCTCATATTATTAGTCAAATTATGTTTATCAACATTAGCATTTTGAAAATCAGTAATCTTAGTGTCCTTGATAGAAAGAGAATTCTAGAAATCAGTAATCTAAGTGTCCTTGATAGCAAGATAATTTTTCAAATTACTCAACTCTTGGGTTTGTAAAAACATTACATTGTGGATCATAGTCTATTCAACTTGTATTCCTTGAAAAATTATTTCTTGGTCACTAACTCTAGTAAAAAATTCTTCCCATCTTTGTTTTAAATTAGAAATCATCAAGTCCTTGCCTTTCAAAGTTAAACAGAGAACATCTAACTCTATTTTTTACACTCTGATTGTTTTCTCATGGCATGATAAAGCCATGACATGCTACAATTATTTTTATTCATTGATAGAATGTAGATAATATGGATCTTCTTCAATCAAGGGTGCATTACCCTTATCAGTAACAGAGGGCATATGACGCTTTACTTCTTGAGGTACAACTTATTCTGCTAGGGTTCCCTATGTATATACAACTACTTCTATGGTCTGCAAATCTTCTTATTCTTCTTCCTACAAGATAAATCAGTGAATGCACCAAAGTTTAGTTAGAGGAGGATGAGGGGTGTCTAAATAAAGTCCCATTTATCACTTTGATCTTCGGCATAGTATCTTGAAAACCAATGGTGGCAAAGATGGTCATTCTATAATTTCAACTGTTGGGGTTTCAATCTAGATTGTAGTGTAAGGAGGAGAGGTAGAGTGTGGTGTCTTTTTGGTAGGAACTAGAGATAACTTTTGGAGGAAAGAGGACCAAGCCTTTTCACCCCTTGGTTTACTGAGAAAATAATGGCAATAAATGAGTGTAACTAGCCCATGATGGTGGGTAGACCCAATACCTCATCTTATCTTTCAATAAACATTAATAAGAGCATTATGAAGGAAATAGGGAAGATTTATTATATATTATTCTAAAATAGACCCGTTCCTCAAATGAAGGAGTCTCATAGCATCTCCAACCACTACTGTAAACTGACCATCACAAGTGATATATTTTATTATCCAGAAAACAACATTTTTCCAAGGTTGAGGAAGACTTTCTCTTAGAATTCCCTTGGCCACTCCTTGGGGGGGGATTTGGCCAGTCTGAGGTATGGCTCATTTCCTTCAACAACCATATAAATTAGGTCAAAAAAACTAATCTTTTCAATGTCAACTACCCCATCCTTAGGAATCCCATATAGAGCACTAATTATAGAGGGATTTACTGGAATGTTTTTCCCTTTGATAATAGGATGATCATCAAAATTTTCATAGAATTCTTGCATAATTTCTTCATGGAATCCCTAAAATAGTTTTAAGAAATTAAACCAACCTATTATTTCAAATATATCTCTAGTTGCTTCATCTTATAGTAATGCATTAGAGGATTTCGGTTCACTTTTTTTCTTTCTCTCACCCATCTTCAGAGTAAGCACTATTTAATTATAAATCTGACTATATTGTAGAAACACAAATCTTGAATTCACATAGGGAACAAGGGAAGAAATAGGTTAGAAATACAACCCAATAATTTTTGGAAGTGATAATGCAAAAATAAATAGCAAATTAGGCTATATGATGTGATTATGACAAGAATGATGGCTGAAATTATGGTTATCTCTTTGGAGTGTGCAAGATATAATGTGAAGGTAATTTATCTGGTCAAGTAGTCATGTGTTTTATAAAGGTCATTATTAGAAGTAGTAGGGGAAATAATAATAATTAATTATGCATCATACCAAATCTTTTTGAAATAACCTCTATTTAAAACATAGTTACATCAATCTTGTTTGAAAATACCATTTGGAAACATCATCATGAAATACTGTCACATTAATTCTTTTGGATATATTTTGAAAACACCGTCAAATCAAATTATGGATTATGGAATTGTTAGTCTAATGACATTGTTTTTATTCTCAATGATGGAGGTGGATTCTTCCCATTCTTGATTTTTAATCTTAGGAGCATAAATATTAGTCTTTGGAGCTAAGTTACTAGTCTGTGAAGCTAAACCTTCAAACTTCAGAGTAAAACTATAGTCCATTTAGACTTTGTTTATATATAAAAGTATAAAGAACCTTATATATATAAATCACCTAATTTATTAAAAAAACCTTGTATATATTTAGCACCTTATATATATAAATAAATAACCTTATATATATGGTGTTGTTTATATGTATTTGTAGCCAATTGCATCTACCTAATCCTTGTCTTGTCTGAAGAACCACTTGGGGGCTCTATTAATGGAGGCAATGGTTGAGTTGAAGTTTGTATTATATGAATATATAAATGGGACCTATTCTAACTTGGTGGTTGTATATGTTCCTGCTTCAACCATTGCTTTCAAATTTTGACTGATGAGATCATATATTGTCTTAATACGAGATGAATGCACAGAAGACCTTTTTGGTAAGTTTGATTAATGGGCAAGCTTGTCAAACTTTGAACTATTGATTTTAGAAATTAATCACTTTAGAATTCAATTTATCTTTAATTTGAATTTGATTTACCATCAATTCTAGCTTTAAATATAAATATTTCCACCTTTTGGCATGTGGTTGTGACCTCGAATATAGTTAAGTCCTCACGTGGCATGAATATGACTAAGTTGTATGGTTGGATCGAAATATAGACACATGGCACATTTTGATTGCCTCATAGATTCTTGGATGTAGCTTTGTGTGATGACTCATTTGTTTCTCATGACTTGGTGACCCTTAATTCATAGCAAGCTCTCAAGTGGTACCTTTTAATTATGATACCTTGAATGGGGAATCCACTCTTTTGCCTATTTAAAAGGTATCTCAAGAGATAACTATAAGGGGAAATACACTTTTATGTATGTTTGAAAAGTATATCCTAGGAGATACCTTGAATGTATTACATGGGCCTTCAAAATATCACCTAGTAGTGCCTTCCATGCAAAGGAAAATACCACTTGTTCTTTGAAGAAGAAATCCTCTCTTGTGCCTATTTGAAAGGTATCTCTTAGGAGATAACTTGAAGTGGAAATCCACTCTTGTGCTTGAAAGGTATCTCTTGGGAGATACCTTGAAGGTATTATAAGGACCTTCACGACATCACCCAGTAGTACCTTCTATGTAAATGAAATTCCACTTATTCCTTGTAGGATAAATCCACTCTTGTGCATGTTTGAAAGGTATCTCCTAAGAGATACCTTGCAAGGGAAATCCACTCTTGTGAATATTTGAAAGGTATCTCTTGGAAATATCTTGAAGGTATTACAAATACCTTCAAAATATCACCTAGTAGTGCCTTCTATGTAAAGAAAAATTCCACTTGTTCTTTGAAGGAGAAATCTACTCTTGTGCCTATTTAAAAGGTATCTCCTATGAGATACCTTGAAGGGTAAATCCACTATTATGCATGTTTGAAAGGTATATCCTAAGAGATAACTTGAAGGTATTATAAAATATTTTGAAATATCACCCAATATTGCCTTCTGTGCAAAGGAAAAATGCACTTGTACCTTGAAGGAGAAATCCACTTTTGTCCCTATTTGAAATGTATCTCCTAAGAGATTCTTTGAAAGGGAAATCCACTCTTGTGCATGTTTTAAAGGTATATCCTAAGAGATACCTTGAAGGTATTAAATAATTTTTCAAAATATCACTCAATAATACCTTCCATGAAAAAGGAAAATTCCACCTGTTCTTTGCAGGAGAAATCCACTCTTGTGCCTGCTTTAAAGGTATCTCCTAGGAGATACCTTATGTTGGTTCCCAGTTGTAAACCTCTATCACTCATCCTTACACACTTGAATAAAGGGGAAAGAAAATATGTAAAACCCACTAAGTATGTCATTGTATCCAAGGATGGGTTTGACATCAAGACTTGACTAAACGTAGAAAATGACTAGGAGGTACCTATAAAGGGTATGGTCAGTTCCCTGTTACTTTTGGATTTGCTTGAACTAAGGTGAGAGGACCTAAGGGATATCTTTCTCTTATGAATGGATTATATAACTCAAGATTCATGGGGATTATTGGCATAAGGAAATACAAATATGACTAGAACACAACCAAACTTTCTCAATCCACCCAACAAGGGTTGTCACATAAAATGAGAAAATGATCTAGGTTAGATAAAAGATACTAAAGATAGATATGAATATGATTTCAACTTCCATTCTAAAGAATCTTCAATAATAAGGGGTTGAATAAGAGATTACAATGCTGATATTTAATGTACGAAATACAAACACATGCCAATTATACAATATTTATGTGCTCATAGGCAAATAACACTTTGAATATGTAAAAGGTGTGTTATATGTAAGGTAAAACAAGGTAGGATAAAACTATCAATTAATAGAGATTATAAGTGGAGGATTAACATATGAGCACAAAGAATTTTGAATAAATTGCCATATCACCTCTACCAATAAATGTAGCACCAACTTAGAAAAAATGAAATTGAAACCATGCATGAATGATATCCTTCTAGAAAACCTCTTAGTGGAATCTACGAGCTCAGGACTACCCTTAAAAATGCTATCAACACCCTATTTCCAAATCTCAAATTAGAAAGCATTTTATAATCTAGATGTACTCCATAACTGACTACCATAAATATGAATACATCAGATCACTGATCAACTAAGAATTTAAAACATGAAATTGTACTCCAACAATAGAAAGAGGATGAAAACCATCAGTAAATTTCATTTGTCAATTAAACTAAAAATGTGTACAATGTGTAGTTGACAACATAAAAAAAATACTCTATGCAAGAAAATCATGTAACAAGGGAGGCATGTTTGATGCTCTCAAAGCTTGCCAATGATTTTTGCCAGGAATGTTACACAGTGAGAACTCTTCGAGGATATTTATCTTGAATAAAAAATTTAATCAAACTTTGTAAAGGGGCACACCCATTTTTATTATAGAATTGAGCTAAGCCTAGCATATTCCTAAAGGTAGTCTAGCTAGAAGATTCCTTCATGGGCTTGGAGTTTGTTAGAACTTGTGATGAACATGATTCTTAGGATTATGTGTGTGCTCTAATGATGAAGACAAAATGGATTTTCCACTACGGTAGAATGTTTCTTGTTATCTATGTAGAGGATAACCCTATAAGAGACAAAATAAACCTTTGTCTTATTGTACAACAAATAAAACATCCCTTTCCTATGTACATGATTACAAAAACTACCTCAAAAGGGATGTGCAACGAAAAAGAAAAGGGAAAAAAGGGAAAAGGGAGTGAAAAGAAAGGAGAGGTGACACCAGCTCAAAAGACATTGAAATATTCAATTAGGTTCTAGAATTGATTTGAATGATGGAATCCTTCACCAACCTATTTTTTTATTTGATATATTCCTCGAGCATCAGGGTGAGACTCCCTTAGTTTGGGCCTACTTGGTAGTTTAATTTGACTCTATATTCTTCAAGCTAGGTAGCAGTCTATCTAATTGTGGTATGTTTCTCTCTAATGAGTTCTTTGAGTTGGTCATAGGATTTCTCTAGTGACACCAATTATTTTATCTTATGGACATCAAAGGATTCTTGTGGCATATCAATGAGGTTCTTTAGAGTAGTACACACTACATTATCCCCAATGTCATTTTCACCATAAAGTTTCACCATCTTCCTTAGTGTAACATCTATCTCACTTGTCATAGTCTCAAAAGACTGTTTTTCTCCTTTCAGATCAAAAATGTAATCTTTGAGTATCATCAGATGATGTTTGATTGCTATTTGGTATTCCCTATGCCTTTTATGATCATTTAGAGTAATGATGTTCTCCACAATCAAGGTATCTATGCTCATCTTATAGATCTATTTTGCTTTATGTTGAGCCTCCTCCCATTTCTTGGTGTCTACCTTGTAGGAAAACATCTAGGCATATTTTCTTCTAACTCATTCAAGAATTTAAATGCCAAGTGGATTATTTCTTCTGTGCTGGTGCCTAGGTCTTGTTACCAATCTTTAGTTTCCCATCCTTTAGTATTCAAATCATCAATTTGGCTAGAATTGAGAGATGCAAAGGAGAGATGGAGAGGATGTTACTACTTCAGGATCACTCAATAAATTTTTCAAGTACTAGATCATATCTTGGTTCTCTACCTTCAACTACTCCATGGTGGCCTTGTCTTTATCCATCCTATGGGCCACCATGAGAGCCAAAACCTGTGAGCTATGTTTCAACTCATTTCTTGATGGATCCCGAAAATTATAGCTATAGAGGGTGTAACTTTCGAGGGGAACATACTTTTTCAATGTTTTAGGAGGGATGGTTATCTCTACATTCCTTTCTCCTGTAGTGGTGAAGGTGGTCTTGGAGTGTGTTTAGACCTTTTTAGGGGGCTTAGCCTTATACACCTGAGTGATATTCATTACATCTAACTCCCCCATTTTGCTCATGTCTCTTTTTTCTTTGATCTTCTTTTTGACCTAGAGAAAGAGTTTGGTCTAGAATCCCATTGAAGTGGTAGACATTATTGATGGCCTCAAGATAGTGAAGGGTGTTATCATTGGATTTATAGATGTAGGAGCACTATAGGTTTTGGTAGTGGGATCAACATAAAATTTTTAATCTCTTAATCACTCTCTTGATCCTCACCACCCTTATCTACTCCATGCTCTTTTTTCAAGTTTGCTTCTATCTACTCCAAAACATCAAACTCTGACCCAAGCTGATGAGATTCCATGAGCAACTTCTCAATCAAACTTCCTTGTTCTATTGATTGGTTGGAAGGTTGTGTTGTCACTTCAATTTATTTATTTTCTTGGGCCTCAGGCATGAATGAGGCTATGGTGACATCCTTGTTTCCTTTGAGCAACTCTTCACTAGTCACGGCCTTAAGACCTTCATTATGTGTTGGGTCGTGGACCTTGATGTGAGAGAGAAATATTCATTGTACTTCAATTTAAGTGAGATGTCTTGAAGTACCCTCCTAATCATCCTTATTGGAATAAAATAATTCCTTATTTGCTTTTATATGGGTGGGGGTACCCATTTGTAGGTTTATTCCCCCACCTTCCTTCACACTCACCATTTCCTCCAGTGTTGGAATTGACACCTTTATAGGGGAAGGGACATCTTGTGTTACTTATATAACCACCTTTGAACCTATTTACTCAATAAAATCCTCAAAAATGGTGTCACCTTGAATGTTCTACTCCATTTCTCCTTCAACTCTTTCACTAGACTTATTCAATTCTTTAGTTCCACCATGATTACCTTGGACTGGTGGTTGGGTGATGCCATTATCAATGAATGTCTCTATGTTTGATGAACCTACTTCTTTCTCTTAAGGGGCCTGAACTTGTGTAGCCACCTCAACACCATCTTATACAACATTATCTAAAGACAAAGGATCATTTGAGGTTAGGATGTTTTCCTCATCACATTTAATTTTTACTATTATGGGTCCCTCTTTTACAAATAGGCCCATCATCGAGGCCTTCACTAGGGTTTGAGGCCTTTTTCTTAGAGTTTTATACCTAGTTTTTACCTATAGAGGAGTGAATGCATGTTTCTTATTCATCACCTTGATGATGGGACTACCTTCATCTGAATCCTCATTATCACTCATATCCCTTACTCTCTAGGCATATGAGGTTTGGACATCCTTTCTCTTCATCAGGAACCCACTTAGAGGTTATTGAGCCTTATTTACTCTCTTTTGTTTAGGGTGATCTCTTTCTTCCTCCCCTCCTTTCTCCATTGAGTGTATCTTTGGGGGAGGTACAACTACTACTTATTGCATTGGTGGAGAATGTGGAACATTCATTGGATTGGCCATGGGGATGGGCACTGGAATAGTTGGAATTGTTGGGGCTCCCTCTCCTGAAATGGATATGGGGGTGGTACTAGCCAACGTAACCTCCCTAGTAATAATTTTGTCTAAATTTTTTGTTAGGCTTGTTATCTTTGAAAAAGATAGTCCAACCTTAGATTTCACTACTATTATTGATTTGATATCAAATGTGTTAGTTGAATATTTTGTCGATCAGCATATTGATAAACAAAATAGGTCTGATCAGCCAAAGTAGGAAGATTAGTCATCCAAATGTGTAGATTTACCACATCAGAAGGGCACTGATCTCTCCTCTCATCAAGGGGAGGTTCCCTATAGATAGGTTATATATATATATAAATATATATATATATATATAAATATAAATAGAAAATAATATTCAAGGGTAGGACAAACCATCCATCTCTCTTTCTTCAGAGATGATGCATGCAAATCAAAGGAAAAACTCAATGGAAATAACATACAACACTCCTCTTCTTTTAGAAGTACTATTTAGCAAACCACAAGAATACTCCTGGTAGTAATAACAAAATGTAGCAAAGGATGTAATAACCAGTAAATCAAGATGCAGCACAAAGTCTCCACCTGAATTGCTTAAGAGTAAGATACGAAGGACAATGAGGGCACAAAGTCATCCCAAAGTCCTCTACATAGAAATGAAAAGAAAACACACTAAAGGCAATTATGGGGGCACAAACTCTCCCCACACTTGACTATTTAGGACACCTTCCTGACTGTTGTCACTAATTCTACTTGTTAAGTTAAAGGAACAAAAGATATACTAAGGAAAAACACATAAGAATAGTTTCCCCAAAAATAAAGATATCACAGCACAAAGTCTGAAAAATCACTTATTTTCTTATTCCAATAACAAAATATGATCAACAAACGGAGCTTAAAGTCTCAGAACATGCCTTTCAATTTGGGTAGAGTTTTGTTCTGATTGTTAAAAAAAGATCCATTTACAATAGAAGAGAGTCCCTTATATAGCTTCTTCAAGAAGGACTCAGGAATAGTAACACATCATGTTGCATTGGAATATGTTAAGAAGATAGGCTAGAACTTAGGGTCATTTTACCCATTTGATTTTATCAATGCAGGGAAACAAGTCATGATTATTGAAAGTTTGCTACTTTCAATATCCACCTAGTGATCTGATCTTACCTTCATTGTTCCTCCTTTTTTGGTTAATTGAATTGGGTCCTGGATTTAGTTTGTTGTTCTGTTCTTTCCTCACTTTCTACTAGTCTTGGCCTTGAAGTCTGTGAATGCATTCTGGTCTATAGGTTCAAAGGATCAACGGTTATTTTGTTGTCTTGAATTTGATGTTTGTGTGCTCGTCACTATGTTTCCAATGGTTAGTTTGCTATGTTGAATTTGACATCTTTGGGTGCGTCACCCCTTGGTCCTCTTTCAGCTCTCTATTTGGTGCTTTTCTAGATTGGACTTGCCCTTTCAGGCCTTAAGAAATGATCCCTGAATGGCCTTCAGGCTTCTTGTTTTACATCCTTCCCAAAGGGAAGGTGACCCTTCGGCTTCAGGAAGTGCCCTTTAAGTTGGCAGCTGAGAGTCCTCCACAAGGGCACCTACCCTTTGGGGTCCTTCGACAGCCCTTCATAAATTCTTGCAGATAATTTCCATAGGTATTTTCCCCAGGCAAATTCCCATAGATAATTCCCACGGACAAATTGTCCACAGAAATTTCCTATGGACAAAAAGTCCATAGAATTATTCTATTTGCCAATATGCAAATTCCTTTGGGTTTATTGCTTCCGTGACTTCTCAAAATTATTTCAAACTTTTTGTCTAAAATAATTGTGCCTTAGACTTGCCTTAGTCTTTTTGAAAATGACCCTTCTGAAGGGTATTTTCATTGACCAAGTGCCCTCTGCAAGGGCACTTATCCTTCGGGATGCCCTTTGAACTTTGGTGATGAACCAACTATTGAACTATTTGATTAAACTGCTTGGTTGAATCAAATGTTGAACCACTTCGTTGAACCAAAATGGTTCAAGCTGACAAACCTTTTGTTTGAACCAACCATTGAACCTCTTCATTTGAACCAATTGGTTGAACCAAGCTTTGAACCAAAACGGTTCAAGCTGATGGTTCAATTAAATGAACCAAGCCAATGAAACTCTCCATTGAACCAAGACGTTGAACCTTTTTGTTGAACCAAGACGTTAAACCAACCATTGAACCAAGTTTTGGGTCAATGGTTCAAACAAATCCTTGAACTGACTAATGAACCGTTTGATTGAACCAAAGGATGAATGAAAGCATTGAAACAAAGTGAATGAACCAAATGAGTGAAACAAAGCATTGAACCGCTTGATTGAACCTACCTTTGAACCTTTTGATGTTGAACCAAAGGATGAACCAAATGTTGAACCTGCTACTGATGCTTGCCGATGGAGATTTCTATTTGAACCAAGGTGATGAACTAATCCCAAAAATAACCAAGTGTTAGAAACTAATTATTTTGATTGAACCCACCTGTAGAAGCCATGAATCCCATTGAACTTGTAGAAATGAGCCTATTTACAGAGTCTGTAGAAACCAAGTCCGTAGTTTTATCTAACCTTGAAAGAGTCTATAGATTTCAACCTGTAAATCCCATTGAACTTGACCTGTAAAGTCCATACATTTCCTCTTTCTACTGAGTCTGTAGATTTAAGCCTATAGAGTCTATAGATTCAAGCCTGCAGAGTCCGTAGGTTCAAGCCTACAGGGTTCATATATTTCTGATAGGCTTGAAAAATGAGGAATTCAAATGCCCAAGACAAATTTTGAAAAAGGGAAGAGACAATTTTGGTCTGTGGGACCAAAATAGTTCAAATGTTGTGCCAAAAATGAGTGATATTTTTTGGGGGACAATAGCTGGCTCCAGTTGGGGAACTTCTATCAATTGCAAAAATAATTGAAAGGAGTAGAATCTAAAATCTCTAGTGTCTTCATTTGTACCATTGGGTTACGGAGTCATGCTACCCAAAAATGAAAACATCAAAAATGGAAACAAATAAAAAAAATAGAATTAAAAACTATACAAATATACATATGTACAGATGGAATGATCTAATACTTCAAGAATTGAAGTATTTCAAATGTTGCTTCTTGGGAGATAGTGAAAATAGTGCTCTATTTTGATAAACTAGCAAGAAGACATTTTGCCCCTAGAAACGGTGACGGGCAAATGGAGTTCTCCACCAAGAAACTGATTTTCTGCATCTTCCCCTTGGCTTTTTCTTCTTCTTGTTCCAAGACAAGATGTGGTCTTCAAACTAGAAAACAAAACTCCTTGCATTCTTGGTGAAGGGTTCCTTTCCCTGATTTTGATTTGCAGCAGCATGGTCCATTACCATAATTGGTTGTTCTTCTAGTTCAGTCCAACATATGCTTGGATTGTCCAAATCAAACTCTTGACAAATTATTAGCTTAGCATCTCCTTTGATGTGAAGTAGTTTGATTTCTTCATCTTGAGCAATCTTTAATCCAAGAAACATAGATTCACATCCAACTGTGTAGTTGGTGTTGCTGACTTGCAAATTGCATGAAGGAAAAATATCTCCTTGAGGAGATATCAACACAGTCCCAACTCCATTGGTGGAAAAATTTCTGCCATTGGATTTTAAGATCAAAGCATCATCAGAAGTTGATCTCCTATCAAATTTCTCTTCATTAGAGATGGATGATCCTTCCTTACTTGTATTGTGCCCTACCAATTCTCCTGAAGTCTTGTTTGGATCAATTCTTGGATTGTCAGATATAAGACTTTCATCTGTAGAAACATGAACATCCTCTATGGTAAAGAAATAATTACCCCTACCTGAAGACTCAAACATAATTTATGTTGTAGGGGCTGATGTTTGGGTGACCACATATTTTGCTTCCTTTTTAGGGAAAAAATCTCTTCATCATGCCTTGGATAGGGATCCTTGCTTCAGACAAATCCATGCTTAGTTATCCTCCCACATCTTTGCAAAAATTTCATCCAAGCAAAATGTTGTAGGATGTTGGGACATCAGCCACCAAGACAGTCATCATGATTCTCTTGTCTAGAAAGGCTGCAAATGCAAATTAGGCATCTTTGATTTGCCCCAGCAATGGCACTTGCTTGTTCTCCATGGAAAAACATCTCCCAAATGTCTTGGTCAGTGTGAGACCTAGAGACTCAGCTAATTTAGCAGGCATGACATTATCAAATGCCCCAAAATCAATGATGTAATTATTGAGCTGATAACCATTTATTAATAGGGAAACATAGAAAGGTTATATTTTCCCAGGGGCAGCCAGAGGAGTAATGACAAGATTATTTGGAATAGGCATGTTCTTTAGGGAATCAAGAATTATTTTTTTATATTTTTTCCCTATAGGGATGGTTTGGTTCTTGATACACTGGACCAACTTATCCAATTGATCAAGATTGGACTTCAAGTATTCAAATTCAAACATTTGTATTTTGGTCCTTTTGACATGATCAATTATGTCAAATGGCTGAATTGGACTAGGAACAGAGGAAAGCATTTCAACTTTCTAAATTTTAGGAGGGATGGGAGGAGGGCTGGTTTGCACAATTGAAGTAGAAGGTGAAGGTGAAATTGATGTACTTACATTTTGGGTGATCATCAGATCCTTTGGTTGAAAAGGCAAAATGGTTCCATGCTTAGCAATCATGATTGTTGGCTGAGGTTGCTCTTCTATCTTCCCTTTTCAGCTTGCTGGACTGATTGGTTCTTGGACCTAGTAAACACTGCATATGATCTATCAAAAGCTTCTCCTTTGCTTACGGGTTCATCTTGGTAGTTGAAAAAACCAATGTGGGAGTCACCAGTTGATTCTTCTTGATCCTCCGTGAAGAGATCATCGTCATTTTCTTGATTCAATTCAGACTGGATAGTGTTGACCCAATTTTGCCCCTTAGGCAAAATCTCGGTCACCTCCTATACCTCCTTCGTAGGCCCAGTCATTTCAGGTTGCAAGGTCCACTTTCAGGTTTCGACAGCACCGTTGCAGAGAATAGGCAGCGAAAGACAGAATCTCCGAACGTTCACGCAAGGAGAGAAGAAGGGAAAAAATGGAGCGTTCAACACTTAGTCAAAAAAGAGGCAGAAAAAATGTAGAGGGCGGAAAAATTGCCGCCCACTACAAGGGCGGGTAAAATGAGCCCGCTTACAGACATGCAGAGGGCAGCAAATTCGCCGCCCATAACACGAAAAGGCTACGAACATCGGCCGACGTCGGCAATATTGCCGTCGTCAGCACCTTACAGAGACCGACGTCGGTAGAACCACTGACGTCGACAGCCCTATGGCGGCGAATTGAAAAAAGCCTGCCTATGGCGGTGAATTGAAAAAGCCCGCCCTATGGCGGCGAAATTGAAAACCCTGCCCGATGGCGGGGAAATTGAAAGGGCCACCCACAGCACAATTTTGCTGACGTCGGTAGCTTAGGGGAACTGACGTCAGCAATACTATTGCCATTGGCAGATTATCGGCCGACGTCGACAGGTATTCCTACATGAAGTTCATGCAAAGGGTGGCAAAACTGCTACCCACTACAAAGGTGGCAAAATTCACCTACAGCGCACAAGAAAAAACCCGCCTAGCCACCAGAGGAGAAGACCAGCATGCAAAATGAGGCAACAAGCATGGTCTTGGCATACTTGTGATGTCATCAATAGTGTTTTTCACGCTTTTTGATGAAACTTCTCTTGGCTCTTCTGCTATAAATGCATAGACTTAGTCATTTTTCAAGGGATCTTCTCGACTTTTGTAAAGAGCACTGCTCTGCATTTTCTCCACCTGAATCAATAAAAATACAGTTTTTGCCTCCATCTTGGATTGATTTGCTGTGTATGCCCTGAGTATCATCTGTGTTTAGTCATTATCTTCCATGCTTTCACAGGTAATACCAACAGACCAGCTATCTACAGGGACCAGTTCTGCAGCTGAAAGGAGAAGAGCAATACTTGAGAAGGACAGAACAGAGTAAGTCGCTTGCAAGCATGCATTCCACAGCACCTCGGTAAACCTCTGTGACATATTTTCCATTATAGCCTCCCCTTTGTCTTAGCAGCCTAATTCCTCTACCAGATGTGTAGAGTATACTTGCATTTCCCCTGATTCTGAGAGTGGATCTGGAAGGTCACTCATGTTTTTGGTGTATCACCTCTTTTAGAGTAGGTTGTTTGTTTTCATGCTTTTCTCTCTCTCTTTTCACCCCCCCAGTATATACCTATATACCTATATTTCACGCTACCTGAAACAAACAAGATACATCAGAGGGAACTAGCCCATATCTAGAGACTCTCCTCTCCTGCTTCGCCGTCCCACAGGGGAGAGAGGGGTTTCCATGTTGCGGGGAGAGGGCAGGAATCCGTGTTCCTGCCACTGGGTGCACTTTCCAGTCGTCAACAGTTTTGGCACACCCGGTGGGATAGTATTTTTCAACGCAGTAGTATTTCAAGATTGATGTTGGTCTTGCTACAGTGTTTTTTTTTAGATTTCCAGCATCTGGTGACTCTACTGGTAAGAACTCAGTTCTTTATTTTTAAGACCAATTACTTAACTTCTATGCCAAAAGTTACCACCAGGTCAGCTTCAAGAAGGGTCCCCTTTGAGTTCGTTGAACCACCTTTAAACTCTGCTAAAAGACTCAGGTTTGAAAGAACTCGCCCTTATCCACTGATAAATCCTCCTAGACCTGTTGCTAGGAACACCAACCCAGCTCAGCCACAAATACAATCTATTCCAGCCATGGCCTTGCCTTTTGCAGCTTTTCATGGTGAAAGCCCTTTAAACCTCCCACGCTATGATCCGATCCCTAGAACAGCTCTAAAAAATGTGCCTTCTTTTGATGGAGTGGGACCTATTACAGTTGTTGAGCATATCAAAAATATTGCCAACCTTTGCAATATTCACAATGTAACAGAAGAAAATATTGCCATCAGACTGTTAGCCTTATCTCTAAAAGGAAAACCTCTCGACTGGTACGGCACCTTGCCTGTGAATTCCATACATTCTTGGAATGAATTGGGCACTCGTTTAACTGATCGTTTTGGGGAAAAAAGTGATGGCCTCTCTCTTGCTGAGCAGCTGACAACTATAAAAAGAGCTCCACACGAGTATATGCAGGACTTCAATACGCGGTTTCAAAAGACTTGGGATAGAATTCCCATCCTGGTAAGGCCGACCCCCAGCTACGCTTTCTTGTACTATCTAAAAGCATTGAATAGTGACATTGCTATGATGATCCAATCTATGGGGGGGCACATACTGCCAGCTACGTATGACAGCCATTGTGGCCGAAAATTACTTAATTTAAGCTGGGAAAATCACCCCTAGGCCTCATATGCCACTTTTCCCAGAACCGCTGCCCCCAATTCAAGCAGTCGCTCCCACAATTGCTCCCCTACCTGTCATTGAGAAGCCAACTGTTGTTCCATCCAATGAATTAAGTGAAGTTAAGGGCCTATTGCAGAGCATGTCAAATGAACTTGTTGCCCTTAAAAGGCAGCAAGCTCAAAGCCACAAGCCAAACCAGAGTTATCAAAATTATGGCCATGCCCCTAGACCCCCCTTTCAAAATTATAACCAAGGTCAAGGGCAGCTCACTACAACCAGGCCTTATCAAAATTATAACTCAGGCCCTCCTTCGTCATCTAAAGCCATGGTACCTACTCAGAACAATCTAGTGCAGGAGCAGCCAGGTTGTTCAACCATGGGACAAGGTCAAGAGCAAGCTGTCCACACGAATGACATGATGAATTTTTTCCAAAATTTGGAAAATCAGGGTGCTGATTTTTCTCAATTTTTTGAGTTCCCAGCTCAAACTAGCACAAGCAACAATCAGACTCAGCCGGATTCTACCCTGATAAATCACGAAGAGGGCGAGCTCTGTGCAATTAATCATGGGGGCGCTGCAGGCAATCATGCTGATTGCGTTGCAGCCAATACAAGATTTAAAAGAAGAGCAGTTGGAGAAGTGCAAGCTTCCCCTCAGGCAGTAGTGAATCCTCCACCACACCCTTTTCAAAAGGCTCCAATTCCCAGACAACCATTTGCACCTCCAGCTCCTCAGTCTACAGCTCCAATCGGGATCAGCCCAAAGGAAAACACGAAAGGAGTCAGTCCCCAAGTTAATATAATTGATCAAATGAAGAAATTGCATGTGAGCATTTCTCTATGGGATTCATTGTCTCTTCCGGGACAAAAGGAGGTATTGAAGAAAGAATTGCATGAGCTAGATCGCCAGGCCATCCCAACAGACACTAATAACATCCTAATGATGAATGGGCAGCCTTCTGCTCCAGGTTAGGTAAGAAAAGAAGAAAAGACTCCCCCTTTTTATGTATCTTTGATCATAAGGGATTTCTTAGTACATAATTGCATAATTGATAGCGGGGCCAACACTTCAGTAATACCTAAATGCATTGCTGATAAGATGGGGTTAAAGTATGAAGCAATGAACAAAGGAGTCTTGCAACTAGATGGAAAACCCGCAAAGACAGTCAGAGTCTTGAAAGGATTGAGTTTAACATTGCATGCCTGCCCGACATTCTCAATCCCTCAAGATATAGTGGTAGCGGACGTTCCTCCATATTTTGCAATCTGTTTGTCTAGGGACTTTACATCCAAGATAGGTGGTTATCTAGCAGTAAAATAGTCATACCTGGTTTTCAGAACCAAGTATGGGACCAAAGTGAAAATCGAATCTGAGCCACTCTATAAGGACCACCTAGAGCCCTATTCACCCAAGGCAGCGAATGTCAGTTACACTATCATTGATCCAGAAGACTCTCAAACAGACAAGTCCTCATCTTCTGCTCTTGAAGGAGTCGCAGATCTACTCTTGGATGAGTGGGGAAGTGATAACTTCGAGCACGATCCTTATAAGTTTATTGAGGAGGCAGACCTTGGCGTCTATTGCTTGCATGAAGAGAGTGCCGTCATGCCCAATATAATGAAGGAAAACAAAGAAGATCTTGGCCTGTGGCAGCTATACTTTGACGGTTCCAGAAGCAAACTGGGCGCTGGTGGTGGGGCAATGTTAGTCTCCCCTTCTAAAGAAAGGTACTTTTCAACTTTTCATTTCCAGTTCTCTTGCACATGTAACATTGCAGAATATGAGTCTTTGATTCATGGACTTGAGTGGGCAAGAAAGAGAGGGATCAAAAAATTGCAAATCTTGGGGGACAGTGAACTAATAGTGAACCAAATCAGAGGCCTGAACCTGACCAAGAACTCCTTACTGAAATCTTACAAGCACAGAGTCTGGGACTTGATGGAGGATTTCCTTGCTCTTAACATTACCTATATCCCCAGGGAACAGAATAAGCAGGCTGACAGATTGGCAGCTGTTGGTGCCCAATTTGATGTTTCAAAAGAGATAAGTAGGGGTTGTGGTTCGCGCCATTTAAAAGTGGTGGTCCGGCCTTCAATTCTAGACAATGTTACAAATTGGCAGGTCTTTGAAAGTGACCAACAGATAGCCCTTTTCCTGAAGGAGGAAGCTGAGTTTGCGGTCCATAATCAAGCGAAATTGCAGCAGCAATATGGAAATCAAATTGTTCAATTGAAGAACAATAAACTCCCTAAGGGTTTGGTCACACTTGAAAATATTTTCAATGGAGAGGACCAACTAAGAGATGACAAAGCATGCATCACTACCAAAGAGGAGAATTATGAAAAAGTTGAAATCTTCAAGGACAAGTTACTAGCGCTTGGTAAGGTCTGCACGTTCCAAGAAAGGCAAACTTTCATTCTGCTGTGTCAGGAGTTCGCTGACGTCTTCGCCTGGAATTATAGCGACTTGAAAGGCTTCGATCCAAGGCTCGCCCAACACACCATTGAATTAGATGAAGGCACAAAACCAGTCACACAAAAGCAGAGGCCTATTAACCCGATGGTAGAGCTCCTTATGCAGAAATAATTGGCCAAGTTGATTGAGTCCGGCATTATATTTCCGATCAAACATTCCTCATGGTTGGCTAATTTAGTTCTAGTTAGAAAGAAAAATGGGGAGATCAGGCTGTGCGTCAACTTCAGAGACCTTAATAAAGTCTCTTTAAAGGATCATTATCCCCTTCCAAACATGGAGCAGATCCTCCAAAAAGTAACTAGTTCCGAACGCTTCTCCCTCCTGGATGGCTATTCGGGATATAATCAGATTCTGATGCGTGACTACGACCAATACAAAACAGCCTTCACCACTAAATGGGGAACGTTCGCCTACCAGAAGATGCCTTTCGGGCTATCCAATGCCGGTGCTACCTTCCAGTGAGCCATGGACATGGCTTTCAATGGTTTGATAAATAGGAACGTGCTGGTGTACCTTGATGATATAACGGTTTTCTCCAAAGAGGCAGGACAGCATATGAAGCACCTCAAGCAGATTTTTGAGAGGTGTAGGGAATTTGGCATCTCCCTAAATCCAAAGAAATGTGTATTTGCGGTTCATGAGGGGAAACTTCTTGGCCACATTGTGTCCAAGGAAGGTTTGTCTATTGACCCAGAAAGAGTCCGCTCCATTCTGGAGATGTCCCTACCAAAGCACAAGAAAGGCCTGCAGAGTTTCTTTGGCTGAATAAATTTCATTCAGAGGTTCATTCCAAATTTTGCTGAAATAGTTAAACCCCTAACCTCCTTGCTAAAGAAGGGTGAAGAATTCAAATGGACAACACCAAGAAAGGATAGCTTTGAAGCTATCAAACAGGCTTTGACCCAGGCTCCCGCTCTAATCAGCCCCGACTTCAATAAAGACCTCAATCTCTATACCTTCAGCAACGGAGAAGTAATATCTGCTATGCTTACCCAAGCAAACAGTGATAACCTCGAGCAACCACTCGCCTTCTTTAGCCAAGGGTTAGAGGATTTTGAAATCAGGTACACCTACATAGAAAAGCAAGTTCTGGCAGTGGTGCGCAGTTTGAAAAAATTCAGATATATGTTGTCAAACAGTAAGATCCATCTCATGGTTCCACATCTTGGTGTCAAGGATTTTCTGACCAATCGAGACTTAAACGAGAAGAGAGCGGGATGGATCACCAAGGTAATGGAGTACGACATAGATATCAAGATCGCCAAGTTGGTGAGAGGAAGGGGCCTATGTGAACAGCTAGCCGCAGATTTGAGACAAAAGGATGAAGACAGCTTGCTGATCCATGACGCAGCCACTGCAGAAGAACCAGCTGTCATAAGAGATTGGACACTGGACATGAGGCGTTTCCTTCTTACAGGCGAATGTCCACAGGGTCTCGGTAGGGCCGGAAGAAGGTATTTTAAACTTCAGTCCCTTCCCTATGTTTTGATTGATGGAGTATTATTTAGGAAGGATCTCTCTGGGGTTCTCCTGAGATGCATTGACTCCAGTCAGACTGACAAGGTTTTGGTTGAGTTTCACAATGGGCCAGCAGGCAGACATTTCGCCCCTAAGACCATAGCAGCAAAAATAATGAGAGCTGGCTATTTCTGGCCCACTCTCTTCAAGGATACCCATGCCTGGGTAAGCAAGTGTCAGAAGTGTGCACTCTTTAACGGAAAGCAGCGATTGTCTGCCATGCCCCTACAGCCCATTCAAGTTGAACAACCATTCATGCAGTGGGGCCTAGATTTCATAGGGATGATCAATCCTCCCTCTAGCGTCGGACACAAGTGGGTCCTGACTGCTATAGATTATTTCACCAGGTGGGTGGAAGCCATTGCTTTGAAGGAAGCGAATGAAAGTGCAGTCCTGGATTTCTATGAGGACTTAGTGACACGTTTTGGGGTCCCAGCCACTATAATCTCAGATAATGCCTTGGCTTTTTTGGGAACCAAAACTAGTGAATGGGCGCTAAGGTATGGTATATACCTCAGCACTTCGTCAAATTACTACCCGCATGGGAATGGACTGGCTGAGTCTACTAATAAAAATTTGATCAAGATTATAAAGAGGACCATGGAAGAAAATCATAGAACTTGGCATGCCAAGTTGAAAATAGCTCTATGGGCCGATCGAATCACTCCAAAAAGATCAATCAGAAATTCTCCATATACGCTTGTGTATGGAAGGGAAGCAAGGCTTCCTATCTCACTCGAATTGCCAGCGCTGGACCTCGCTCATCAGTTGCAGCTAGAAGAAGGAAGCAGCATAGAGGTCAGATTGTGTGAACTAATGGAGCTCCAGGAGGTAAGGAACCAGGCCATGGTCTCTATGATCAGTTGCCAGCATTAGGTGAAAAGGCATTTCGACAAGAAGTCTTCATCAAAAAATTTCACCGAAGGAGACATTGTCTTGAAATGGGATGAAGATAGAGCTAAGCCCAGAAAACATGCAAAATTTGATGCCCTCTGGAGCGGTCCTTACATGATTACTCAGTGCAAGCAGCATAACACTTTCCAGCTCTCCAAGTTGGATGGCGAAGAATTGCGTATCCCAGTCAACGGGATACACCTAAAGCATTGTCACTGAATTTTTGGTTCGGTTGTACATAGTTTCCCTTGTTTTCTTCCCTATTTTCCCTAAGTGCAGTTTGCACAGTTAGTTGTTTTTAGTCTTGTGTGTTTCCCTTTGCAGTGGGGGTAAATTTTGTATTTTTGATTTCAAAATCTTCAAAGCTATTGTGAACTCGCTTCAAAGTCACCATCCGACTCCGCACCCAATGGATATGCAAGGCAACTAGGTTCTAAGCATAGCAGGCATGCTTCCCCTATGAGTCGCCAATTTGTTGACCCAATTTTGCCCCTCAGGCAAAATCTCGGTCACCTCCTACACCTGCTTCGCAGGCCCAGTCATTTCAGGTTGCAAGGTCCACTTTTAGGTTTCGACAGCGCCGTTGTAGAGAATAGGTAGCAAAAGACAGAATCTCTGAATGTTCACGCAAGGAGAGAAGAAGGGAAAAAATGGAGCATTCAACACTTAGTCAAAAAAGAGGCAAAAAAAATGCAGAGGGCGGCAAAATCACCGCCCACTACAAGGGCGGGTAAAATGAGCCTGCTTATAGACATGCAGAGGGCAGCAAATTCGCTGCCCATAACTCGAAAAGGCCGCGGACATCGGCCGACGTCAGCAATATTGCCGTCGTCGGCACCTTACAGAGACCGACGTCGACAGAACCGCCGACGTCGGTAGCCCTATGGTGGTGAATTGAAAAAAGCCCGCCTATGGCGGCGAATTGAAAAAGCCCGCCCTATGGCGGTGAAATTGAAAACCCCGCCCAATGGCGGGGAAATTGAAAGGGCCACCCACAGCACAATTCTACCGACGTCGGTAGCTTAGGGGAACCGACGTCGGCAATACTACTGCCGTCGGCAGATTATCGACTGACAACGGCAGGTATTCCTACATGAAGTTCATGCAAAGGGCGGCAAAACCGCCGCCCACTACAAAGGCAGCAAAATTCACCTGCAGTGCACAAGAAAAAACCCACCCAACCACTAGAGGAGAAGACCAGCACACAAAACGAGGCAACAAGCATGGTCTTGGCAGACTTGTGATGTCATCAATAGTGTTTTTCATGCTTTTTGATGAAACTTCTCTTGGCTCTTCTGCTATAAATGCACAGACTTAGTCATTTTTCAAGAGATCTTCCCGACTTTTGTAAAGAGCACTGCTCTGCATTTTCTCTACCTTAATCAATAAAAATATAGTTTTTGCCTCCATCTTGGATTGATTTGCTGTGTATGCCCTGAGTATCATCTATGTTTAGTCATTATCTTCCATGCTTTCACAGGTAATACCAACAGACCAGCTATCTACAGGGACCGGTTCTACAGCTGAAAGGAGAAGAGCAATACTTGAGAAGGACAGAACAGAGTAAGTTGCTTGCAAGCGTGCATTCCACAGCACCTCGGTAAACCTCTATGACGTATTTTCCATTATAGCCTCCCCCTTTGTCTTAGCAGCCTGATTCCTCTACCAGATGTGTAGAGTATACTTGCATTTCCCTTGATTCTGAGAGTGGATCTGGAAGGTCACTCATGTTTTTGGTGTATCACCTCTTTTAGAGTAGGCTGTTTGTTTTCATGCTTTTCTCTCTCTCTTTTCACCCCCCAGTATATACCTATATACCTATATTTCACGCTACCTAAAACAAACAAGATACATCAGAGGGAACTAGCCCATATCTAGAGACTCTCCTCTCCTGCTTCGCCGTCCCACAGGCGAGAGAGGGGTTTCCATGTTGCGAGGAGAGGGCAGGAATCCGTGTTCCTGCCGCTGGGTGCACTTTCCAGTCGTCAACAGATAGAGAACTCTGATTCTACTTCAAGATATCCCATTGCTAAATTGGTTGGAGGAGCTTCCAGGGCAAGTTTCGATTGTGGGGGAGGAAGGAGATTCTGTTGCCCTTGATTCTTGGTAGCATTGCCCTGATATGACTGATTTGGGAATGTCCTTCTTGGCATATCTCTGTATGAAGGAGTAGAAGACATTCCTTGAACCAGTTGCTTTTTCAAGGCTAGTACTTCATTTTCTAGCTTTTGCACCATTGGATTAGTGGTGATAGTAGATACATATTCAGAAGATGATGGTCTATTTCTGTTTGGATCTCTTTTTATCTTCCCTACTAAGATGAGATCATCTTCTACCTCAGTGGCCAAAAGTTGAGCTACAACAAGATCTATTTGACCAGCACGTCTCAAGAGAAAACTTACTTCAAGTAACTAAGAATTAATGAAGAAGCATTTGAGATTCTCAGCTGTAGGTCAAGCTATTACAAGAATTCTATTCCTCAGTTTGTCAAATTTGGCTATGAAGTCTCTCATTGGTTTATGAGGCTCTTTCTTCATCTGTGTAAGTTGAGCCAGAAGTGTATGTGCATCTTCTGCAGGTTTGAATCTAGTTTCAAACTTAGCTTTGAGAGTATTTTAATCAGTCACTAATTGATCTTGTAAATGATAAAACTAATCTACAGTAGCACCTTGTAATGTCTCTACAAAAATCTTGACTGCTACATCTTCAAATTCTAATTTGATTACTCCACAAGCTATGCTGAAGGCTACAATGTGTTCATTAGGATGAACTTTTCCATCACCATAGAACTTGGGAAAGTTCTTCCTTGAACTACGTGGAAGCTCATGTAGAGGTGGATTAAGATTAAGAGGACCTAAAGCATTACCCCAGGGGCCTTGAACTACCATTATAGGATTATGAAAAGGAGGGATAACAAATCTTAGAGGGGTAACTATTGGCAAAGCTTTATCAACAACAAAAGTAGATACTTCATCTAGCAATGGAGATCTAACTTTAGTAGGAGGAAAACTCTTGGTTCGTTGGAGACAAGATGGTGAAGGAAAGAGATCAAAATCACTTTGTTGTACCAACTTGAATACAGGATCAACGATACATTTAGCCCTTTGGCTTCGTGTATACCTTGAATCTGCCAGATTGTGAAACAAAAATGGAAAAGAATTGACCTTGCTTCAGTTAAAGCTTGAGGCTTTAAACTATGCATTATTTCCCAGTTAGTGTGGAGGTGAATGGATAGATTATAAATAGATAATAGATTTTATATCCCTAGTAGAGTCACCAAAAATTGTTGGTTGAATATTTTGTCGATCAGCGTACTGATAAATAAAATAGGTCTGATCAGCCAAAGTAGGAAGATTAGTCATCCAAATGTGTAGATTTACCACATTAGAAGGGGACTGATCTCTCCTCTCATCAAGGGGAGGTTCCCTATTGATATATATATATATATATATATATATAAACATAAAATAATATTCAAGGGTAGGACAAACCATCCATCTCTCTTTCTTCAGAGATGATGCGTGAAAATCAAAGGAAAAACTCAATGGAAATAACAGACAACACTCTTCTTTTAGAAGTACTATTCAGCAAACCACAAGAATACTCTTGGTAGTAACAACAAAATGTAGCAAAGGATGTAATTACCAGTAAATCAAGATGCACCACAAAGTCTCCACTTGAAATGCTCAAGAGTAAGATACGAAGGACAATGAGGGCACAAAGTCATCCCAAAGTCCTTTACATAGAAATGAAAAGGAAACACACTAAAGGCAATTATGGGGGAACAAAGTCTCTCCACACTTGACTCTTCAGGACACCTTCCTAACTGTTGTCACTAATTCTGCGTGTTGAATTAAAGGAACATAAGATATATTAAGGAAAAAGACATAAGAACAGTTTCCCCAACAACAAAGATATCACAGCACAAAGTCTAAAAAATCACTTGTTTTCTTATTCCAATAACAAAATATGATCAACAAATTGAGCTCAAAGTCCCAAAAAATGCCTTTCAATTTGGGCAAAGTTTTGTTCTAATTGTCAAAAAGAGATCCATTTATAATAGAAGAGAGTCCCATATATAGCTTCTTCAAGAAGGACTCGAGAATAGTAACACATCATGTTGCATTGAAATTTTTTAAGAAGATAGGCTGGAACTTAGGGGCATTTTATCCATTTGATTTTATCAATGCAGGGAAACAAGTCACACTTATTTAAAGTTTGCAACTTTCAATGTCCACCTGGCGATTTGATCTTACCTTCATCATTCCTCCTTTTCTTGTTAATTGAATTGGGTCTTGGATTCAGTTTGTTATTCTGTTCTTTCCTCACTTTCTGCTGGTCTTGGCCTTGAAGTCTGTGAATGCATTCTGGTCTGTAGGTTCAAAGGATCAATGGTTATTTTTTGTCTTAAATTTGGCATTCACATGCTTGTCACTATGTTTTCAATGGTTAGTTCACTGTGTTGAATTTGATGTCTTCGAGTGCGTCACCCCTTGGTCCTCTTTTGGCTCTTTGTTTGGCACTTTTTTGAATTGGACTTGCCCTTTCAAGCCTTAAGAAATGATCTTTGAATGGCCTTTAGGCTTCTTGTTTTACATCCTTCCCAAAGGGAAGGTGACCCTTCAGCTTCAGGAAGTGCCCTTTAAGTTGGCAGTCGAGAGTCCTCTACAAGGGCACCTGCCCTTCGGGGTCCTTCAGTGGCCCTTCAAAAATTCCTGCGAGTATTTTCCCCAGGCTTTTTCCCCAGGCAAATTCTCATGGATAATTCCCGCAGATAATTCTCGTGGACAAATTGTCTGTAGAAATTTTCCATGGACAAAAAGTCTGTGGAAATTATTTTGTTTGCCGATATGCAAATTCCTTCAGGTTTCTTGCTTCCGTGACTTCTCAGAATTCTTTTGAACTTTTTGTCTGAAAGAATTGTGCCTTAGACTTGCCTTAGTCTTTTTGAAAATGACCCTTCTGAAGGGTATTTTTGTTGACCAAGTGCCCTCTGTAAGGGCACTTGTCCTTCAGGAGGCCCTTTGAACTTTGGCGATGAACCAACTGTTGAACCATTTTATTAAACTAAGGCTTTAAACCAATTGTTGAACCTAGGCTTTGAACCAAACATTGAACCAAGGCTTTGAACCATCTATTGAACCATTTGATTGACCGCTTGGTTGAACCAAACATTGAATGACTTCATTGAACCAAAATGGTTCAAGCCGACGAACCCTTTATTTAAACCAACCATTGAACCTCTTCGTTTGAACCAATCGGATGAACCAAGATTTGAAACCAAAATGGTTCAAGCCGATGGTTCAATTGAATGAACCAAGATGATGAAATGCTCAATTGAACCAAGATGTTGAACCTTTTCATTGAACCAAGTTTTGGTTCAATGGTTCAAATAAAGCCTTGAACCGACTGACGAACTATTTGATTGAACCAAAGGATGAATGAAAGCATTGAAACAAAGCGGATGAACCAAATGAGTGAAACAAAGCATTGAACCGCTTGATTGAACCCACCTTTGAACCTTTCGACATTGAACCAAAGGATGAACCAAACATTAAACTTGCTGCTGATGCTTGCCGATGGATATTTTTGTT
Source organism: Torreya grandis (assembly GCA_037957365.1). Lineage (NCBI taxonomy): Eukaryota > Viridiplantae > Streptophyta > Pinopsida > Cupressales > Taxaceae > Torreya > Torreya grandis. The sequence goes on along the minus strand of JARHVA010007922.1, from coordinate 380,298 downwards.
TGAATCAAGGTGATGAACTAATCTTGAAAATAACCAAGTGTTAGAAACTGATTCTTTTGATTGAACCCACCTGTAGAAGTTGTGAAGCCCATTGAACTTGTAGAAATGAGCATATTTGTAGAGTTTGTAGAAACCAAGTCCATAGTTTTCTCTAACCTTGAAAGGGTCTGTAGATTTCACCCTATAAAGCCCATTGAACTTGACCTGCAAAGTCCGTAGATTTCCTCTTTCTACTGATTCTGTAGATTCAAGTCTACAGAGTCCGTAGATTCAAGCCTGTAGAGTCTATAGATTCAAGCCTGCAGAGTCCATAGATTCAATCCTACAGAGTTCATAGATTTTTGAGAAGCTTGAAAAATGAGGAATTCAAATTCCCAAGACAAATTTTGAAAAAGGGAAGAGAGGATTTTGGTCTGTGGGACCAAAATAGTTCAAATGTTGTCCCAAAAATGAGTGATATTTTTTGGGGGACAACAAAATGGCTTAGTGAAATCAACATCATTAAGCTTACACTTGACCTTAACTTTCACTACTAGTGGTGGAGCCACATTATCACCATTGTACTCAAGGAGGAAACCTCTCAACTCCTTAACTCACCTGAGCTCTTGGAGGGTAGGGGTGTCATAAGTACCAAAATCAACCCCATTTTCCTTCAGCCACTTGAAGATTTTTTTCATGATTTAAAAGGATCTCTAGGGGATGGAATCATTTAAATCCTTACTTTAGTCCATCTACGAGATTGCCTAGGATTAAATGTTGTTTTCACTATATAGTGGACATAGTGTATTCTTGTCATCCACCATATCCTTGGGGATGGGGGTGATATTGTACATAATAACCTCCTACACTGTTAGCCTCATGTAGTCTAATTTTTTTATGCCTTCCTTGATGGCACAGTCCAAATAGACATCTTCATATTGTGATTGATGCAAAATCATATTACTCACTATATGCACCAACCACCTGATATCATAATTGGACTAGGGTGGCATCTTATCAATTGCATACTAGCTCATTTCCTATTCTAATCCCTTCACCCTAAAAATGGGAGAGCATGAATAATATCCAATTTAGATAGATAATTTAAAGGGATTATTTATCTTTTTGGCCACTATCATTTTGTGTGGAGGCACCATCTATTGGCTCAACTCTATTACTACCAATTTATCATATAGGTACCTTGGAAATTTATGTGGGAACCTTGAGTAACCACTCACCCAGATATATGTGAATGCCCTAAATTGAATATAGGAGGTGCCATATTTCTTAATTACCTCCTTTGTCACTTCAAACATTCTATTGAGGTTTCTTAAAGGAAATAAGACACTCATCATGATGTTGAATAAGTAAGTATACACCCTACAAAAGTTATTGAAACCATCCATGGAAATTTTGGGGTATATCTCATAAATTCTCATTCTATTGGGGTTCCTAGTGAACCCCTAGAATGTTTTGTTATGCACCAGGCTATACATTAAATAAGAGGACATGTATAATGTACTTTTAAATTCCTCTTTTGAAATAATTATAGCTTGGATTTGCATCATCTACATGTGTATATTATTACTGAGGATAATGGCCAAGTCCCGCTTCTTCTACTTCTCTAATTTGCGTACTAGGATTAGGAACATCCATGGATCAAATTTTTCCATAATGGGTATCTTGTAAACCCTGTGGCCATGAGAATAACATACTAGGTCAATTCATTTAATTCCACTAGATTCAAACTCTTGGACATCCTAGAGTCCTTTTGTCTCTTCTTGACTAGCCAATAAGTATTGATAATGTCCCAAATTGCCTTATCATTCTTATCCATGTATTCTTGGTATTCTTCCATGATGAGTGTAATCTTGTCAAGATGGGGAGGAATCTAGAGCATGGTGCTAAGGGCTATAGGGGTGAAAGATCAAACAATTGAATGGCTACTATCGACAATGGTCTTAGTTTTTGGTTGATATGCTCACACACATGTAATAATCAATTTTGGGCATGGGGTATCCAAATAGAATGTTCTCATAGGGGTGATGTAGATCATGCCAACATTAACTACTACTTGAGGGGGGTCTGGTCATTGTAAGGAATTTAGTAGGACCATAAAATCTAGTCCCATTACATCCATATCCTTAATCCCATCCAAGATAAAGACAATGATGACCTTCATAGGAGTTGAGGATGCTGCCATTTCTACCTCAGCTTTCTAATGCAATACTTCAAATTTTGAGTAACTCTTCACTCAAACAAACCTTGTAACACCTTTCAACTCCTCTCAAAAATCACAACATAGGGAGCTAAAATAACACTTACTATTAATTGAGAGGGTGGCACACAATAAAAGCTGAAAATTCATGAAAGAATCATTATAATCATGTCCTCATACTGTACATATCTAGGGTACACAAATAAATCATAGGCATAAATGTAAAATCTGAATGCAAAGGGTGGATGCAAATACAAATATGCTTTAGTTATAATCATTTACATTTTGAGATTAGGGTTGCCAGCAATACTTTAAAGTATAACAATGATTCACCACTTAATCTCATTAATTGCTTAAGCTTCATTCAAAAAAAGAGAGGGAAATTACTAATATTTATTTTACGTCATGTGATCTTCCTTACAATACATGTATCCATATGAGTGAATGATATGTCATGGTACCTTTTTGGGCCCTCAAGAACTTTTGTACCTTTTTCACTTGTTACTTTTCGTCTAGTGTAGCAGTGCAATATGTCCCAAACTCTTTACAAGATGTAATAACATCATGTGTCCTTATTTAAAATTTAAAATTAGGGCACTTAGGTCTTTAGGGACCTTTTGACCTTTTCCCACCAAGAGGTACGTGAGACAAATTTCAAAAAGGGTCTGAAATTTAAAAGATCCTGAGGAACTACCATGTGGCATCACTTTCTTTGCAGCTTTAGATACTTGGGCCTTGGAGAATTTTAGTGCCTTGCCCACTTAAAGATAGGTGGGACAATATTAAAAAAGGGATCTAAATTTAGAAATCCCCAAGAGCCCATCACATGTCTAACCCTACATGTAAGCTTAGAATCTCGGTCACCTTTTACCTTTGTACCACCATTCTTCAAATGAGGAAGTGTGCTAGATCCTCCTGACCCTTGAGAATGTTCATAGGAGTCCACTAAGATAAATATTTAGTTCATAAGACAATTCCTCACCTCAATCATCAAAACATGTTGAAATTACAATTTGACAATTTCATCTAAGGTGACACTTCCATCTTCTCATTGTGATTTGTTTCACTATGAATTTTTTTGTCAACCCCCTATTTTAATTAAAGCATTTTTATGACAAGGGCCTAATTTCTCAAGTGCAAATTTATTATCTCCACTCTTGTGCATGTTTGAAATGTATCTCCTAAGAGATACCTTAAGATATTATAAAGGATTTCAAAATATCATCCATTAGTGCCTTCTGTTTAAAATAAACTTCTACTTGTTCTTTGAAGGAAAAATCCACTATTGTGCCTATTTGAAAGGTATCTCCTATGATATCTCTTGAAGGGTAAATCCACTCTTGCTCATGTTTGAAAGGTAGTTATTAAGAGATACCTCAAAATATCACCTAGTAATGCCTTTTATGTAAAGGAAAATTGCAATTGTTATTTGAAGGAAAAATCCACTTTTGTCCCTATTTGAAATGTATCTCCTAGGAGATACCTTGAAGGGGAAATCCACTCTTGTGCATGTTTTAAAGGAATATCCTAAGATATTTTTAATATCACTTAGTAATGCCTTTTATGCAAAAGGAAAATTCAACTGATTCCTTGTAGGAGAAATCCACTCTTGTGCCTATTTACAAGGTATCTCCTAAGAAATACCTTGAAGGGGAAATCCTCCCCCTAAGTACACCATGAGAAAATCCTATGCCCCTACCAAATAATAATAAGGAAACCAAGGGAATTTACAAGGATAAGACTTTGGTAACTAATTTCACAAACCTATTCATTAGATCTAGGTCTCAAACCTAGGGACCTAGTCCTTAAATATGACCAAAGGGATGCTAAACTAGGGTAGCATGCAAAATTTGATTCTCTGTGGAAAGGATCCTTTTGCATCATCAATGATTGGTGGGGAAATTATTTTGAACTATAATATTTAGAGGGTAATGCCTTAGAGATCCCCATTAATGAGATCAACCTGAAGCATTTCATTTAACTTCCCAGTATTCCCTGTACATGTTAGATAATTTCTTTTCTCTTTTGTTGTGTTTCCCCTCCTCATCATTATTTTCCACCTTTTTTCCTTTATTTATGATTTATTTTTTGAATAAGTGTCATTGACATAAGTGACTACTTGGATCACCACACATATTTTCCACATGTTTAAAACACTCTCTAAAAGATGCTTATCTACCCACTTATCCTATCATTAATTTTAGGATGATTCATTATGCACTGTTCCCCATAAGGATCACCATAAATATTATAAGATAATGCTTTAAGTGTGTGTTCCACTCTTATCCTTTATGGAACTAGTGCATTAATCCACCCCTTCCCACCCAAAAGCAATCACATGGCATTTTTGTGTTTGAAGATAACATCAAATAATTGAATCAATCAAAAGGTAACCTCAAAACTTAAGGGAACTAGCAAAAATGTCAACCTAATTTTCCTAAAAAAGGCAAAGAATTATCTTGAGATTCAGTCTTCATCCTCTTAGGCAATGGAAAATTCTACATCCTCTTTAGGAAGTGGGAATCACCCATCAAAGTAGAGAGCTCATGGCTCAACCAGTGGCGGAGCCCCTCCTCCTACATACACCATGAGAAAATCCTATGTTTCAGCACCTACCCAAGCAAAAGGGAAAGTCCCCAATACTTTGCCAACCATGAATAAACCCTAAAAAGATAAATATTTGGTGATAGACTCAAAATATGAGATTTTTGATCTAGATCTGGACCATAACCCTAAAAATCTATGGGAGGGCACTCATGCTCAAAAGCTTGACAAAATTAGCAAGAAGGAGTATCCCTCCTTTGGATGCAAAATTTAGGACTACACCTTAGCACAACACATGGTTCCCTACATACACCCTTACCCCAAGATCATCACCCTATCTATAAAAAATTATTATGCCTAGACTGGTACAATCATAAGAGGTACCTGCCTTAGGGTCAGGATTAATGCAGACATTATCAAAGTAATGCTCCAACTCCCACATGATCTTAATGCTATCATATATATTATTAAGAGCCTCCAAAGCATTTAGGACTCCAAAGAAGAAGATAGGGCATGTTTCCTTAGATCCATTCTCAACTAGAAGATCACAGAGGTGTCTCCCATGCCCTTACACCTATTGGTTTTCCAGGCACAACATGTAAAAGATACCCTATCTATGCTAGCATTCATCTTGGGCATGGATGTTGATGCCAATGTCAAATAATTCTAGTTGGGAGTGATATTTATCATGACCATGATAGAGAATGTGGAAAATTTTTGGATGGATTTTTCCAAAGACATTACCTCTACCATGAAAGAAGAGCTATAAAATTTCTTGATAATAAGTACCTTTCAGTATCCATCTTACCTCATGTACTTAATATTATACTGGTACTCCAAGTTCTTCTCCAAATATCTTTAAATAAACACCACAAACATGGATTTTTTTCCTAACAAAATCACCTTGATCATTGTTTGGACCCATGTCATATCTATCACGGTAGACTACTATGAGTCCTCTAAGCAATTTATGGATCTAGTTCTCATGGATATCAGTAGGCAAGATGTCATCCCATGAATGACAAATAAATAATGAACATGGCTCAAAGGTAGTAGGATCTTAGTTGATTGCTTCTATGGGGACCATTTATCATTTAGTAAAGTGCATGGGTTTATATGGAAGCCTTTTCAACTTCCCTATATTCTAACTAATAGGACCCTGATGCTTAAGTTGGCACAATAACTCGATAACGTGGATTCCCTCTACAAGGAAAGAAAGAAGAAAAAAGGGATCTATGACATTCCTTTTCCAAGGGATGGTATCATAGTGCAAAAAAGGCATTAGGAATGTCTCCTTATAGTTAAGCTAATAGTGCTAGGCTTGGAACTGATAGATGACCGATGAGATTATGACCCAACATGATATACAGTGAGATTAAAGCCTACCAGTGCACCTGAGCATCACACCTGACCATAAGATCAAAGGAGGTCACCCATAAAAAATCTCCCTCAAAATTATGTGGACCTAACCATGATATTTTAAGATGTCCCCAAGCCATGGGAGTCTTTTTATGACAAGGTCCAAGATTTTGACTCAACAAAGAAGTTATCCAAGATGATGAAGCAAAAACTAAATGCCTTAAACTAGAGTGAATATAAGAAGGTTGCCTTCCTAAAATATAGATATGAACTCAATTAGCCACATGCTACTTTGTATGAAGATACATCAGATGAGAAATTTGAAGAGTTGTGGGATGAGGCCCACTTGAAAGAGAATGAATATATCATAGAAGGGGAGTCCACACTAGATATTGACATGCCTAATGATGATAAAGAGGAAGATACCCTAGAAAAAGTATAATCCATGGTGGCCCATCCCCCATTGACATGGCCATCATCCCTACCCCTATACCATGGGCTTGGAGCAGTAACAAGCACCCCCTAGGCACCTCATGGCTGGGTCATCTTAGCTCAGGTGGACCAAGTCACTAATTTCCAACCCAATAATAGCCCCTCCATAGAAGAAGACCTGATTTATCAATCCTCTCCTTTTTACCCCTACCTCCTTCCCCTCCATATCTCTAGCACAACTTTCAGTGATAACTACCACACAATCAAGCACTTTGGATCTTTCTATCACCCCTTCTGTAATCTTGACAACCCCACTATAGGTTGCGACAATTCACACTACCCAACTCAACACTTCATTAGCCCCAATTTTCTCCTCATTTCTTAAGCGCACTATCAGATCTGACCCATTCTCTTCCACCTCTCCCATGTCTTCCCTCATGCCTTTTCTCACTCCCCCACCATTATCATCCACCACATCCTCACTCATCACATAGTCACCATTCTCCCCACCCCATGGGCTGACATAATTTTCACCTTCATATCTCATTGTTAATTAAATCACTTTTGTAGGAGTAGGGTTTGCTACTTCACAACAATAGCAAACCATCCCATTTGCACTACCTCAAGGGACCCCTTTCATAGGTGAAATCATCTAAGCACTAGATCAAATTCAGCAATAGATGGATGAAATGAGGGAGGCCTATGCATCCCAAATGGAAAAGAAGAGGTGAAAATGGGCCAAAGCTAAAGCCCAACCCCACATATGATCATTTTACAACCCCAAATAACAATCCATCTTGGTCACCCATCTGACCCCTCAAGTAATTAAGATCCAAGAACATATGAAACTAGGGGATTAAACTATCCAAGCCATTGGGATTAACCTTAGACAAGCCCATCCCATTGAAAAGGTCAAGCTTATGGAGGAAACACAAAGGTTAATAAATATGGACTATGTCAAGGTAACTCATCAAGTTGAGAAAATCAAGTAGGAATTCATCAAGGTCAAGGCCATAGTTGAATGCCTCAAAGCTGAGGCTAAAGCCAAAGATAATGACCTCAACCAGATAAGAACTAACCTCTAAAGCCTCATCATAATGGAAAGCTTCCAAGTTGAGGCTAACAAGCACATGATCACTGAGACTAGATTACAAGAGGCAAAGGAAAAATTGGTTGCAGTTCATGAGAATCTCTTTGATGTAGATGGGGTGCTCAAATTACTCTAAAAATCAACATAATAAGACTCATTAGTTAAGGACCAGGAGATTAAAAGACTAAAGAATGACCTCATGAATCACTCTTAGGGCACAAAAATCCTTCTCTTGATCCAAAAATTGTATAGGTCTTAGTGGAAATGGATTAAAGTAACAATAACAAGAATAAAAATAATGCTTATTTTCATCGTTGATGCAAAGAAGTTGATAGCCCATGTGAGCTTGTCTATAAACCAAGTGATCACCTTCATCACCCCCAAGGTCCCAAACTCGCAAAACCTAGTCCTAAAGCTTTACAGTGCCTCCCTAAGATTTATAGATGTAAGTGTGGCTTACCAAAGGTAGGCAGTGTCAAAGGTGAAAAAGTTCCTAAGCTATAATAAGGTAGCAAACAAATGCAAGACATTCCTTAATGCCTTAGAACAAGTGGTCTAACAAAGGAAGGGATGCATATAAAAATTGGTCTAGTTGTGGCTCCCCTCTCCTTTCTTGATCAACAATAGCATTCTCTCCAAGGATTAGTTTAAGGTGCCACTCAAAAAAAAAAATGACCAATCTATTTTCATGGCCCTCAATCAAATGCCTAACATTTTTGAAGTGGAGAAGATTTTACACCCACTCACCTAGATAGAGTTTTAGATTTTGGCAGTGGTTGAAATCCTAGGGAACATATCCTTTAAGGAGATATTTGACTTAGATAGAGCCTTCAAGGTTCTCAATAAAAAGACCTAGCCCAAGGAGGAAGATTGGGTGCCCTTGTAGGTGGCCCTACAAAATTTATAAATGTTAATCTACCTAGAGTTTGTTGGATTCTTCTATCTATAGACAGACTCCCCTATGAGTCATCAAGAACTATGGATCATAAATCCATAATTGACAATTTTAGAGAAGTTTAAGTTATGACCTTAAATTCACTTAGTAGTAAGTAGTTCCTCAATACCTCTTGGCTTTTCCCTCTTTTTGACCCCTTTTCCATCCTCAGGCCACTTTCCCCATTTTTCTTTTTGTAAAGTGTCAGCCTCTTTCTATTATATCCATTCTCATTTTTCATTCATGATTTGAAATGATATTTTCTTAAAAACTTCATTCTTATTTTTTGGTTTGAGTGTCAAATTTTTTTACAGACACCCTTGTGAGTCACTAAGAACTATGGATTAGAAATACACATTTTTTATTTTGGAACATTTCATTTATAGCTTCAGACTCCCTATGCAGTTAAAATCTCCTCATCACATTCCAACGGCCCCCCTTTCAGCCTCTTTCTTCTTTGGGCCCACTTTCAAATTTTGTCCAAGTCCTATCCCTCATCCACTTCTACCATGTGGTAGTTTGGCACTTACCCATCTCAAAGAGACTTCCTTATCACTTTAGATAAATGCTATTTTGACATGTGCCACCCCCATACTTGATCTCACCAAGGAGTCCCCAGTCCCTCTAGAAAAGTAAAACTTGATGCATGTCATCTTCATGCTTGCCTAGAAGTAATATTAGGTTGCAATAGCTTAGAAGAGTGTCATTCGATGAAGGTCTGGGTCCCTTCTTGTGAGCAAATCTTTTGAAACACTTTAAGCTAATGATTTTTATCTCTAGAATGAAATGAAAAAAATAAAATGAAAGTTTTTGATAACATCCATGAGGCCAATCAGCCAATGGGACCCAAGAGAAAAACCAGTCAATAAGATTCCAATAAACTACCCCACACTACTACTTCTGCCTTTCTTCAATTTCTTTGTTAATCTTGGATCTTTTGTTATGAATTATAGACAAGTAGTCTATTGTTTTTGCTATCTTTTCCTCTTTAAACAAAGTTGTAAGTGCTTCAACTTATAAGGTATCAGTGTATGTATTTCAAATTTCTTCATATGTTATACATTTCATGATGTAATACCATTCCATTTCCATCGATCCAGACTTGCAAAACTAACAAACCCTCTCTAACCTTACCTTCTTGGGTTCCTTCCATCTCCCTATTTTGAATCTAAGATGGTGTGAACTAGTTCTCAGCTAGGAAATTAACATTTTATATTTCCACTTTATCTCCACTACTATATATTATAGGGTTTTCCTGATATCATTTTTTTAAGTTATCATATTTTTATTTACCATTGTAATAGACTACGAATAGCAAAAGTTAGCAATTTTTATATTATATGTCTCACGGGTGAGAAAGGATGCTTTATATGTGCCCCTTGCGACCTTATATATTAATTCTTCATCTACAATGAAGAAGATGTGATTTTATGTGTTATTTGGAGTGGAAAATTGTCTTTATCTATTATTTCTTTATTTTTGCTTCTATGGTAGGGGAAATCTACTTTTGCGCATGTTTGAAAGGTATCTCCTAGGAGATACCTTGAAGGTATTAAAAGGGCCTTCAAAATATCACCCAAAAATCGACTCTTATGCTTGAAATTTATCTCCTAGGATATACTTTGAAGGTATTATAAGGGCCTTCAAAATATAACACAACAGTGTCTTCCATGTAAAGGAAAATTCCACTCTTGTCCCCGTTTAAAATGTATCTCTTAAAAGATAGATACCTTAAAGGAGGAATCCAATTTGTGCATGTTTGAAAGGTATCTCCTAGGAGATACTTTGAAGGTATTATAGGGGCATTCAAAATATAACACAATAGTGCCTTCCATGTAAAGGAAAATTCCACTTGTTCCTTAAAGGAAAAATCTACAAAATGGACTTTAGGCTAAGATTTAATCATGATTTGGCCAACCAAAAGCTAATAAAAGATCAATTTAACATTGAACCACAAAGACCCTATGCATGTTCATTTACAAATAAAATTCTATTGAACTTGAAATATAGAAACACAAGCAACATTAGAAGGAGTAAAACCATGATCATCTAAAAACATGTCCATGTATAACCAAAATAGGCATGAATGATCTCCAAATTAGAAAATGTCACTTGATAGTGAGTGAGATTGGTTCTGGTAGATAATAGGAAATATTAAATTTAGGGCTTAGGAACATAGATTAAAGTTTGTAACATGATAAAATGACCACGTCACAAAAATAGTCTGAGGAAATCAATGTTTTAGGGAAATTATCTCAGGTGAATTATTTCATAGGCCAAAGTAGCAATGGCAAATATCCTCAAGGGTCTTTGAAAAATAGTTTGAAGGGAACTTTTTAGGATGTCTGAAGGGCACTTATCATTTGAGAAAGATCCCCAAAAAAATTCTTGAAGGGCAAAGGGCCATTCCAAAAAGGCTAAAGGGTACTTTCAAAAAGCCCGAAGGGTAATTTCAAAAAACTAATTGGTAATTTCAAAAATCCTAAAGGGTACTTTCAAAAAGCTTGAAGGGTACTTTCAAAAGGCCCAAAGTGCACTTCTCATCAGAGAAAGGGACCTGAAGGGATTTTCATCATCAACCATCTTTCTTTATTTTTCCCTTCCCCTTGTCGTTTCTTTTTAAAAATAAGTGTCATTAACACAAGTGGTTATCCTATTCATCACATGTCCTTTCCCCCAGTTCTCTCAAATCCCCAAAAAAGTTCTCTAAAAGATGGTTATTTTCACACCTTACTTGACATTAATATCATACACTCCATCATGCACAAATTCCCATGATAATCACTGTAAATCTCTAGCATATGGCTCTCCAGGCTTATGTGTTACCCCCATTATTTATGAGGGTGCCTCTTTATAAAAAATTCCCATGATAAACACACCTAATAGTGGTAATAACACACAAATATCCTATTTTTATTTCAAGCCAAACACTTGACACTGTGATTTTAGAGCAAGTATTGAGCAATTAGGAAGGAAAGAAAGAGAGTTTGTAGGAAGAATGGGGTAGTAACCATCAATCCAATCTAATAAATAGAAGCATAAAAGGGTCATTGAATAAGATACAAATATCAAGGCCTCTATGTCCTCATCTAATAGTGGCAAACATCCCTCAAAGCTGAGAACCCACAATACAGTTAGTGGAGGAGATTATAACTTTAAGCACATAATGGACAAAGCTTATGCTTTAACCTATTCTCAAGTGAAGGAGAAGGTGCCATATACCAGACTAGTAACAAGGGGACCTTAAAGACACTGATCTTTGGTAACTGATTTCATGGATAATATATTCAACCTAAAATTGGACCAAAACCCCAAAAATTTGAGAGAGGGTGATTACGCCTAAATGCTTGATAGGTTAAGCAAGAAAGATTATAAAACCTTTAAATGTAGATTGAGGGAAAGCATACTGTCATAATACATGGTACCTTAGGTACACTTGTACCCTAAGGTTATTGCTCTCTACCTAGGAAGATATGACACTGAAACTAGAGTGATCATTAGTAATATCCACTTAAGGGTAAAAATTAGTGTAAATGATATCAGAGAGATGTTCCAAATTCTTTATGACCCCAAATCCAATGTCTACAACATTGAGAGCCTCCATCTTGTTTGGTATTCCTAGGTGAAGGATAAGGTGGGTTTCCTTAGGAATATATTCAACCACGAGGTCATTGAGATGCCTCATCTACCTATGCCCTTGTTGACCTTTCCCATGCAACATCTAAAAGACACTATAAATATGCTAGCATTCATCTTAGGCATGGATGGAGATGTCAATGTCTATGAATTTCATCTAGGGGTGATCTTCCTATTGAGATAAAAAGAAAAGGGGCAGGAACTTAGAATGGACTTTACCAAAGCCATTGCTTCTAACATGAGGAATGAACTTGAGCATTTATCAGTAATGAGTTCTTTTTGGTACTCATCCTTCCTCATACACCTAATTTTACACCAACATTCAAATTTATTTTTCAAGTATCTCTTGCCTAACACCTTTGATACTGAGAAATTTCCCCATATAATGGCCCCCATCACAGTATGGACTAATATCCTATCAAAGTTTGGGGACTGCTATGAGTTCTCAAAGCAGTTCATGGCTCTAGGTCTCAAAGATCTTAACTAAATGGCCATCACTTCCAAGATGGTGAATTATCAATAAGCTTGGATGTCAACCAACAAAGTCCTAGCTAACTAGTTCTAGGGAGCCCACTTCTCTTTCATACAAGTACATGGTTTTAAAGGAGAGCCCTTTTGGCTTCCCTACACATTGACAAATAGAGTTAGCTCTATGATAGACCTTGTCTATGGGTTTGGGAAGAATAAAAATGGTGTATATGATTTCCCCTTCACAAGGGGTAGCATCACAATACAAAAAAGGCATCAAGGGCACCTCCTCATGGCCAATCTAGTAAAACTTGGCCTTGATTTGATAGAAGACTAATGGGACTATGATCCAAATAGATACATAGCTGATTTAAAGACTGCCAGTGCTCCCAAGCATTAAGCTTAACCCTACTTAGAGTAAAGGAAGTTTCCCATATAGGACATTCCCAAAAATCATGTGGGATGTCAAAAGACACCCTTAAACTCTAGGAGTCTTTTTATGACATGGTCCCAAAATATGACTTGACCCAAAAGTTATCAAAGAGAATGAAGGGAATACTCAATTAACTTGGAGTGTGGATAAGAAAGCTACTTTCATCAAATACAAGTTTGAAACTAACAAGCCAACCAAGGGCTTGTATGATTATAAATAGGATGAGAAGTTTGAGAAGCTTTGGGATGAGTTTCACCTAGAAGAGGTTGGGTCTAAAGAATAATCTACTCCAAAGGTCGAGATGGGGGGGATGAAGAAGAAGACACTCCCGTGGATGAAGCATGGGACACACCCCTAGAAGTAGAAGTAGAAGAAGCAAAGTTAGTGGCCACCCAAGATCCTTCAACATGGCTAACTCCCATGCCTTTAAATCCCTTATTCCCATAACAACATCAGGATCCCTTTGAACACCTCATGGCTAGGTCATCCCATCTCAAGCACATTGAGGCACCCATTTTTATCCCTCCATTAGTTTTCCCTTAGAAGAAGATCCACTTCATGGTTCCCTTACTTTCCACCTCTACCTCTTTCTATACTACCCTATCCCCCTCACAATTTTTTAATAAGTTATGACATCATCTATTATATAGCCGAGCACTACAGCTCCCCTTGTCACTTCATCATCTACCTTGGTAACCCCACTATAGGTTGTAGTACCTTCTACTACTCAACTTGGTACTACTTTGGCCCTGGTCTCCTCCTCATCCATTTAACCTATCATTGGGCCTAATCCCTTCTATACCAATATACCTATCTCCTCCCACATTCCTTTCCTCACTCTCCCACCTTCATCTTCCACCTCATGCCCCTAGTTATGTAATCCCCATTCACCCCACCCCATAGACTCCCATCTTTTCCCCCTTCAACCCATCACTTTCTTTCACTCACCTCCATAGGCACAGGGTCTACTAATTCACAATAGTAATTGGCTACCCCATTCATGCTTCCACAAGGTAACCCTTTTGCAAGAGAGATCATTTAAATGCCATACCAGTTCTAGTAGTAGGTAGATGTAGAAATCATAACCTAAAAGGCCCAAGTGCAAAATAAAAGGGCAAAACAAGCCAAGGATTATGTCTAGGATCACATGAGGTCATTTTATGACCCAATGTCATAATCTCTTATGGTCGCTCACTTGAATTCCCAACTAGTGAAGTCCCTTAAATAGATACAACCAAGAGAATACACTATCCAAGCTATCAACCATAACCTCAATCAAGCCTAGCCCACCGATAGAGTCAAGCTTATGGAGGAGATGTAAAAGTCCATGAAAATAGACTATGGTAAGGTTACCCATCAGCTAGAGAAGACTAAGCTAGAACTATCAAGATTAAAAGCTATAGTCAACCACCTATATTGACCTCAACAAGTCATAATTAGATCTACAAGGCAATATCCTAAATGAAAGCTTCAAAGTAGAAGCTAATTCACATAGAGCCACTAAAACCAAATTTTAAGATCAAGAGATGGATCTGGATGAGATCTATTAGAAGCTTCATGATAAAAATTGGTCATATCAACTATTACAGAACCAGGCAAAAAAGGACTCCTTGATCAAGGACCAAGAGATTGATAAGTTAAAAAATGACCTCACAACTTACCCCCAAGCCACCAAGATCCTTCCCATAGTCCAAAAACTATATAGATCCTATTGGGAATGGATCAAAGCCATGGTAACAAACTTAAAGATCGAACTAATCTTCATCACAGACATGTAGAAGTTATCCTTTTAGGTGAACACATCTATTGATTAGATGATTTATTTCATCTCCTCAAAGGTCTCAAAGTCATAGAGCTTTGTTCAAAAGCTCTAAAATTCTTCTCCTAAAGCATTAATGGTAGTAGTGGTGACCGACTAAAGGTAGGTAGTGGAAAAGGTAAATGAGTTTTTAAGTTGTAGTAAGGTAACAAATAAGTGCAAGGCATTGTTTAATGCCTTGGATCAAGCTACTCAAGAAAGGTGGGTATATATAGAATAATTAGTCTATCTAGGACTCCCCTCCCCTTTTTTGACAAATAATAATGTCCTCCTTAAGGATTGGATCAAGGCACTTCTTGAGCAAAAGAAGGATAACCATAACATCTTTATGACTCTTAGTCAAATGCTTAATACCTTTGAGGTGGTAAAACTATTTCACCCACTCACCCAGTTGGAGTTCTAGACATTGGTGATGGGTGAGAGTTTGGGAAGCATATCCTTCAAGGAGATGATAGATTTGGATATAGCCTTTGATGATCTCAAAAAAAAGACCCAACCAAAAGAAGAGTGGGTACCCTTGTAGGTATCCCTTCAAAAGTTGTAGATTTATTTCATTTGATCTGAGAACCATAGTTTTGGGTTCTCCCACCTATAGATGGATTCCCCTATGAGTCACCAAGAACTATGGATTGGAAATCCATTTTTTTTCATTTTTAGAGCAATTCATTTCTTACTTTGGGATTGCTCAGAATCAACACAATTCCATGGCACCTTCTAATGGATCCCCTTTCGATGATTATTCTCTAGGCTCCCTTTCATAATTTTGACAAGGTCCTAGCCTTCATCCACCTTTGACACATGGCATTTACATGCTCAACCTCACCAAAGAAGTCCCTAACTACTCTGAAAAATCACCTACATGACACATGTCATTTTTGCACTTACCTTAGATCTGTGTTGGTTCATCAATATTTAAAGAATCACCATTGGATGATAGTGTAAGTGGAACATCTCCAGGAAGAGATACATGGTACCACCTTACTTTTCTCAATCATAGTGGTCTTAACAAAATAATGTAGTTGATCTAGAGGCCAATTTCAATCATCAGCCCAAGACCTCCTTTTAGTTACCTTGCCTATTTATTTAAATCTCATTTCTTTCATAAAGGGTGGTTGGTGATCATTTTATTTCTTCACATTCTCATTTTTATGGACAACCATTGTAATAGACTAGGAAAGTAGCAGTTAGTATTTTTCTATTTTACAACCTTAGCAATCATAATTTCATCTTATATTTTTAAAGCTTTCCATAAGAAACTATTCATCGAGAGCGAGAGTTTTAGGCATTAACATGATTGACTAGGATATTCTGTCATGGGTAACTTGAAATATCTCCTAAGATATACCTTAAATAAATTAAAAACTTAAATAACTCTAAGCAGGTTCATACTCTAGGTATCCAATAGGAGATTCCTTTGAGGGCCTTCTAATACCTTCATGAGTAACTTTAATGTATTTCCTAAGAAATAATTTTAATATATTAAAAGGAGCATCAAGGGAAAAATTATTAAATTAGATTGAGGTGGAAAGAACATGTGCATAGGAGGACCTAAAATTCACTCTTGTAAGAACAATTAACTCTTATGAATGATTGAAAGTTATCTCCTAGGAGATACCTTGAATGTATCTATTGATGGGTGTTTTGACACATATTAGAAACATACTTCCCCTCATCTTTCTCCTTTGAAACAAATGTTTATGGATTACTTTGCCCATAGATTATATTTGCTGGTGCGCATAATTTATATTTGATTTGGTCATACCTTATTAGTTAAAGTGTGAGTTAATGTATATATTATGAATATTGTATATGTATTTTGTATTATAGTTTAGAATTAACATACATTTAATCACTATTCAAACAGAAAAAATTCATGCATTGATGCAATATGCAACTTACATTTTAAAAAACATCAATATTTAAATCATTTCAATTGCTTTGAAAAATGTCTTTGGGCAAAAAATGAATTACCACACTTAAAAGGAAGAAGGAAACCTCACTCAAAGAGAATTTGGATAAAAGGAAGAAGGCAACCTCACTCAAAGAGAATTTGGATAGAGTACAGTATAAGATACCAAAACTAAAATTAAATCCACATAAACATCTTCCATTTTATTTATGATGGCAAAAAATTCCTCTTGCTAATTGGTATTTTGAATTTTTTAGTCTGCCAAACATGCATCTAGATATATTCTTGTTTATCACTACATCAGGAAAAGAATATTCTTCAATTGGAATAATCTTGGCCTGTGATAAGGATGAAATTAAAGATACTCTAGAAGTATGGAATGGAGAAGAGGTAATTATCCATTGAGCTATAACTAATTTCAATAAATTTATACCTAGTAAAATGGAGTTGACAAAAATTAATTTTTCTCCTTCTTTTTAAACATTTGGGTTTCATTTGAATAGCTATGACAACCTTCAAATTTCTAGGTTGATGTACATAGATAATTTGGTCATTAAAATAAAAAAACATGTTGAAATAAAAACATGAACAAGGGGCAATAAATTCTACTTACCACCATGAAAACATGTATTTAAGATACCCTACAGACATGAGAGAAAAAACATTGAAGAAAACAAGACAAGCAAGGGAAACATATTTGTATATAGATTTGAAAAAGGCCATATAAGTAATCACACAAGTGGAAAAAAATAATATCGAACAAAAGTTTGGAACACTTTTGTTGACACAAACTTCTGATGAGACACACCATGAATTCTCTATATGGTATATTTCCTCTAGCAACTATGCCTTGAACATTCCTGTAGGGCTCTGTGAATTGGGGGGAAAAAATATCAAAATAAGAAATCTCAATGAAAGAAGGGTGAATGATATAATTCATTTATTTGTAAAACATAATGAGGTTCCAATGAAGGATGCTTTGTTAATTCCTTTTGATCCAAGCAACCCTGACTGTTTTATTGAATCAAAAGAAGTCCTAAAAGATATGATGGAGAAAAAAACCTTATGGTTCAAAATTGTAGATGGCTAACACATAATTACAACACAATAGAGAATTCTTTCAGAGGAGGAATACAATTCACAATCATTGAGAAATAAATATTGTGTTAGAAGGGCAAGATTTCTAAAAACTTGTACTCCATTCAATTTTGTGTACAAAATATGTAATCAATATAGTGAAGCCAATGAAACAATTTATAAGGATTCATTTGTAGAAAAAGTTTGATCTGTATGTGACCTTATCAAACTAAGATGTTGGAATAATCTTGAAATAGGGAAGAAAAATATGGAAGAATTACATGAACAAGATAAACACTTATTCACACAAATGAATTATTTAGCACAATAACTGCAGAAGAGAAAAGGTCTTCTTTTCATGGAACAACCCATTTGCAATTTTTTTCATAAGGCATTTGATTTGTTTGAAAGTGGTACTTTACCTAGTTCAGGCAAATAAGATTTAAATACGATTGGTATAATAGTACTTAGAAATATTCAAGGGCTTTCAGATAAACAAAAAGTAGAACTAGTAAATTTATTGAAAAAGGGGTCTATTTCCTTCTAGAAAACCCGTAGGTACAATAACATGGATAATTGGTGCAAAAACATGAAGCTAGAAAGTAACATATTATCAAAAATTGTAGATTATTTTAGCAATGATGATATGCCACTGCCACCAAACTAAACAATCACCCTTGAAGAGGTAATAGAACATTATAAAATTTATACGAAAAGGTTTGACAATTTGTGTGTCCTAAATGAAGGTATCTCAAAACAAAATACTGGGAAGCATTATCTCAAGATTAATTAAGCATGTTGAAAATTTATCTACATAATGATGGAGGTCAGCTTCCTGAGATAGGTATAACAAGATTCAACTACCATTATGGGCCCCCTTGTCTTTGGCCATCCATTTTAAAAGATTTTAGTGAAACATTTATTCTTGGTCTGAATGCTGACTTGATAATTATTGATCTTCTGAATCTCATTGAAGTTTTTAAGGAAGAACATCTTTGCCTATTTCTTTAGGCATTGATTGAAAAATTTATTATTTGGGCCTTCAGTTTATTCATCATCCATAAACTAGAACATTATCCTATCATTCAAACCTCTCTCAAGAATTTGTGTGTTATTCATTTTAGTTACACTCAAGATACATGTGTCACACTATGGGGTCTAGATAGTTATGGATTCAATTGGACACATATTGTAGGTATCAATTTTTTTCAAGATCTAGCTGATTTTCAGCTTCAAGATTTCTACCTCTATTCATAACAAAATAGATTAAAGGACAGTTTTGACATCTAAAAAGACATACCAACATTTTAAATGATTGGTTCGAATAAAACAAGAAGGCCATTAAAAAATGAACTAGATACCATCTTTTGGGAGATACTTATCTCTACTTTTCATGATCCAAATGCATGTGATGTGCCACAGGTATATATAGGAGATGGATTGGTGCGTACTTATATAAAATTAAAAATAAATTTATCTTTCATTATAGAAATTGAAGAATGAATGATTTTTAATGTTTAATTTCAATTTTTTTGATAAATTCATAACAACCAATACAATAACAACCGCTTCAATTAGTACCAGGTGCATAACATTTTTAATTTATTTTATAATCATGCTTCATTTTCCAAATATAACATCTTAATAATATTTCAGTGTGTATGCTTTATTTTTCAAACCTAACAACTTAGCAATCTTTTGGTGTGTAACACCAATGGCATTGCATGCAAGTGAAGAAATAATAATAATGAAAAATCATATAAATGAACATGACACATCACAAGTTGAATAAGGTAACATATTAAGACCATGCATATTTTTTCAATTATATAATTTTTTATTTATCAATGATTCATAGTACTGACAAAATATTTCATCTGTTTATGTCTCAATTAAAATAGTTCATAATGTAGCTCTATCACTTTATGTCTACAACACAACAACCCATGACACAACTCTACAAGTTGGTGCCTCCATGAAAATAACACAAGGTAAAACTTTAAAACAAGACACATTTTTAAAATACAAATATCAAATCAATTGATTATTAACAAGAATTTTTAGTTACTACATTATATACTACCTTGTAGGGAATAAAGAACCAAAGCTTCAATGAAAGAGTGCATCCATAAAAACTACAAAAAAGGTGAAAACCCCTTTCAATAAATGCGTAATTATACAATTTCACAAAGTTCTAGAATATATTGATTATCTTTATTTATGTAAACCCATTACAATTGAATGTTTCTTCATGGATAGGATATTGTAGAAGACAATAAAATATAGACTTGCATCAGCTTGGGATTTGGAAGTGTGGTTCATTTTATTGTTGTGTAGACTGAATGTGGCTACATTTACCCATTAAAATATTATTTACAATTTTAATTTACCCATTACAATGTTGTTTACATGTTTAATTTATCCAATTTAAAATAATATAATATGTGTTATACTATGTCTTTAATACAATAAATTTTGATGCATAGTATCTATGTGTTCTTTATCAATGAAAAAACAATAAAGTATATTGTGCTAGAAATAATTATATTGTTATTGATTCAAACATTTTTCAATTTGATGTGTCTTACTAAAAGTATATGAAGGGGATTCAAATATTAAGGTGTATTATATTCATTTGAATTTATTGATAGTGAACTACGACTTAGAAAAGTTATTGTAAATCCTATTTTGTTTGTTGTGATGGGTTGCGTAAACATATAAATATAGATGTTGGTTGATCATAATTTCATTACTATAATAATATAGATGTTGGTTGATCAATGTTAAGTTCCTATCAACTTCTATGAGAAACGAGTTATGGCAAAATTTGACTAATTCAAATTATGATACATTTATGGTCATGTTGTAAGGATTCAATATGAGCTTTTATATGCATGTGTGTTACAAAACTAGAAACATAAATGGTACATCTATGTATAATGAGTATTATAGTTACAATGTGCCTAAGCATGTACTTATTTTTATATGTGTTTATATGGATCTTTATAATATTTAAAGAAATGCAAAAAAAATGAATCAAATGAAATGCATTATGTTTTTATGTTACAATAAGAAATACAAATCAAAATCGCATTAACGACCAATCTAGTAACATGTAAAGATTTTATTAGAAAATTTTCATGTTATATCTCTAAGTATAATATAATATTGTTAATAAATCATTCATTTATTTTTTAACAAATTGTAGACATTTCAAAAGAGGAGCTAAAACCAACTTCTAGAAAACTATTAATTTTGGGGTTGGATGACTTATTATTTGTTGTGCACAAAATAAAAGATATGCAAATGCATGATATGGGAGAAAAATAATATTATAAAATTGAAAATATGTCATACTAAATTCAAGATCATTCTAATGAAAATTTGAAGGTAGCACAGTAGTCTTTTTCTCACATTGGCATTTGGTTAATGATAGAGGACAATCATTTTAGGATACCCATTCAAGCCATGAAAACACAAATTCAAATTTCATTTTTGTTTGTGGGAAAAAATATTCTAATTCATTCAATATAAACATAAATAATTGGATTAATTTAGTTTTAAAGGAACCTTTGGAGATGATTTTTCAATTGCCAACATGTTATTCATTGATTGTAATTTTTAGAATTGTGTTACAAATCAAAAACTAAAAAATGAGTTATGTTACATTAAGTAGATAAACAAGAAATGGAAGTCAAAAAGATGAAAAGGATTGGAGAATCAAAATGACGTCAATCATCACATTCTTGGAAGAAAGCAAAAAATTGATGTCAACAACGGTGAACCAATGTTTAGAAAGATGTAACTTTGTCTGATTCTTTCAGATGTATTTATCATTATCATCAATTTCATATAAATCAATTCTAAATTATTTTAAAAATAGTTCAATTAATTTCAAAATAATCGATTCTAATTTAGAATTACTTTACTCTGGTTATTAGTGCAATTTGATTTATAGTTGGAGATTCTTTGAGATTATTGAATTAATATATTGACACTTGTTCATTTAGAAGATATTTCAAATGAAAAACAAATAATTGTCAGGATATTTTATTATGTAGATGAACTAGATTGCTTAATATGTTTTTATCCATAATTTGGCTAGTCAAATGGTGCCATGTGTCCCAGCAACAAAAGCTACTTCAAAGGATCAATGATTGATATGAAGGTCTAGAAGGGTGCCTCGATTTCAAAATAGTCCAATCTATTCAAAATGATCTGCTACCAAATGGTTTGAAATAATTCAATTTATTTGGAATATAAAAAACATATTTATGGAGAAAATATTCTCCACTCCACTTTAGTGGGTATAATTTCAAATTATTTAAAATATCCCAATTTAATTGAAATGATCTATACTCAAATGGTTTAAAATAGTCTAATTTATTTGGAATAAACAAAATTTATTTTTGGAGAAAATCTTCTTCTAAATCACTCTATTTTATAGGTATAGGTCTAAATTATTCAAAATAGCCCTATTTACTCAAAATGATCTACGCACAAATGCTTTGAAACAGTCTAATTTATTTCAAATACAACAAATTTATTTATGGAGAAAATTTTCTTCACTCCACTTTAGTGGGTATAAGTCCATTTTATTTAAAATAGCCCAATTTTATCAAAATGATCTATTTCTAAATGGTTTTAAACACTCCATTTTTTTTAGAATATATGAAATTTATTTTTTGAAGAAAATTTTCTCCTCTCTACTTTATGGGGTATAAGTCCAAATTATTCAAAATAGTCAAATTTATTCAAAATGATCTATGGCCTAAATGGTTTGAAATAATCCATTCTATTTGGAACATAAGAAAATTATTTTGGAGAAAATTTTCCCCACTCCACTTTAGTGGGTATGAGTCCAAATTATATGAAATAGTCCTTTATTATATATTTGATATCAAACTTGTAATATGTTAGTTATGTAAAAAGGTTACCCCAAGTTAATTAAAACTAAAGTATTGATTTAAAAAACAATAGTGTTACTATTCAGAGATTGCACTCTTAGGGTTTGCTAATGATGCAAGGGTCAATTGAGAGGTTGTGAGAATGATATATCCTAGCAATAATAAGTTGCATATCTAAAAATAAAAAAAAGATATTGAATATCAAATGATAATGATAAATTTATGCAGATGGATTGTTTCAAGATTTTGATAAAATTTTTGAATAAATTGATTTAATGTATCCAAAATTGTGAAAAATGGATGAAGAATGAGTATCATGGAGGGATGGGGGAAATATTTTGGAGGGGGTAAAAATATAAATAGAAGAAATGGGGTACAGAAATTTATTTGTGCAAATTTTATTTTCAAAGTTATTTGCTAAAATAATTTGGTTGAGAGATTTGCTCTAAGACCTTGAAGGAAATATCAATCACATTCCACAAGATGAGCATCGAGTGGAGCAAGTGAGGAGGTTTCAAAGACTTGAGAGGAGAGAGCTTCTGATTAATTATTTTTTTTTTGATTTTTTTGTATTTATTGTCATTAATTAGGACTTAAAGTGAGTGAAAATGAATTTGAAGATGTCAGATCAATGAATTCAACATTTAAAATGGCAAATTTGCTATAGGGAACTGTGAATTCATTAAACATAAAAGTGATTTCATAGAACAAGGTAGCAAAATTATGTTAGGGTATAAAATAGGCATAAGTGTAATTTCATTTATTTGAAATTTGTAAAGTCATGAAATAATGAAGCAAAATTTTTCAAATGAGAGGTGAATTCATTTTAGTGGAGAAAATGAACAATGAAAGGTGAAATTGAATGAATGGATAGAAAAATTTCACAATTTAGGAGTGAAAATACTAAATGTAGAAGCAAAAACATGTTTTAACTAGTGAAAGAAGGTTGTAGGGAAAGATAAATGGTATGCAAATTATGTATGAATGAATGGATTGAATATGTGGGTGTAATTGGATACTTGGTTTATTTTTGTTGTTTTTGTTATTTTTGAATGATTGTGTGTAATGTAGTGATAGTTTGAATTTTATGCCAAGTAAAATTAATTAGATGCTAACATGTGTGATTTGTAAGAGGTATTACCTATGCTTATGACTCATGAGTGGAGACATAGAATGATGGCATGGATGGAAAGCTTTACAAAGTTTGAGTTTGGTGTTCTAGAGGTGAGTGGTTTATTTTATATTGCACAAATGCCATAGATTCAAGTGGATAGGGCACTACTGATAGCACTTTTAGAGAGATGGCATAGTAAGACTAGTAAATTTCACTTACTGATAGGGGAGATGATTATTACCTTGGAGGATGTGTATTGGATTCTAGGTATTCAAATACGAAGGAGATAGGTATACTTAGGGTAGGTTGCATAAGAGATCACCTTATTTAGGATTTTTGGTGATGGTATGATTCTTATTATTAGAGGTAATATATATGTAGATTATTGTACTAAATTAGAGATGGATTATTTGATGATTGTACTCATGGATATTGTTAGCAGCATTATGCTACCTAATAAGAGTGGTGGGTTATGTCATATTAGTCTTATAGGTTTGATTAGAGATATGATGGAGATGGATAAGATATTTTCATGGGTTCCATGCATTTTAGCATACTTTTACTGGGATTTACATCATGTAGATTATACAAATGGTAAAGAGATTGGGCCTTCAACATTATTATAGGTGTGGTGCTGGGAGCACATTATTATAGAGAGGTTGGTTGGACACATGAGCACTCAAGGTATTAATAAGCCATTGGGATATTGTTGGTACATGATTATTGGCACACGTAGACCACACTTCGGCAATCTAGAGTTTACAGTAGGGCTATTGATGGCTAGGTGATGACTAGATGACCTAAAGACCTTATAGGGTGATTATATTTTAATGGCCACATGATGACCTACACATGGATTATATGATGACTCCTTGTTACATTATTGGGACACATGATTACAAAATTAAGAGATATCACCCAAATAGGGTGATGATATAGTTTGGGGAGAGATAATATATACCAATTGGGACACATGTATTCACATGATCAGTGAGGGAGAGAGCACAATGGGGCATGACTATTGATCCATTGATAACTGATCATAGTTGGTCACAGTTATATATTGTTAGTTGGAGTGAATAGAGGGATGTGATTGATGCATGATTTGTCAATGACTATGCAAATTGGTGGGCTTGATAGAGGCAACTTAGGTTAACTATTCCATATACACCACCATGGACATGGAGGTAGAGATTGGTGGCCAGCTTGAGTAGGCAACCCCTGGGGAGACTAGATTACAAGGGATGTTATAGGAGATAAAGGATGAGCATGAACATGAGTTAGAGGATGTGATATTGATATTAGTCAGTTGCATGATGTGGATATTATAGAGATGGAAGATGTAGATATTTTATGAGAAGTAAGGGTTGATATAGATGTGGATATAGGGATGGATTTGGATATAAAGTAGAGGGTTAGAGGGGAGACTCTATTGATAGAGGTTTACAATGAAGGGGATAGAGTAGGGTAGGATGTGGTCATGAGAGCAACACAGGACACCCAGATAGATAGAGGGGATTTAGCTAGTTATTCATACACTTTAAGATCTAGAGAGGATCATGCTCTTATGGATAGACTTCGAGAGGAGATTAGAGATCATGATAAGAAGATTGATGGATTACATAGGGAGGTATACTAATTATAGGGAGTGGTTTATGGCATAAGGAACTAGATGAATGAGAATAAATGATTACATTCTGAGGTTAATAGGTTATAGGTGATTATAGATGGGATAGATGGAGATGGCATGGATACAATAGTTATTACACATGATGTAGATACCTAGACTCTAGAATACACAACATTGACATAACACTACAAATATGAGATAGATATGATGAGAATTGAGCTAGCAGAGGCTAGAGTGCTACTAGATATACATGGATAGATTGATAATTTGGATAGAGTGATGAAGGCCATGGAGTAGGTCATGTATTATAAGATCCTATACAAGGAGGTTATGCCATGTTCTTAGAAGGAAACATATTTTAAGGAGTATCTTGTGAGACATTATGCATTAGCTAGATCATTTTAGCTGATTAAGTCAAAGAGGTCAATGGGATAGGTACAATGTGTGATGGTTCATTTACGAGGCACACCATGATGTGAGGAGCTATCCTCGAGACTAGACACTCTATTAGAGGGACAATATGAGATATGACATAGGGGATATATGATAGATTTGCTCATTGATGTATACATACATACATACATACATACATATATATATATATATATATATATATATATATATATATATATATATATATATATATATATATATATGTATATATATATTTAGATGTATCTTTTATATAGACATATTTTATATATATACTCATGATGATTATGAGACCTTGCACTATGTGGATTGGACATTTTATGGATTCTTTATTGATTTTATATGGAATTTTATGCATGATTTATATATGTATGGTTATATGTAGCATTGGTTATATTTCTTACATTTTGATTTATGATAGCATGTTTTCATTCTTTCAACATATGGATTATCAAGTTATGGCTTATATGATGTATGATTGGGTTGATGGATAGATTAGAATGTAACATAGATGCTTTACATTTGTTTTTTGTTCCTTGTATTGGATTTCCAACAATAAATAGTTTTGAGCAACATGATTTTTAATATAACATAAAACACATTACCATCAATGATATTGAATAATCATGATGAATATTGATGTTTTAAGCATATGGAATAAATAAAGATTAAATTATTTAAAATCAAAGTACATCATGACATAGTAAAATTATAACCATATTATTATTCTTTTCACAAAATAATATTTTTAAACACATAAAACACAAATTAAAACAAGATGTGAAAAAAAAACTAATGTAAATGATTTTAACACATACAAAACTGCAATACAAAAACACTAAGCAAGAATAATACACAAATAAACAAACAAAGAGTAACTCTAAAATATAGAATATAATCAAAATGGACAAAGTAAATGAAAAAGGAAATAACTATGCAAATGACTAAAGATAAAATGAAGTAAAATAACCAACTGAATGGTTAGGGATAGAGAATGAATAAAAATAACCAATTTAATGGTTAGAGATATAAAACAAACAATGGAACAATTCAAACAAATAAAATATTGGAGAATAAAAATCTATAAGTAAAGACTTAACTTTCTAAGCAAGAGTTAGACAATTGTAGCCAAGAGCTAGGCTAGGTATTGAAAAACCAACGAGGAAGCATAAGGATAAGATAATCCATGTCTGGGGAAATGGATGATGGGGAGGATAGTGGTTGAGATGACCCTAAAGACCCCATGTCTCTAAGTTCTTCCTACATAATCCACCTTGGACAAAGTTGATATGGGGATATCATGTTAGATGTAGTTCTCCCAATATAGGAAGTGATGAGTAAGTGGATGATTGATGAAGCGCTTGAGTGTTGGATGAGAATTATGCGTGATTGACCCACCCAAGAATGAGTGAACAATGATAGATATGTGGAGGTTGATGTTTTTGAAATGTTTTTGTATTGTTTTTTTTTTTTTTTGTATTTTGGGATTTTTAAAACAAGGAATATAAAAGATGCTTTTCCACTATCATAAGCAAGAATGCAGGTTCATATATAAGAATATCAACCTTAAACTTAGCATGTTATAGGATAAATGACTAACAAGTGACAAAATGATAAAATTGGGATTATACAATGGATTACTAAAAGGTGATGCCCCCAAGTAACTAGGGTAAATATAGATAATGGTTTACTCATGGATGTGTTTGTTTTGATTTTGGAAAATGATATAACATGATGGATATGCATAAAATTGTTTGAATGTGTTAATGATTTTTTTATAGGTGATGATCTAGGTATTTTATTTATACAACATATGGCTTTTAACTTGCAACAAAATAATAAAAATAGGATAAGTATGAAATGGTGAGGATGAAAACTAAAAATCAAAATGTTACATGGAAAAGGAAGGTGAATTAATCCTTATGAGTAAAGGGAAAATATACTTCATGTGAAACTAATAAAATACCAACTTTATTGGATGCGTCTAAAGAGAACTAGCCCTGATAGAATTGGTAAATGGGATAAAGTTACCCTTTTCGGCATATACATATAGTCAAGCTATTTGAAGAAACTTTTTTTGGGACACCTTTTGATTTGATTTTTAATACTTTTTTTTATGACCCCTACATGTAGTCTCATATCACCAGGAAGACACATGGGCTTATCACCAAAGACTATACATCAATAAGTAAGGGTATCTCTCCCCAATGCTAATCCTACATAACTAGTGAGATGTGAAGGCTCAACATCAAAGACTTGTGAAGGTAAAGTGATGAAAAATTTAAATTTGATGTTGGATAAGGGTGTTGTGTTATTTGGAAAGATTTTACTACCAAGTCTTGGCCTTATGTGACTAGTAAGATGCAAGGGATCATCATTGAATATCAAGATAGGTGAGTAAATCTACCATATTTATGTTTGTAGTGTGCCAATGTTTTTTGATTTAGAGGGAATTGCAAGAGGAGAATCTATCATAAACAATCATCTAGACTAGGTCATGGGCTAATATTTTTACAAGAAGATGTAGGAAAAAAAAGATGTACCCTACTCATAAGAACTAAGGTAAGAACCAATGTAATGCTAATTTTGAGAATGTTTTCCATAGGATAATAGGGTGATATGAAAAGTGAAAGGATATGATAAGATGCATTTTGAATGTTTGTGTTATGTAAACTAAAAACTAAATAATCACCAAACATAACATCTGATATGCAAGACAAAATGTAAACTATGGAAAATGTAATGTAATGAAGGCTATGTGAAATGCAATTGTAAATGGGTTGCCCCCAAGTGTCAAGGTACTTTTAAATGACAAGTTATTTTTATTTTTTATTTTTTATGATTTTATAATTTTTTTGGATTTATTGGAATCTATACCTAATGAAAGGTCACAATATGAGTAAATTTCTTATTCTTTAGCTTTCTATCCCATGCCAACTCTAGATAATCTTAGTTATTCTGAATGGATTTCTTCTTCAATCTCTATTTCAATTTTATTATTTAATTTGAATAGTACTTGACCTAGATGAGATTATTGAGCCCACTAAGAGTTATTAGGAAAACATCTAGAGTATCATTCTCTACTAGGAAATCCTTATTGAATAAATATATCTAGATATAATTTTCTTTGGTAGAGTTATGTGGTAATTTTGGTTTTCTTGGGAAAACACAGTTATCAAATAGACCCACGTTAATATGCCTAATAGTAAAGCTAAACTCTAGAAACCTTATAAGAGTTCTTCAAATTATCATGGAATCAGGATGCCTTTCCCTATAAGGGTTACAAGAAATGCTATTAAAGAGTATCAAAGTCCATGGACTAATGATTTCACCATATGTACAAAAACCAATATCTCTTACCCAACCACTACTGATTAACTGCCAAATACTACAAAAGTCAATATATGATAGATCTGTATTGACAATCATTAATTCCTTAACAAATTTAGAATGTTCAAACTTGTTGTGATGTGAATCTAACATGATCTCAAATTCATGATCTAACTTGTTATAGTTTCATTCTACTAGTTTAGCATAATAAGTATAAAACATAGGAGTTATGATTCTTTCTTGGATTATAATTGGGAGATTATTCCATGTTGTTTCTCTTCTAGTTGGCTTGATGTCTTCATTTTTTTAAAATTATCATCATCAAGAAATAAGGATATAATTTCTTCATCTATTGGTGTATATTTATTACTTCTTAGAGCCTTAAGCAATGTTTTGTTAGGTAGAATTTCTCCAAATTGGATGTTTTCACAGATCTTTATAGATGTTACAACTAATATTTTGTCATGGGATAAGTCCATTGAAGTCTATTTTTTTAGATCCTAGTTGACATGTGTATGTAATGTGATGTTAATATATTTGATGTGAAAGGGAAGAATAGTGTTTATGGAAGGAAAACATAGTGTATTGATGTTACCAAGATAACTTGCATTGATGTCAATTGAAGCTTCATTCTTAACTATAAAATTATCACTATCATTTTCAAATTTGTCTATTGATGAATTTATTATTGGGACCAATATGAATGTTGATGTTGATGATGAACCTTCCTTTAATGTCAAAAGGAATTTTAAATCAGATTTTGACAATAAATTTTATCTTGGTTTGGAGGTGGCCATAAGGAATTCTTGTTAAATTGCATTATTGCCAAGTTTATTTTTCATTGATTGTTAGGAAAAATTGGATTTAAAATGAACATATTTTCGGAAATGTGTAATCTTAAGTATTGGACTGAAGATATATGGTGGGTAGGTTGTGTTGGTTGAAAGAGATTTGGTCCAAGATAGGATCTTTATCAAAAATGGGTATTTGGTCAAAAATGGTTGTTTGACTGAGGATGGATAGATGGTCATGACCTTGACTTGGAAATTGAGTTGGTTGATTAGTCTCAAGAAAAACATCTTAGCATACCCCCAAAGTATGATTTTCAAATGTTAATACACTTGGGTTCACTTTGATGTACCCTTTGTCAATCAAATTTTGGCTAGTGTAATTACGGATGTTGGAATTAAAAATATAACAAGTGAATGGGATACTTGGATGATTTTATAAAATAGGGTCACTAGTGATAAGGTGATGTTGAACATTTTAGGATTCCCTAGTAATGAAGTGTGCTAGAGAGGTAGATTGATCTTGGAAGGATGGATTTGTTGGATCTATGTTAAAGGTGAAAGTATTTGAATTTTGTGGATTTTTGAAGAGATGTGGATTTGATGTAGTTTATTTCAAGTTTGGGAATGGGTTGGATGTAAAATAAAATGATTAATTTTGATGAATGTGGAAAGGTTGGTTTTGATGGGTGTAGGAGTTGAAAGAATGATTTGGATGGAAGATATTTATATTTGATTGAATCAAAGTTTGATTTGTGGATGTGTTTTAGTTCAATTAAATATTTGAAAGTGGTGATGAAGGTGAACCAAAAGTTTTATTTAGATTGATGTTAAGTTTGGAACCAAATAGATCTATGAACGTATTTTGATTTGTGATTAGTGGCATTTGATTTAAGGGTGGTGTAGAACTTGTAAAAGAATTCAGAGAAATTTGACTATCATAGCTTAAAAATTGATTTGATGTTGTCCCTAAAGTAAAATTATGATGTTGTTCTATGGGTAAACATGAATAAGCATTAAAGTTTGAAATTGATTGATTGATGTTTGGATTGAATTAATCAATCAATAAATTTGAATAACTATTCATGTTTGGATGTGATTGATTGATGGGTGAATTTGAATACATATTCAAAATCAGATTTGAATTTGTTAGTTGATCACTTTGGTGTGGATTCAAATATGTTTTTGGATCAAAATTGATTGGATAAAACCCTAGATTAAAACATAGATTATTTGGATTTGGATTTGTAGTGGAATTGGTCATTTTATTGTTCTACATAGTTATGATGTCACTAAGGAAAGACTTGATTCCTACAAAAAAAAAACTTGAAACTTAAATAAAAATACCAAAGTAACTAAAAGTTTGATTGTCAACTAAATGATTTTGTTTAAAAATAAGGACTCATGGAAAACACAAGGAAATAACAAACAAAATTTCTATTCTAAATAGTCAAGAAATTGCACATAAAAGGTGAAAAAATAGGATGAGCTTCATGAAAAAAATTTGGGCCTTTTGATGTCATTGAATCATCCATAATCTTAGTTATAGCCTAATATTTCAAGGCACTAACATAGAGGATCCTGCCATTCCCATATCCCACTGAGTCTAGTTTCGAGAGTGTGTCGAAGGTAGCTTCTTAGTACTAACTGCTAACCGGTGCAATAAATTCAAATGAAAAATAGGTTATTCTAGGATTAAGATTTAAGCAAGATTATCTAGGAGGAAAAAACCATGAAAGAAATAGATAAAATGGATGCACACTATTGGGTCTTATCCCAAAGTGTCCAATATAACTATAAGGGTCTCAATGTGTTGATAATTGATGATATCATATTTTTAGGTAGCTATTGAAACCTTGGGTATTGGAACATGAAATCCCCTCACATCATATTTTGCTTAAAACACACAACCACTTAGATAATTGAAAAAAATGGATCTTAATTTATATACCCCACCTGTAAATGGGGTTTGGCGTATTATGTGGTGGTGAAATCCATGATCAATAGAGTCCCTAAAAAATAAAAATAAAGTGTCCATTTTTAATTTCTAAGTATCATCACTAGTGTGATGCCAAGGAAATACTATACATGGGTACTACTTGGGTAACATAGAAAATTATGGAATTATTTTTGATTCTCGAGTGTCACCACTAATGTGAGGCCAAGGGAAGAACATATGCAATCTTCATAATTACAAAAAAAAATTGAAACAAAATGTGATGTAATTACTAAAAACTTTGAAAAAAAATGAAATTGAAAGTGTTAGTAGAAGAAATTGATTTTTGTTTAGCCTTTTTTGTTGATTATCTTTAAAAAATGTTTTGCAAGCAAATAGTTAGAATGTTTGTTTAGGCTTGGATCAAGACAACCTATAGTGGAGCAAATAAAAACCACAAAAACAAAGTAAAAACCACTTTTCTATGATAAATTCATAGTTATGCATAAAGACAAAAAAATGAAATTGTAATAAATCAAAAAAATGAAATAAATATAATAGAGAAAACATAAAATAAATAAATTCACACTTAAAAAATGATTTTTCTACCCTATATGATGATATAAAAGTCCAAAAAGATGAGTTTGCTGGTCAAAATGATGAAGTAGTGACCTACAAGAATGATTTCACTACCAGAAAAGGCGATTTTGTTACACAAAAAGACAATTTTGCTGCTAAAAATATCAATTTCATTGTTGTAAAACAAATTCACTATTGAACCTACAAACATAGAAATAAAAAGTATAAAGGGATAAATAGGATGATTTCACTACTTAAAATACCAATTTTTTTACTAAAACAATGATTTTGCTATTAGAAACAATGATTTCATTGAAAAGTATGCTAATTTTGTTGTTTTCCTATAAGAAAGAATTAGAAAAAACTAAAAACACAAATAGAAGTAGAAGGTGAATAAAAAGCTAATGATGTAAATAAAATAAGGAAAAAGAGACTAAAAATGGGTCAAAAAATGATTTCATTATTATGGTCTATAATTTTGCTATTGATGTTTCCAAATTCATTGTTACATAGTGGGTGTAGATAGCCAAGCAAAAAATGTCTAATAATAACCTATAACTTATACCAACACTCACAAAAATAAGAATAAATGTATATGCAAATACAAATAACAAAAATTAAATGAAGTCTAGTGGTGGTGGGATTATCAAGGATGACAAGGGGTGGATGGTTGATGTCTATGATGGTGGGATAGGCTTTCAAAGCAATAATTATGCTAAAGCCTCAGCGCCTCTATGGGGGGTGAAATTGGCTATTTCAATTGATATTAGGCAATTTCGCATTCAGGGGGATTCCAAACTTGTTATTGATACTGTTACTAATGTGTTGACTTGTGGCTAGAAACTAAAAGACATTATAGTGGATATACAGATCCTTCTATAGCAGATCCCTAGAGTTGATATCTCTCATATATAGAGAGAGTGCAATGGGGTTGCGGATGCTCTTGCAGACCTTGGTCAACAATTTTCAAATTGGTGTTGTTGGCACCAAATTGATAACATCCCTTTAAACATAAGGGACTTAATTTGAAAAGAGATGACGTGTCAATGATGACTCATTATCTTAGGAAAGATAATTTATTCTATCAGTTTTGTTGGAAGATGCTAACATGTATCTCAAAGTACATGTTTTTTGTACTTTGATTACTCAATGTCATCTCTACTTTATCACTCCCTTGTGTTAAGGTGAGTTGCTTATCTAGTAATTATAGAGAATTCCTTATAATCATGTTTGAGCATGGGAACTGTAAGCTTAAATTGGTCCTTTGAAAGGTGGTTATCATTAATGATAATACGTGCAAACTTCTTATCATAATTCCTTGTCAAACTATTAATCTCTCCTTTCATAATAACTCTATGAATCTCTAGGTTTGGGGATTATGTGCCTTTTTTTAGAAGGCTATAATGGGAGGAGATAGGATTCAAATAGAGCCAATTTCCTATTATGAGTTTAAAGACAATGCTATGGTCTAGCATTACTGTAAGGAAGGTGGTATCAACCCTTTTTTTAGAATGACTTAATGGCTATGATGAAAATCTATCTGAGCAATTTTATCAATCTTGGCATAACCATAGAGTCACTATTGGGAGAATTGGGTTTGAGGTTTCATAGAAATTTATTTCTATGGTGACTAGCCTATCAACTAAGGGGACCAAGCGACAAAGGAAAGTGAAAGTGGTGTACCATTCTAACTAGAATTTATTCCTTAGGGAAGGCAAAGAATTGGTTCCTTACCAAGGAGGATTCAAATGGGCCAAGCTATCAGAGCCATGGGATGATATGTGTTTCTTCTTCATGAAATACTTCACTCTAGAGGGGTAGTTTACTAGGTTATACAATTATCATCTTCCTTTACTGAATCATTTTAGATGTAATTCTCATATTAGCTTCTCATTCTATCTATTGTCTTCCCTTGAGCATTCAATTTTTAGGGTTAAAGCTAAGTCAACTAAGAAACCCTCCAAGAAACTCATTCCCCTACACTAGGGTCTTATTATCTACTTATATAATTTCCACCTTGCTCTGGATCTGCCTAAGCCTATCCAGTCTCATATCAGTGAAATTTCTACCAAGCCTGATGATACTATCATATCTAAAGAGCCTTTCCCTTCCCCTACTTATCATAAGATGAAAGGGGTTTCCTTTTCTTTGTCTAATGAAAAGACTACCATGTTGACTGCTACCCACACTCCGATCTCTAAAATTAGTGTGAATAGTAAAATTAGGGAGGTGGAAGAGGAAACTGTGTGGGATTTTGTGGGGACCCCTAAAAATCATAGTAGTACTCCTATGGGACCTGGTAGTAAAACTAATCTATCCAACAAGGATAAGAAGTAGGGATTGTCCTCTAGGGTTAGGAGGTTAGGGAGGATTTCTAGAAAACCTACATTGAAAGCTAAACTTATTGATTATTTGGAGAGTGCTTTTGAACAATCCACCTAGGGGGATGGGGCCAAGGTTATTAAAGTTTAGGAGATTTTTTAAGATGTAGAGGGTAAGAATGGGAACAAATAGATTGATGTTTTAAGTGGTGTTGTTGGTGATTCTGAGGATAATGATGATGAAGGGGAAAGGATGTTTGTGGAGGAAGCTGCTGATGAGATAGAGGAAGGTGTTGATTATAGGAATGACATTACTACCTTGAGGGGTCATGTGAAGAAACTGGAACACTCAATTTTCACTATGCTCATGCGTACTGTGTTACTTAATCTTTCTATGTTGTAGGATCTTGAGACTATAGCTATGGAGGACAAAGATGATAATTTCAAAAATTTAGATGAATTTACTAAATCTATGATTAAAAGATGGGAGAATATTTCTCCTTAGTTCTGGTTTCCTTTATGTTGTTTATTCTCTGCTTCTTCATACATATTGTCTTTAGTCTAGTTATGTTGTCTTTATTATTTATGCTGGTTAAGTGGGCTATGTTGTAACTATTTTGAGGCTCTTTTGTGCTGAATGCCTCTAGGGTTTATTTTTTCTATTTTTTAAGGTTTTGTCCCCTTATTTTAGTCACCTTATATAATCAAAAACAAAAATTAAATGAAAAATGCATTCTAAATGCAAATATGATGAACGTAAGTTATAAAACATGGGGGAAGGTCCCACCAAACGTGCCAAAAATATGTGAACTAAATCTAGAAATGTTAAGAAATCAAATATTCATGAAATATTAATCTAAAATAAATTCAACCTCTTATACCTCAAATATGCAAGTTTCCTCCATTGCGATGTAAACTTGATTTTCTCTTTGAAATTGTGGTTGCTCACTCTTATAATGCAAAGGAGAACGGGAAATGTTTTAGTGAAAAAAGAGTTTGTATGCTTTAATTCACTTGGATTCACTTGTGAATTAACTAACACTTTGTTATCATAAGTTAGGATGGATGAAAATGATAGTTTTCAAGCTTATTTATAGTTTTCTAGAGGAAGATCCAATGGTGGAAGATTATTTATATTTATTAAATGATCTAAATAATCAATGGTGGCTAATGAGTCCTCAACCATGAGGATGAAGAACATTTGAAATAGTTGAGAGAAGTATGGGATTGGTTATCTAAGTCATCAAGAATGAGTCAAACTTCTTAACATCTTAGGGGATGACACAAAGGAGGTTGATAAAGTTATGGGTTTGGTTGGGATGAGTCAACATATGGGGGAGAATAAGGTGAAAGATGTTGGATGAGGTGTTAAATATGGATTTTATATTTAAAATAAGGATTTAAAGTGTGCATAATTGACTAATTTGACTTATTCAATTATTTGAATCTGGAGGGAGATGCGATGAATTATTTTAAGAATAATCATTAATAGATTTTAGGTGCATTTTGACACTAAATATAATTTAGGTGTCAACATAAATAAAAATTATTTAGGTTTCTTGTGGATGCACAAAGTTGGGAGACAAAAAACATGAAAAAATGAAAAACATAAAACTTATTTTTCAAAGGGTGTATGACCTTTTAATAAAACCCAAACCTATAATGCCTAGGAACAATACTAAGGCAAAAGGGAATATGCCATTTTTGACAAAGGGCATATACCCTTTTTGACAAAGGTCATACATCCTTATCCCTATAAAGGACATATGCCCTTTTAAACACATTTTTTTAGGGAATGTAAATATTTCAAAAAAATTGAAGCAAAGGTTGTACACCCTTTATAGTACAAAGGGAGTACACCCTTTGGTTTTCTATGTTCTTTGTGCATGATATAGTTTTTTTGTGTTGTATATAGTTAGCACAATAAATGTAATAATTTTAATTTTATGATACATTTATATTACATTTTATATTCTTATAATGCTAAAATGGATGAAACATCTACATCATATGATGGGATGGATCATGCATAGACGTATAGACCTATCTCAACTGATACATCAGCCCTTGGTGAAAATATGACAACTTCACATTTGATTCTTTCTTTTCACCTTAAACTATCTAGATTTGGGGACATATATTAAAGTAAAATCAAAGGAAGAGTTAGATTATGGGTAGAACCTCTGGGTCTTTTTTACACCCCAACATCAGTGTAGACCCAAATATATCCTTTCACTAGAGTTAGGAGGTGGGAGAGAGATAGAGGTGAGTCACTTCATAGTCATAAATCCAATGTTTATTACTTAAATAACATGATAAACTCAATATTATCTTATTTCCACCATGGAAATCATATGACAATCACCCTAGAGTAATCCTTCATGGCCCCATCTAATCTACTACACATGAATGAGGCTAATCACCCTAGTACACTCCAATCAGAAAAGAAGGAATAAAAACACCATTTAAGGTTCATTTAAAAAATATATCATTCACTTTGTAAATATTTTAGATAAATATGTTAATCCATAAATGCTTCAATTCTAATCTCACTTATGCATGACCTAACTACTTTATCCCAGACTCACATAGAACATTGTCATCTTCTAGCATTCAAAACTCACATAGGATGTACTACCAGTAACACAACCACTACCAATTTTATTTAGGGTGAAGGGGAGCTCTTTAAAAACCTATTTTCTCATTCTCATATCAAAATTACCCATATCTCTATCTCCCTCTCCACTACCAATCATCAAGTGAAGAAGGTAGTTATAGATAATGAAATCCAAACTAACATCCATCTAAAAAAACATTGGTATATCCTTATAAGTTTAATTTGAGGATTTGACACTTCACTATTATGTGACATGGTCCTTAGAGATCCACCATCACTCCTTCATCAGCCCTCATTGTCCCTCATCATCCCTAATCACTCCCTCATCATCCCTCATCAACCCTAATCAATCCCTCATTGGCCCTAATCATCCTTCATCATCACTCATCAACCTTCATCATTACTCATCATCCCTCATCAACCTTCATCACTACTCATCTTCCCTCATCATCCCTAATCACACCATCATCGATCCTCATCATCCCTAGTAACTTTAGCATCAACATGTTGACTAATTTTACCCCTAGGTCAAATTAAGTCAACTCTCCTACAAGTTCAAACTTTCATAGGGTCTCCTAGGTTATAAAATGTCCACCATGGTTATTAATGAAGTCAAATAATATTTTTTTTATCCTTTTCACATTTTTATAGTTTAAGTCATTTTATGTCACCTTTTGGGTCATTTTAGGGAGTTCTATGGTTTTAAACTATGAATAAATGTGTCAAAGTGAAATATCATGTCGCACATGTCATAAAATGTTAGAGGAACTATTTTGAAACTAACATGATGTAGGTTGAATGTATAAATAAGGAAATCAACTAAAAAAAAGGTCATTTTCAATTAGTTTCACAAATTAATAATAGTTTTGGCATGTGTGAAGGATTATGAGAATTATCTTAAGACACCCATAACTCATCTCCAAGATCAGGTGGCTTTGGAAGCTCCAAAAATGGTGAAAACTGATCCCTCTCTCATCTCTCTCTTGGGAAAGTCAAAGAAGTCAAACATTTTTTCCTTTAGTATGGATAAGAGGAGGAGAGTTGGAGTGAATACATCTAGGGGAAGTTAGTAGTCTTTTTGGCCTTCCATTCCATGGCCATAGTTTCTAGTTTGGTGGTCCATACTCTATGAACAATCTTTAAGATTGTTGATGCCTTAAAACTACTTACACATCCCTAACACCTTAGTTTTCCTTCTCTATTTGCATTGATCTAATGTAACCAAGAAGTGAATATGGTCTTTCAGAGAATGGCCACTCATTTCATGATTGAATTCAAATGGTTTTCACATGTGAAC
Organism: Torreya grandis; assembly: GCA_037957365.1. Taxonomy (NCBI): domain Eukaryota; kingdom Viridiplantae; phylum Streptophyta; class Pinopsida; order Cupressales; family Taxaceae; genus Torreya; species Torreya grandis. Next base: position 341,449 of record JARHVA010007922.1, on the reverse strand, counting down.
ATGGAGGAATAGGTATAAATATCCTCATTTTTATAGAATTAAACATTATGGTCTACAAAATAGTTGTTTTCAGTTTAGAGTTTAATTTTATTTTAAGTGGCTTAATATAAAAGGTAATGCACTAGTTTCAACCTCTCAAAGCATCATGGTTTGTTTACCCATTGAATGTTTGTACTCAAAAGGCCCAATGTTAGTAAGGAGAAGTCTAAGAATGCAATCAAACCTTATTATGACTGTCACCTATAGTCAATAGTTAGAAACAAGTTTTGAACAATCATATTAATGGAGTTTAGAGGTTATAGGTTTTGATGAGGTTCTCAAGGTAACAATAGTAAGACTGAGTCATTCAAAGAGATTGAAGAATGGTTGGAAACACAATCTAAGACCATACATAGTCATCCATGTTCATAAGTTGAGAAATTTACAAATGAGACTATTTACCTTAATCTTTCCAAAGGAGGATTATGCCTCACAAAGTTGCATCTGATGGTGAAAGTTGGTGAGGTATTGATAAGTCTAAATGGTTTCTTTTGTGCAGCCTAAACATAAATAATGTCTTGTCACAAGAGGAAATGACTAGGTTAAGATAAAAAGATGGTAAAGTGAAGTTTCAACTCAAATTTTGTTTTGACTAGGAACATTCAGTAACTACAATGCCTTTTAATCCAAATGAACCTATAGCAACTTAACGTGCAAAGTGACAACTAGTGCATTGTTAGTAAAAGATGAGAGCATGGTTTCAAAGTAGAAATGAGTCTATTCATTTGTATCGAATGGTCTTAACAATATTAGTGGAAATTAAGGGAGAGAAGTATAGTGACTTGATATAGATCGTCACTTACAAGAATCCTTTGATTCCTTTAAATTGACAGCTACAATTTGGTTCATATTAGAGACTAGACTAGGATAATGAAAGATGTATGTTTGGTTTATAAAAACTAGTGTAAGATTGAATGATTACATGAAAATCACTCTCAAAATGATATATCACATCCTCATGTGATTCTCCAATAAAATAAATAGAGTTGATCAAACAGGGTTCTAACCTCACACTGAGTTAAATAAAACCTTACACACAGTCCTCACAGACCTAAAATCTAGTCTGGATAATTTGAAGTATTGGGAGCTCTAGAAAGGTGATCTAAATTTGAAACTTTGTATTATAAAGAGTCATGATGACCTAATACAAATGTCCATGGTCTCAGTTTGGTCATACCAATAGGGAAAATGTCCTCTATTTTATCTCAGACCAGAGGTACTCCTTGAGAAATATAGCCTATAGACTTAGTATATGAATGTTGAAAGGATGAATGAGGAGTCTTATAATGATCATGGGATGATGTATACAGTTGGAATAAAGGTGAAAAAAGTGTTAAGAAGCCTTACATTCACTGTGATCACCTACAAGTGGTCATATACACATAAAAATAGTCTAGGTCATGGCCTCTAACTTGATTCATATGACCATGATAACCTCCCAAACACTTTGAGAGATTTTATAAGAGAGTATAAGGTTGGTAGGAACCATTTGTTTATAGTTAGTAACATAGATAGGTCATTTTTGGCCTAATTCTCTCTCAAGCCTATCCAGAATGTAGTGTAGAAGCTCAAGAGCAAATTTCATTTGTTCATATCTATAAAAATGATGTGAATGTTGAATAAATAAATTAGGGATAGTTTAGGGGGGTACTTAAATTGATCTCAGTGGAATTTATTTGAAGGTTAAGTATCTATATTTTATGAATAATTTCTAATAAGCTAACACTCCTAAAACCCTTGTGTGGACCCAATAGAGAATATATGAAGAGAGATGAATTAAAAATAGGTTAATTGACATAGAAAATAATTTGGACATGTTTATAACTCTCCTAATCTCCTCACCATTTAATTGTTATGTATTGTCACTTATACAAACATACCTAATTTTGGGTTTTCTACAAGTTTTGATGTGTTTCATAGGTACATAATGAAATTAATGAATGAAGGCCAATATGGAAGAGGTATGGGGAATTATTATAAATCCTAAAACTCAATTCTAACCTTGGTAATTATTGAAAGTTCCTCTATCAGGTTGGTCATTATAGGTAGCCTTAGATAAGACAATGAGAAGAGAAGTGATTATCTAGTGTGAAGATGAGAAGTGTGTGTCTTGAAACTTTTGAGGTATATTTGATAGACCAGAGGACAAAGAGAACCAAATGAGTTATCTAAAACTTATAAAACAAGTATCCTTAAATAGGTATAGTCCAACTAAGTGACAAGTGTAAGCTTTGAGTCGTAGAAGACTAATTAGTGGTTGTTAGAGAGTGAATGACAAGGGACAAAGGGGAGGCTATTAGTTATGGAAGGTATAAGGACTATCACAATATTGTTTCATCTTTTCAGATTAGAGTACATGTGGGAATGAATTTTGTGGTGTTTTTGGATAGTCAAGTGAACTCATCATCAATCAAACAATTTTAAGAAGGATAGTGAAGAATCTCTACACCATCTTTAGGAGAATGATGCATTTTTGATGGACACTTTTCCATAACATATTCATAAAATGTTTTCCAATTCATTATATTATATTATAACTAAGTTTCTAAGTATTGACACTTGGCCTTATGAATCTTTAACTTCTCTTCTTCTCTCTCCTCTCATATGCTCTATATATGCATGCCAGTTTAGCATTTGTATCTAGTATAGACCTAGTATGGTGAAGCCTTGATGGTTTGACATCTTGATTTGCCTTGGAATAAAGTTTTGAAGTTGATTTAATCTCTAAAAATATTACCTAAGTATGTCAAGTAGTTTATTTGTATGTTAAGTGATTAATGTCTTCTCTGTGCTTCCATTCTACTCTTGTATGCATTGTGTGAATAGTAACATCTCTTCTAACAGGTCTCATGAAGTGTATGTGTTTGTTAAGTATGTTTTGAAGTGTGAGAGAGACTAGTAGTGTCTAGTATCATACCTATTTTTCACCCACCTTTGGATGTGCATAAAAATATGACTCCATGTAGAAAAACTTATGCTAGAAGAACATTGAGTTGAAGTCAATTTTAATAATATTCTTTCTTAGTGCAGATGAAAGTATGTTTGTGGAAGTATATTTGGTGTATCACCTCCATTAGTGTAAGTTAATTTCAGTTTTCTTCTTCCCTTTTCACCCCCAATAGTGATTGTTCTAGTGTAGTGTGTGAGATTACAAGATAACTAAATGGAGCTATCCCTTTAACCTGTAGGTTTACCTCTAATATAGGTAACCTATAGGCCTAGAGGTAATCTCATGTTAGCAAAATTTTGATAGGCCTAAAAAACCTCATCAAAAGGTGAAAAATTTGGTCATAATAGTTCTGGCACACTCGGTGGGACCAAGGTCCAAAAGAGTGGAATGATTATTAGTGTGTTCCTCCTACTATCAGATTTTAGAAGCATTCAAGAAAACATAAATGGGAACTTTGAATGCAATCAACTAGTTATAAGCAGCCCAAGTACCTATTGTAAAATATTTTGATTAAGTCTTGTTTTTTATTTGAATAATGAAGTTGATATGGATGGATATGTTGAAATTCCTACTATACACCTCCCTATCAACCTTGTCATGACCCATACTATGTTCTTCAATATCCCTATCAGGGTTATTATCAGTCTTATGAGCCATGATATCCCTATGATCAACTCATTACTTCTCCATATGATCATGATGTTTTTGAGAAACCTTGTGAAAAAATCTATGAATAATACTATAAAGAAGATAATATTAAGACTCTTGAATAAGAGATCTAAGATCTTAAGAGGTAGATTATTGGAGGTGGTCTTTCCCAACATCCCTATCCATCCTATCAAACTCCTAGACAATATTTTCAAGGTCAATACCAAAATCCCTACTCCTATGCTCCTCCTTTAATTCTACCTCAAGATAAATACTTATTTTCACTCATGCCAAATTTTCTAAAATTAGAAAGGTTGATGAAGAATGGGATAAATATCTTGATGTGATCCATATTCATTTCATAGAGAAGATGAGAAAGGTGGTTCAATTCCTTATGAATAAGTGGATATTGGTTGAGGAGGAAGCTAATTATGTCATCAATGAATATTTTCTTGAAATGAGATGATATATCTAATGGTGGGTTGATAGGATTTAAAGGTGGTAAAACTAAGAAGTTGAGAATCAACTTGCAGCTATTGAAGGGCCTCAAGATGATAATGAAGAAGGTGAAAATTTATTTTAAGAACAAGGCTCTCCCTCCCATCCTCAAGAGTCTTCTTATGTTCCACATTAGTTTTCTCATTCCCATTATGCTCATGAAATAATTCACCATCCTTAAGAAGAGCCTCTAAAATAGTTTAATATTATCAAAGTTCCAACTTGGAACCAAGTAGTGAAGTCTTGGGGAAAGAAAGAAGAAGAGAGTAAAGACCAAGAAGTTAACGTCAAGGGAGAAAACATTGTGTGTGTTTAAGCCCCATTGATTTCCCCTTAAGAACCAATATCCTATCCATATTGGAGGTATATCCAAGAAGAGTTTGAATTTGAAAAAGAAGCCTTAGTTGAGAAGGTAGATGATCAAGTTATAAATGATAATGAACTTCAAGAGGACAATGAGAAGGATGAGGTGGTTGATGAAGAAAATGAAATATCTATAGTTCAACAAAAACTTCTCTCTCTAAGAATTATTTAAAGTGTCTCCTTACATATATATACCAATTAATGATCCATCCATCACACCTCCTACTCCCTCTCTAACCCATGAACCTATTAACCACCCTCCCACCTCATCCCTTCTTGAAGGAGAACCCATACTATGGGAGGCAAGCAAAGAAGACCAAGCTAGATTTGTAGCTAATCAAGAAGATGAATCAAGTGTTTATGAAAAAGAGTTAATCATAGGGAATACCCTTAGTGAATACAATAAAAAATCAACCTTATTGAGTCAAAAAATATAATATATAGATGAATTTGTAGTTGTTGATAAGGAGCTTGATCAAGGCATGTGGCAGACCTATCAAGAAATGTTCAATGAATACAAATGTCTTGAGAATCTAGTACCTCTATGAGAGAAAAATGAGATTTTTGAAGAGTAATGTAAGGTTCCTAGTGAACAAACATGTCTTGAGTAAAATCAGGGAGAATTTATGATGACTATGACATTCATGAGCATTGTCAAGAGGTTGTGGTTCTTAAGGAGAAAGAAGGCAAAGATGATTGGCAGCAACAGATGGAACTTATCCTAGAAATTGAAGACCTTTGAAAAGTTTAAATTAAAGAGAACAAGGAGATAAAATAATACATCCTAATGGATAACAATGATGAAGATTGGATTGACTATGTAAAGCTACTTAAAGATCTTGTAGCTGATAAGAAATCTGATCTCATTCAAAATACCATAGAAGTCCAAGAAACATGCCTTGTTGAGGCATCATTGAGTCAAGTTGTAGACTAGGGATCTCATGATAAGATTGAGGTTATTGAATTGAAATAATAATTCATGTTCATTTGTGATATGTTTATAGCTGTTATGATTACATTGAAGGTCATGCCAAGGAAAGTGGCAAGCATGAAGGAATTGAGAACATCAAGGCTAATGCTCAAGGACAACTTGTTTCATGCAATTCATCTCATAGATCAAGATATGGTATAAATTTCACCTTTGATATATGAGGATAAAGTTTATTTAGGTTAGTCTGTACATAACCTAATTTACTTAAGTTGTTTGTGTGTTTTCCTTAAGTGTTCATGAAAGAACAAGTTTGTGTCTTGGTTTTTTGTCTTGTGTGTTTATTTTTTGTTATGTATAGTTTGGTTTGGTGTCCTTTCAGAGGATTATCAATGTCAAGTGAAGTGTATAAGTTAATCCATTTCCCAAGGATGGGGGAAGGCTACTAGTCCTTAGCATAGCAAGCATGCTACCCCAATGAAAATGTCAAAATGTTGACTAGTTTTACCCCTAGGTCAAATAAAGTCAACTCCCTTGTAAGTTAAAATTTTCATAGGGTCTCCTCAATTGGAAAATTTTTACCACCAAGGTCATTAATGAGGTCAAATAAGATGTTTTTATCCTTTTCACATTTGTATAGTTTGTCTCAAGTCATTTTATGTCACATTTTGGGTCATTTTAGGGAGTTGTATGGTTTTCCACTAAGGACAAATGTGTCAAAGTAAAATATAGCATCCCACATGTCAAAAAATGTTATAGGAACTATTTTGAAACTAACATAATGAAGTTTTAATGTAAAAATAAGATCATATGAAAAGAAGGCTAGTTTCAGTTAGTTGTATGGATTCATAATAGTTCTGGCATGTGTGAAGGATTTTAGGAAGTCTCTTGATATCCCCATAGCTCATATCCAAGATTAGGTGGATTTTAAAGATCCAAAAATGATGAAAATTGATCCCTCTCTCTCATCGCTCTTTTAGGTAGGTCAAAGAAGTCAAACAATTTTCCTTCAATATAGATAGGAGGAGAGTTGGAGTGAATGCATTTGGTAAAAGTTAGTACTCTTTATGGCCTTCTATTCCATGGCCATAGTTTCCATTTTGGTGGTTTCTCCTCTATGAAAAATCTTTAAGATTATTTATGCCTTTAAATTACTTACACATCCCTAACACCTCAATTTTTCTTCTCTATTTGCATTGATTTGATGTAACCAAGCAGTGCAGATGGTATTATAGAGAATGACCACTAATTTCATGATTGATTTCAACTAGTTACATGTGTGAACATGGAGGGATAGAAAAAAATATCCTCATTGTGTTAAAACTGAACATTATGGTCTACAGAATAATTGTTTTCAGTTGTAGAGTTTCATCTTCCTATAAGTGGCTTCATATCAAAGGTAATACAATGGTTTCAACCTCTCAAAGCATCATTGTTAGTTCCCCATTAAATATTTGTACTCAAGAGGATCAATGTTAGTAAGGATAAGTCTAAGAATGCAATCATACCTTCTTATGACTATCACCTATAGTTAGTTGTTAGAAACAGGATTTGAACAATCATATTGATGGAGTTTAGAATTTCAGGGTTTTGATGAGGTACTCAAGGTAACAATAGTAAGACTGAGCCAATCAAAGAGATTGAAGAATGGTTAGAAATATAATCCAACACCATACAAATTCATCCATGTTCATAGGTTGGGAAAGTTGCAAATGAGACTGTTTACCTTAATCTCTCTGAAAGAGGATTTTGCCTCACAAAGTAGCATCTCATGGTGAAAGTTGGTGAGGTCTTGGTAAGTCTAAATGGTTTCTTTCTTGCATCCTAGACCTAGAAGTAACGTCTTGTCATAAGAGAAAATGACCAAGTTAATATAAATGGATCGTAAACTAAAGTTTCAACTCAAAAAAATCTTGACTGGGAACATTTAGTAACTATAGTGCCTTTTAAGCCAAATGAATATGTAGCAACATAATGTACAAAGTGACAACTAGTGCATTGTTAGTAAAAGATGAGAGCATGGTCTCAAACCAGGAATGAGTCCATTCAATTATATGGAATGGTCCTAATGATATTATAGGAAATTTAGGGAGAGAAGTACAATGACTTGACATAGATCACCACCTACGAGAATCCTTTGATTCCCCTATATTGACACCTATAGTTTGGTTCATATTGCAGACTAGACTAGGCTAATGAAAGACGTACGTTTGGTTGATGAAAAATGGTGTAAGATTGAATTATTACATGAAAGTCACTCTAAAAATAATATATCACATCCTCATTTGATTATTAGAAAAAATAAATAGAAAAATTTGATCAAACAGGATTCTAACCTCACACTCAGTCAACTAAACCCTGCACACAGTCTTCACAGACCTAAAAGGTAGTCTGGACAATTTGAAGTAGTGGCAGCTCTAGAGAGGTGATCTAACTTTTAAAACTTGTACAGAGAGTCCTCATGACATAAGGAAAACCTCAATATTATTTTTTTCATACCAATAGGGGAAGTGTCCTCTATTTTGTCTTAAACCAGAGGCACTCCATAAGCAACATAGCCTGCAGACATAGTATATGAATATTGAAAAGATGAATGAGGAGTCTTTTAATGATCATGGGATGATGTATAAAATTGGATTGAAGTTTAAAAAAGTGTTAAGAAGCCTCACATTCACTGTGATCACCTACAAGTGGTCATATACATAGAAAATATAGTTAAAGTTTACTAGGCTTCAAACTAGGCCTAAACCCTCATGGACTCTAACTTGATTCATATAACCATGAGAACCTTCCAAAAATTTTGAGATATTTCATGGGAGAGTGTAATACTTTTAGGAACCATTTGTCTGTAGGGAGTACCAAATATTGGTCATTTTTGGCCTAATTATCCCTTAGGCCTATCCATAATGTAGTGTAGGAGCTCGAGAGCCAATTTCATTTGCTCATATTTGTACGGATGGTGTGAATGATGCCTAAAGAAGACATGGATAGTTGAGGGGGGTTATTAACTTGATCTTAATGGAATTTTTTGAAGGTTAAGCATCTATATTTTATGAATCATTGCTAAAAAGTTAACCCTCTTAAAACCTTTATGTGAACTTGATAGAGAAGATATGAAGGGAGATGCATTAAAAAGAGGTAAATTTACTTGGAAACTAATTTGGAAATGTTTATCACTCTCCTAGGATCCTCAACATTTAGGATCCTCACCATTCACTTGTTTTGTACTATCACTTGTATGGACATACCTAATTCTGGGTTTTTTGTAAGTTTTGATGTGTTTCACAAGTATAGAAGGAAAATGATGAATGAAGGAAATTGTGGAACATGTATGGGTACTTATTATAACTCCTAAAAATAAATTCTCACCTTGTTAATTCTTAAAAGTTCCTCTATCAGGTTGGTCACTACATGTAGTCTTGGACAAGATAGTGAGAAGAGAAGTGACTGCCCTGTGTGAAGATGAGAAGTGCATGTCTTGAATCTTTTGAGGTATATTTGATAGACAATAGGACACAAAGACCTGAATGAGTTGTCTAAAAATTTTAAAACAAGTCTCCTTGAACATGTATAGGCCACCTAAGTGACAAGTGTAAGCTTTGATGCTTAGAAGGCTAATGAGTGGTTGTTAGAGAGTGAATGACAAGTGACAAAGGGGAGGCTATTAGTTATGGAAGGTATAAGGACTATAAAAATATTGTGTCATCTTCTCAGATCAGATTATATGTGGTAATGACTTATGTGATGGTTTTGGACAGTCAAGTGAACTCATCATCAAGCAAATAGTTTCAAGAAGGATAATGAAGAGTCTCTATGCTAACTTCAAGAGAAGATGCATTTTGTTGGACACTTGTCCATGACATCTTCATAAACTTTTTTCCACTTCATTATCTTTCATTGTAACTAGTTTCCATGTTTTGACACTTGGCCTTATGACTCTTGAAATTCTCTTCTTCTCTATCTTCTCATATGCTCTATATATGCAAGTCATTTTGGCATTTGTATCTAGTACACACCTAGTAGGTAAAGCCCTACTAGTTTGACATTTTGATTTGCCTTATAATAAAGTTATAAAGTTGATTTCATCTCTGAAATTATTGCCTAAGTATGTCAAGTAGTGTATTTGGATGTTAAGTGATGAATGTCTTCTCCTTGCTTCCATTCTACTCTTGTATGCATTGTGTGAATACTAGCATCTTTTCTAACATGTCTCATGGAGTGTATGTGTTTGTTAAGTATGTTTTTGAAGTGTGAGAGAGGCTAGTAGTGTCTATTATTAGACCTCCTTTTCACCCACCTCTAGATGTGCATAACAATCTGCCTCCTTGTAGAAACATTTATGCTAGAAGAATATTAAGTTGAAGTCAGTTTTAGTAATCTTCTTTTTTAGTGTAGATGCAAGTATGTTTGTGGAAGTATTTTTAGTGTATCACCTCCATTATTGTAAGTTACTTTCATTTTTCTTCTTCCCTTTTCACCCCCAATAGTGATTGGTCTAGTGTAGTGTGTAAGCCTAAAAGATAAATAAAGTGAGATATCCCTTTAACCTAGAGGTTTACCTCTGCTATAGGCAAGCCACAGGCTTAGAGGTAATCCAATGCTAGCCAAATTTGGAGAGGCATGAACAACCTCATCCAAGGGTAAAAAATTTGGTCATAACACAACCCCCATTATTCCTCATCGTCCCTAATCACTTCCTCATCAACCATCATTGTATCCTATCATACCTAATCATTCCCTCATCATCTCTCATCATCCCTCATCATACCTAGTCACTCCCTCATTTTCCCTCATTTTCCCTAACCACTCCCTCATTATCCCTAATTTTCTTCAAACACACCATCATCAACCCTCATCATTCCTCATTTCCCCTCATCATCCCTAATCACTCCTTCATTAACCCTCATCAACTCTCATCAACTATCATCATCCCCAATCACTCCCTCAATGGCCCACATCATTGCTCATAGTCCCTAGTCACACCCTCATTGGCCCTCATCATCCCTCATCATCCCTAAACACTCCCTAATCAACCCTCATTATCCCTTATCATTCTTAATCACTCCCTCATTGACCCTCATCATACACCATCATCCCTAATTACTCCCTCATCAACCCTCATCATCCCTCATAGTCTCTAGTCACACCCTCATTAGCTCTCATTGTCCCTAAACACTTCTTAATCAACCCTCATTATCCCTCATCATCCATAATCACTCACTCATCATCCCTAATCACTCCCTCATTGTCCCTCATCATTTGTTGCTAAAAACTCTTGTGTTATATATATAAGGGGGTAATATCTATTCTTTGGGTGACCTTTTTTAAACCCCCCTTAGTCCCCCATTATCCTACAACTAGATAAATGATTTGCTAATTAAGGTAATGAATTATGCTAGGGGGTGCATGATAATTATCATAAGATACAATACTTAAACCACTAAGACCACCAAAAATATGCACTAAGACACTATTATGCAAATGATTCTAAGGATAGACAATCACCATCATCATATTTGTTTGTCACATTGTTCACTGATTATTGCCTCGATGTGGCGAAATATAGTGAGTCTTGCCAGAATCAAAGATATTTAACAAATGAATGCTTGGGTATATTGCAGAGTATCATAGACATGGGGGAGTAAACAAAAAAGGGGTCATTGAATGCATAATAAGGATTTTTTCCCCTTATTTGTTTTATTGCAGCGTGTAGGAAAATTATGCATTTTTTTTTAATTTAGTGATGTAGAAACATAAATAGTCCATACAAAGCTTTATCTCTGCAATGCTAACAATATAGAAATTGTCACAAATCTAACCATAATTTAAACTCTAAAAAAGGTGACATTATTAAATTTTGAATAAGAAAAACATGTAATAACGATTAGTAATCCATATCTTATAGTAATATTGATTCAAAAATTATTTTAGACCAAATATTTATACTATTACATTGTATAATCTAAAAATGACAACATTTAAAAGAACTTTTAAAAACGAATTAATATTACCTGAAGAAACATAGTGAGCTCACTCCTCCACTTGAATGCATAGTTTTGATTGCAAATGTTCTTTAAAATTCAAGTAAACAAGATGATTGAGACTCTACATCCTCCATCAATAAAACTTTTTGTGTTGGACTTGTTCCCATCAAAAGATGATCTACCACCTGCGACATGTCCTTCAAGCACAGTTATTTTATTATACTTTATTTAGAAGAGATTAAGACTTTTAAATTTTTAGGTGGCATCGCTATCATGGATTATAAATACTGAGGACATTTTTATTATAAATTATTATTATATTTTCTATTTAATAAAATATTAAGTAAGAATAAAAGGTATGGAACATCGGCACACAAGTCAAGGATCCATATCTTGGAATTCTTGGAATTATTTCGTCATTGGATTCTTCGAGGAAAATCCAAAATGGCATTATTGTTGTAAAATCTACTTAATAGTTTTATATTAACCGCACTAACGTTTCTTCCAATCGTCCATGAAATTAATATTATTTTAACAGGCGACAGGTGTTTGTGGCTGTCCATTATTAAGTGCTGTTTCCAGTTTTGAAAGACTCAGTCAGTAGCTGTAGAATGGAATTGCTTCCTGGTTCTGTGCGTGAGGAGGCTCATACAATAGGATTAGGAGCTGCCATTTTGTTCTTCATCTACACTGTGTGCAAACTCAGGAGTAATAGCAATAGGAATGGCAGTAGACTGAAATTTCCACCAGGTCCACGCCCATGGCCTGTCTTAGGAAATCTCCATCTCTTGGGAAACCTTCCTCATCAGGCACTCGCAAACCTCGCAAAGAAATACGGGCCTATTTTGTTTCTACGCTTGGGCTCCGTCCCCACCGTTGTGGTGTCTTCTGGCGCCATGGCAAAAGAGTTCCTAAAAACAAATGACCTGGTCTTTGCCAACAGACCAAATTGTGCACAGGGGAAGTACGTATGCTATGATCATAAAGATGTGGCTTATTGCCCCTATGGTGGGTATTGGAGGCAAATGAGAAAGCTGTGTACGGTGGAGTTACTCACAGCCAAGAGAGTCGAGTCTTTCAAATTCGTTAGAGAGGAAGAGGTATCGGCTATGATCCGTTCAATTTGGAAGGAAAGCGACTCCGGAGTGCAGTATGTGGATGTGAGAAATAAGCTCTCCTCCCTCACTCAAAATATTACCTGCAAAATGTTTGCCGGCAGAACATACTCCGACAACGAATTGAGCGGAGGCCATGGCTTTAAAGAAATGGTTGATGAGATGTTCACTTTAGCCGGTGTCTTCTGTGTTGGGGATTTCATTCCTTCTTTCCACTTCCTGGATCTACAAGGCATATGTCGTCGCATGCAAGTTGTTCACAAAATATATGATATATTTGCTGAGAAAGTAATTGAGGAACACATTTTTCGTAGAAGAGAGAAAGCAGAGGAAAAACACCGTGTTAAAGATATGGTAGATGTGCTGCTCGAAATGGCCGATCAGGTCGACAACCAGATGAAAATCACACGGGTACACATCAAAGCAATCATCTTGGTAAGTTCGATTAAAAATCGTAATAACGTGTCGCAAACTGGTTGATTTTAGTTGGACAACTAATACTTTTTGTATGAATTTTGTGAGTGCTGGTTAAGCTCAAACATATTTGTGCAGGATATGTTAAATGCAGGGATCGAAACATCCTCGACAACGGTGGAATGGGCAATGAGTGAGGTGGTGAGGAATCCGCGTATATTGGCAAGAGCACAGCAGGAGATTGAATCCGTAGTGGGCAGGGAGCGCATGGTGAAGGAGAGTGATGTGGTAAGGTTTGACTACTTGCGATGCGTGGTGAAGGAAACGTTTCGACTGCATCCGCCGTTTGCAATGCTCATTCCACACGAATCGATGGAGGGATGCACTGTTGGAGGATATTACGTTCCTCCAAAAACAAGGCTGTTCGTCAATGTATGGGCCATGGGAAGAGATGGAAGCGTTTGGAAAGATCCTTATGAGTTTAAGCCCGAACGATTTATTGGCAATAATGTGGACGTGCGGGGTCAGGATTTCGAGTTGCTGCCGTTCGGGACAGGAAGGAGAGGATGCCCTGGGATTTCGATGGGTCTTGCAGTGGTTGAGTTGGCACTTGCTCAGCTGCTGCATTGCTTCCATTGGAGTGTGGAGGGCGAGGTGGATATGAAGGAAGTGTTTGGATTGACAGTTCCCAGGAAATTTCCACTCTTTGCTCGCCCTTCATGGAGACTCATAGCCGTTGAATATCCATTTTAGGGAAGCATAGCTATCACATCTATATTAAATTAGTGCATGTTTATTATATTCCTGAACGCGGATACATGGTTTCCTGTCATCAACTAATAATTTTGTGTGAATACTGGAAATCCCATCGAACGGCCCATCTCAAATGTTGACGTTGAATGGTGTGCTAATGACCAATCGATCTACCATTCATAAGTAACAACATAGACAACTTTCTATTTCCATTTATATCATTATCTTAGACTAATTGCATGGCTACTCTTACTATTAAGTATTTGTTTTTTAAGAATGTTTTGCATTGATATCTTAAATACATCTGTGAGAGTCACTCCGTCTTTTAATGAGCTTCCTCGAGTCCAACTAAGCCAAACTATATTTTATATAACCTCTCACTGGGATACCCCAGAACTGAAGTATTTGGTTGCTTCCTCCTTCCTTCCATGTGCCATAAATAATAAAGTTAAGCCTATGCATTATTGCAAGGTTTTAGGTTGGTTCGATTACTCAGAGTGGACAAGTTAGAGGTTGAAGGAGATTCAATGTTAATCACTAATGTGATGGTTAAGAGATCAACTCTAAATTCAAAATTGAACTACCACTTGAACCCAACATTAGATTTACAACTTCTAATTCCATCAAATTTATCTTTCATTGATTCCATGGAATCAACAAGTCAACTAATCTCTTAGCAAATGCAAGGGAAAATCTTGGGATTTCCACTAAGTTTGAAATTAATTTGTCTTCAAACTAGCCAAGTCTCACAAAGTCGATTACACTTGAGTCACCTTGAATGACTTAAGGAACTAATCTCCTAGATGGGGATAAGAAAAAATAAAAAATACAAAATAAATAGTTTTAATTCACCTTTTTTTAATAACCAACAACTTTTTCTTCCCTCTATTGGGTAGATCCTTAAGGCCTCTTCTCATTCATGATTCAAATATATCATTTTTCCTCGAGTCGTGCCTTAATCCAATGCAATTTTTGTTGCTTAAAGGCTACCTTCACATGTTTTTGAAGCCACTTCTCAGTGCCTTGAGTTCATGATGAGATGTTTCATCACAATTGGGATTTCTCCCTTGAGTCATTCCTACAAGGTGGCATGCTTAACATTAATGCAATTTTGTTTCCCATCCTTCTCTTACTTCTGATGCTCTATTTATTATTATTCCCTCTTTATTTCCCCACCTTTCCCTATCTGCTCTTGGTCTCAAAATTTTCATCCACGGTTGTGTTTGTAGGTCCTTCCCATCCCTCTATTTTTGAAGCTCTTAAAATTCCATCTAAACTTCTTTATACTAGCTTTGTGTTGAATAGTTGATCTAGAATATGGATCTAGTTTACTAGGTACGTTGTCTATTTTATGGGTAGAGGAGCAGTTGTAAATGCTTCCTCTTCTTGGTGATGGTTCGTTTGAAGTCTTCGATAAGTTCCAAGGTGGAAGGGCATAAATATATTGTTTGTTGAAGACAAAGATCATTAGAAACGTTAGTGAGAAGTTTTGAAGCTGGATTCATATTATAGTGTGCAAGTTCGGGTTTGTGTTCATGTTATCTCATTATTTTCTAGCTATGAATGGCTAATCTAATTGTGTTGGATCACTGAAGTGCAGATAAACGGTACAAAGCAATCTCTTGTGCAAGCTTTAGATAGTGTACTAATGGAAGTTTTGTCCATGAAGGCCATGTTTTGTAGTAACCTATACAATTGTTGAATTACATAATGAAAGTGGAGAGAAATTGCCTCACACACTAGATTTTTTCTCACATGAGTTTCTCTAGGTCATATAGAGTGTTCATCTTATGCTTTGACTTATCTTATACTTCATTTTTATGTTCAGTACATTATACATTTCATTTTCAACACTCGTTTATCTTGGTTTTAGTATTTAAAGTAATCTAGAACAACCATCTATCACTCATATATTGAGCTAGGAGTAGATAATCCGTGTTGGCAAAGCCTAGTATGGAATATCCACATAATTTATGAATCAATGGTCTGGAAGAAGATTTTGTTTTCCATGTTTTAAGATGTGTGGATTATTAAGAATTTAGCACTAGGGCACCTATAGGCAAAAACTTGAGTTTTTGGGTCTATAGGGGGTTTAAATGGATGTTACAAGGTGTTTCAAGGGTCAATTAATGTCATTTCATGTTATTCTACCTTTGGTTATTAGTTCCCTATGCGTATTTATCATTTTTGGGTCATTTAGAGGTCATTTTAAGTGTATTTAATGATTTGTATAGGTTTTTTGGGATTTATCCAAGTTAAAAAATATGATGTCATCACCCATGTGTCCTTAAAAGTCTTATGAATCTGACAACTAAAAAATTTGTAGGTTATTCAGATAAAAGGCTAATTTCTTTGCCAAAAAGAGAGATTTGAGCACTTATATGGCTTCTTTGGGAAGTGTGTCACTTGTAAAATGTGAAAATATGACTCTTTACATTCATAAATATCATTTACATGTTTTTTTAGAGATTTAATAAAAAATTTCAATTTTGTTTCCTTTCCTCCATTTCCTCTTGGCATGCAAAGAAGAGGCAACTTCCAGCAAGTGGTACGAACCGTACAGGTAGAATGGGAGGGAGTGATTATACAATTGGATAGTTATATGAGTCCTATCAACATCCATAATATTAAATTCCATTTTGGTGCTTTATTCCTCATGAACCATTAATTTGAATCCAAGCAACTTTTTGGGAGTTTGCATTGAAGAAGGGGTCACTGTTTGCTTTCTTCTTCATTTTTTTTTTTTGGTCTGATGATGTCATGTTTTGAAGAGGTTTCCAAATGTTTTAAAAGGTTTTCCACCCCTCATTTGGTTTTAAAGGTATCAATAATGCAAATAATCCTTATCTAGGCTTGTCTTCTAATTTGGGTCAAAATTTGCTTTTATTCTCAAAAGAGTGTACCTACAAATATTGTTGGGTAGTTCCACATGCAAATATAAAGGAATTGGACAATGATATATCTATTTTTAATGTCATAGACATGGTATAATTGCATAATCCTTCCCATAAGGTTTCAAACTATGCACTTTTCATTCTTGCTTCTCACTACTCTTCTAACTCAGTCCAACTTGTCAGAGGCCATGAATAGGGAGCAAAGAGATATGGAAGATGGATATGGTATAGGGGAATTTCATTAACGTTATATGTAGTATTTTATACACGACAGATCATAATTCACTCACTAAGGACCTAAAGAGAGGAATGATTGAAAAATAAAAGGGATGACTGAGTTTTGTTCTTCAGTCCCTAAACACACCAAACATAGGTCCTTAGTGTTCTTGTGGTTTCCATAAAGTTGAGGTGTGATTGAATTAGGTGACCCTATTATGATAATTTTATATTCCCACCTATAAATAACACCTCTACCAATTTTGAGATTGAGACAAGAAGGAAAAGGTGGATTTTGAAACCTCCCAAAATGGCTAGAAAACATTTAAAAAGAGTAGTAGTATCTACAAGATTCTAAGGGAAGGTTGATATTTGCATTATGTGAGAGAAATTTATAAGCATTTCCAAGTAGAGGAAACAATTCCAAAGACTAGAACAATTAGTCTTGAGCACTCAGTTGATGAAAAAGGAAGATATTTCATGAGATGGCTCTTTTAGGCCATCCCCTGTCCATACACAGGGCAAAGAGATAGTGAGGATAGTGTTTGAAAGATTGAAACAAAAGTATAGTTCAAGGAATCTTAAAAGAAATATAAGTCTAAGTGTGAATTATTCTAAACTAGATACAAGCACAACAAGCCTTGACAAGGTGAAATATGATCCAAATGCTCTAAGGCAACCTACAGGCCTAGAAATAGGCACCTACAATAAAGGACAATGGAGGACATATCTATTCAAGGTGGAAAGAGTCCTTTGTGATAAGCACAAGGATTTTAGATGGTGAAATAGAGTAATATGGTTCCAATAACATAAAGTAAACATGGAATACCTCCTTTTTGAGGTTAGGAACATATCAAAGCAACCTACAAGCCTATGAACATACACTTACAACCTAGAATGGAGGTTGGTCTCAGTCAAGGGAAAGTGAAGTTTTGGAGCTCAAGTGGACAATGTAGGTAGATGGGATGATAATAATAGAGTGATAAGAATGAAAAAAAAATATTTTCATGATTTTTGAGGTCAAGAACATACCCTAACAACATATAGGCCTGTAGGTGTGTGTCTTAGATCTGTATAGAAGGTGAAACATAGTCAAACCATGAGAGCATATGTGGAGCTTAGAGACTTGTGAAAAAGTAAGTGAATGTTTATTTATCTTAAATATATCAAATTACCTCTCTAAAATTCATTCCCATGATCCTAACAAACCTAATGTGCTCAAATGAATGTCGTCTCAGTCCTAGTAAACAGGGACAAGGGTGAGAGATGAAAAATTGCCCTGATGCAAAGATGAAGAAAAGGATGAGAAAGATAAAAATAGTATAACATGATTCATTGGCTCAAATGAATGATTTTTCATGATTATAACACTCACAACATTCCTAATGGCATTTTCACCCATGTAAGAGTTGACATAGTCCATACAATTAGGCTAAGAAGACCTTGTTTCAAGGCGCAAGTGGGGGGTGTCACTATCAAATAGGCTATCTAAAGACTTCCAATGATTAATTAGATTAAATTAGAGATGGTGAAAATATAAAAGTAGTTTATAATCATGGAGGAGATGAGGAGGTAGTAGCTACATGGAGGTTTGAGCAAAAAAGCATGAAAAAATAGGGGTTTTGATCACTTTTTTGGCAAGATTGAGTTGGTTAGACCCCTTAGACATGGAATATAACCAAAAAATTAGGTAAAAATGGTCATAAAGACATTTTATAACTCCAAAAATATTCAATTTTCCCATCCAAATAGGTAAATATGCCTCTATTTTGTCTCAGAGGTGGGTCATTCCTTGCATGCAAGAAAATGGTAGTTTTTGGGAAAAGTGAAGAATGGAGGGATTGTACTGATTTTTACCAGTAAAGGAAGTTTGGAAAGTTGGGGGAAACATTAAGGAACATGAAAAAACAGCCTATAGGGTCGGAATTCCAATAGATTAGTTTGGATAAGGAGGTCTGTAGGCAGGCCTTACAAGGAAACATGAAAATCTAGCCCCTAAGGCATAGTCACTCCAGATTCTAAGCTTAAAAAAACATTATAGTGCCTTGAATTAATTTAATGTTTATGAGGATGATTTTTTGAATATTTTATAATAATTTTAAGGTGAAAATAAAGGGTTATGTAGCTCAAAATGTAAACTAGCTCATTGGCAAGATGTAGGCCTTGTTCTAAACCAGGGGTCATTTCCCTTTTGGGATTTTGGTGATCTATTCCAGGTTTTTAAGAGTGTTTATGTAGTAGATAAAGATATTTTAAAACCTTTATATATATATATATATATATATATATATATATATATATATATATATATATATATATATATATATATATATAAAATAACTTAGGAAGCCATTTTAAGCCTTAAGAGTGCTCAGACCCTCATGACAAGCATAGAAATGACTTGAAGGTCAAATTTGGACACTCATACCTCCTACCATATTCTACATGAGACCTTGAGACATTTGGATATGTTAGGGAGGGAAATTAAAGATCCTTTAGTGGCATTTAGAAAGGTTTAAATGTCTAATCTTTATGAACAAAGGTTAAGAGTTTAAGATACTCAAAACCCTTGTAAAACCCTCACAAGGACCCGACTGGAGAAAGTTTTCCATGAGAGAATCCAAATGAAAGGATATGTATATGAAACCACATGGAATTTATATAGGAATATTATAGGATCACACAAATGTGTTTTTATTGTATGGAATTGTATGGATCAGGGGAAAATTGAGCTTATTTTGACCATTTTGAGTGGTGGGAAATATAAAGGAGGAGTTGGGAGATGAAAAAAACTTTGGGAGGAATATTTACACTTTATATAACTCCAATAATTCATATCATCTCATGGATAAATCTATAAGTTCCCCAATTAGGCTCTCACTTTCAGCCAGTCTAGTGAGCCAACTAGTGAACACTTGTGAAAAGTAATTAGGGAAGAATTTTAAATGATTTTTATTGAAAAAAATGATATGGGATCATTTTAAAAGTGTCATTACCTCTTTTTCATGGATCATTTTTGAAAATTAGGAGTTTTTGAGTGCCAAGTGGAGAAGGTGCATGGGGAAGAGCCAATTTGAAACTACCAGGAATGATTTTGCATGTCCACAAGAATAGATATGGTTAGGAATCAATATAATTCATGTGGGAAATTTTTTATAACCCCTATTTCTTATTCCAACCATCATAACTAGCCATATGCAAGGATAAGGGTAGTTTTAGAAGGTAAATCATATAGGCAGTTTCTTATGCCAAACTTGCAGGTTTTATGCCAGTTTTCACTATATTTATGGCTTTTTTGGACAAGTACACATTAATGACATGAAATATCTCTCCCCACTTCTCATATACATGAAATTTTAATTTATTTTAACTTGGTGACACATGTATTTGTGCCTCTTCAACTTTTTTCTCTATCGTTTCTTCCAAATGCTATAAATTTAGGCCTTTTGGCTATTGTAGGGGGACTCCACTTGGGTATGGCAAAGCCCTAAAAAAATTGTACCTTAAAATAAATGAATACAAGTTAATTACCTCATTAAAATAATCCACTAAATGTAAATGATAGTGTTTAGTCTTGTGCAAGTGTGATGTCTATTTACCTTCATATACTATTCATATTATTACCTAGTGTGTTATGTTCTATTTCTTGTAGGTTAAAACAAAGTGTAAAAAGAGGTTTCAGGTGTAGTTAATATGTCATTAAATATAGTGTCCTAGCATGCCAATTTATTAAGTATTCCTTAACCTATGCTATCTCCTAGACCCCATGTTGAAGCATTGATGTGAGAGAGTTGATATTGAGTGAAGTGTTTTTGTAAGTTGTTCTTTGTTTCAAGTGTATTTCAAAAAGTGTGAGTTGATCAGATATTTGGTGTATCACATTCATATATTAGGCTTAATTTTCATTGTATTATTAACTCTTTTCAACCCCTGAAGTGTTAGTAGTAGGGACATGTGCTTGAATCATACATCAAAGGGAACTAGCCCTTATCTAGAGGTTCATCTCACAAGTTTGCTCACCCACAACAAGTGAGATGTCCCAATTTTTCAACTTGGATTAGAGGCCTAGAAAACATATTCTCATAGGGTGCATCCAAGTGTCAACAATATCACATTTTAAAGATTTTAAATAGATAAAAAGCTCAATATAGAGAAGGCTCTAAAAGTATATAAACCCTACATATGATGAAAAAGTTAGAATAACAAGCCAAAGGCTTTAATAGATGAGTCCAAAATATCTCATTAATAAATCATTGGCTAATTGAAATAAATAGTAGATGAGTCCAACAAAACTTGTATATATTGAAAGGTAATATTTCCATGGAAAATTGTAATCAAAATAAAGGAGATATTAAAGATAGATTATGTTGAGTTTGAGTCTCAAGGAAATTTATAGGAATGGATAATTTTTAGTCCTTCATATTAAACTAAATAAGGTTGTAGTAGAATATATATCTCTTAAACTTTAATAATAAGTTAAAAAAGGTTAAATATTCATACACTAAATATTAATTTTGATACTAAAAAAATTGAAATGTTTATTATTTTATAAAAATGGATAAATAGTATTAATATGAAAAATTCAATACTTGTAGAAAATAATATCATCATTGAATTGTTAGGTAAAACAAAGGCAAAACTAAACCC
>JARHVA010007922.1:0-317500 GCA_037957365.1 Torreya grandis | reverse complement strand
CCATTGCAATGTGGATAATTTTCATGAATAACCTACCATATCTTAGTGTGGGAACAATTATAGAGAGTGGTCATCCAAGGGAATGGACCCTAGGATCCCCCACTTCTAACACTCAACTCACTTACTGCGAAGCTATCTTTGTCAAGTTTTATTATTATTATTATTATTATTATTATTATTATTATTATTATTATTATTAGTATTTTATAAAATCTTGTAATTTTTTTACAATGTTAAATTATATTATAATAGAAAAATAATTATATGACATATAATGTAAATTATCAAAGATAACTTATAATTAAATTTACATACATTTAAGTTTTATGATTTCAATGCATTGAAACATATGTGCATGATTCAAAAACCTTTTTCTATTAGGGAAATATTGTCATTTCTAGTTCTTTTCATGCATTCCAATTGAACATATAACATTGTTCACAAAAAATTTCATTTAAATGTTGAGTAATTAGTATATAGCATAGATAGAGGGGAAATATTATCATTTCTAGTTCTTTTCATGTATTCCAATTGAAAGTATAACATTGTTCCCATAAATTTTCATTTAAATGTTGAGTAATTAGTATATATCTTAGATAGAGGATGAGGTAGGAAGAAAACTAGGACCTCACTAGCTTATAGGGGTTCACAAATCAATAAGTCCAATAATAACATAGACTAGTGGTTATAATAAGGTAATATTTTTCATGGACAAAGGTTAATTTCTTGTTGTCATGTATTGGGTCGTTTGACTAGTGTAGTTGTAAAAGTTGTTGGAAATATTGTCATTGATGTCAAAGGTCTAGAATTATTGGTGATAAAGGCCCCATTGAATTTAATGGTGTTTTTAATATTCATATCTTGGCTAATGTGTGTTAATATTTTTTAAATATTAATGAATATTTTTTTGGTTGCATATAAGTCAAAAGAGGGCCCATGGAGAAGTCAAAGAGTCACGGGGTAAAGACAAAAGAGGAATGGGACATATTTTCTCATGAAGAGGCATCTTGAGGAATTTCAAGAGTCACCATGTGAAGACAAAATAGGGTATGGTGAATTTTTCCATGAAGGGACACTTTGAGGAGTATGAAAAGTCACCAAGATAAAGACAAAATAGGAAGGATGCATTTGCTTATGAAGGGTCACCATATGACTTTTCAAATGCAAGGATACGAAGGGTCATGCAAGTTTGGTGCCATTTTCCATGAGGATTTAAGGGGCACAAAGGGTGAATGCCAAAGGTCATTTTTAAAACTATAAATAAAGGCTTGAGAAGCCATTTGTAATATGCAAGAGTGTGCATGGTTTGTATTTGTTTTTAAAGAGAGGAAAGCAAGAGTTATTGTAGAGTTATATCATTTGTTGAGTAAGCAACATTGAGAGATAGTTGTGTTTTATACACAAGAGGGGTTGGTGCTCACAAATAGTTGTTGTGTTGGTGCTCAACAAAGGGGTTGGTGCTCCTACAAGTTGGTGCTTGCAATTTTTTTAATTTGAGTTGGTGCTCATTCACATACTTGAGATTTTTCTCCATGGTTTTTCCCACTTTGGGTTTCTATGTAAAAATCTAGTCTCTCTCTCTCTCTCTCTCTCTCTCTCTCTCTCTCTCTCTCTCTCTCTCTCTCTCTCATGTGGTGCATATTATTGTTTTAGTTCTATTTCATATATTTAATGAGTGATTAAGTGGTTAAAGATTAATTAAAAGATATATAATATACTGATTCACCCCCCTCTTAGTATATTTCCTACTTAACAAAAACATCTCATGAAGAAATAAAATTTCTTTACTTATCAAACAAAAAAGTATATATATCTTAGATAAATTTACGTAAAATTAATTGAGAGATGCCATTTTTGTTGGGCATATTAGATCTATGACATAAATGAAATAAGCACCTTGAGAACAATATCTCTTAACATCTTTTACATAAATTTATCTAAGATATACATGTTATTTATATCAATCACCTCAATTTTCCCTTAATTTAAATAAATTGTTTAAAATAATTAAGAGAAACAAATATTAAAAGGGACATATTACCAAAAAAATGTCAAATGAAATATTTATTCTTTTAATTTAACAGGTTTTATTCTTGTTCAAAAGCTCACTATGTTACATAGGCTCTTATGCATAACAAATCCTTTCTCTAAACATAATAGGTATTTGTATTTGGCACTTCAATATTCTATAAAAATTAATAAATATGGATGAAAATCTTATTGGTATACAAGAGTTATGATTATATTTTATAAGTTGGATACCAATATAGAAAGACTCCCTCCTCTTGGGTTTCCTATCAATACTTATCAATTCAGTAAATAAGAAATCAACAAAAACATTCATGAAGAAATCAACATATCTTATTTTAAAATTACATGGATTAATCCAAGAGATATTTTGAAACAAAAACTCCATTATTTCCAATTTTATTTGTTCTTCCATGAGGATCAAAGTTGAGTTCCTGAGTACAGGAAAAAGATGTTGACATCCTATTTAAGGATCCATTTAGATCAATTTTGAGTTTGCTTTCATCAAATTCAGATGAAATTTGACCATAACCTTCCACATGATGATTGTATATGCCAATGGTGTTTTCTAGAACCTGAATATGAAAAGAAATTTGTATTTTGGTGCCTTATCTACTATGAGATTCATGGAAGATACCATTATATTTTTAGGGATTCCTACGGAGGACCTTCATTCAGTATGAGGAGTAGCGATGTTTATCTTTGTTTATTTGGGAGATACTTTAAATTTGTTAGAGAAAACTCAAATTTAAGTCTTCACATACAAATAATTACAAGAATATTAGTTCTTACCTCCAAACAATGGGCTTCAAGAGCTACAATAGACCATATATCTAGATAACATGGTTTAGATATGTAAGGTAACATATATTTTATTTCTTTCAAGATCTATTACCTTCAAATATTAGAATATATATATTTTAATTTTTTCTCAAAACTTTATTTTATTTCTCTAGATATATATTTTAGAGATGTATTTAACACTCCTTTTATGTATTTAGTTTCATGTAATTACGTCAAGAGGCATAACCTATACTGGTAACCAAGGAGTATAATGGCATGAGTGGTTCACTTTTATTTTTGGTGGGTTGACATATCAATAATATTTAAAAAAAATTTGGCATATCAATAAAATTTAAAAAAGTTATAATAAGCCAACACATTATTTGAAAAATATGTAATCAACTGACACATTATTTGAAAATAAAAATAAATATATATAAGATAAAACAATAAGCCAAAAAATATAGAAATGATAAAGAAGCAACATAGAACTACCAAATAATATCTTTGATGTCAAGCGATAATATTACTACCACTTAACAACATAGGCCAAATGACAACTATGATATCGAGCGACAACATTGTTACTGACAGTAATGTTGTTACTTGATAATAAAGGTGTCATTTGGCCTATGTTATCAAATGATAACTATATTCTATAAACTAATATGATTATTGTTGCTCAACAACATAACTATCATTTTTTAGTAATGTGACTAAATAATAACATGTTGTTGAACAATATCATTTTTTCCACTCGTTAACATAAGCTGAACAATAGTTTTGCTATAGAGTAGAAATATTTTTGCCACTCAAAAACAAATTTATGTGATCAAATGATAACATGTTTTTGAGAAATAACATTTTTGTCACTTGACAACATAGTGATATCTTTACTACCGAGAGATAGCATTGTTATTGCTCGACAACATAGCTATCATTTGATAGCATGTTATTGAGCAACAACATTATTACCATTATATATCATAAGTTGAGTGACAAAATTATTGTCACTCGATACCATTCAACAACATAGGATGAATGATAGCTTTGTTTTTGAGTGATAGCATTGGTATCACTTGATAACATAGACTAAATGATAGCTTTGCTTCTGCTTGACTGCATAGGCCAAATGATAACTTTTTTATCAAGTGATAACATTACTATCACTTAACAACATAGGGTGAATGATAGCTTTATTTTTGAGTGGAAACATTACTTCTATTTGATATCATAAGTATCATTCAACGTCAATGCTATTGAATGACAACATAATATCAAATAAAGGAATGCTACTGAACAATAACATGTTGTTGAGTGATAATAATGTTGGCATTCGATAGCATTTTATTTATTATTTTTTAGTTAGTATTTAATAGTTTCTTACTTTCTACTAACCTTATATTATTATGACTTTTTTGAATTTATACAAGTTTGAATGTTTGATGTCTATAAAATATAGGTATATCTTGACCATGATTGAATTTTGAAATTGAAGAGTAGTGAAAAGAATATCAAAAAGAATATGCTCAACAATATCATAGACAATAATGCAAATAAATGACAAAGGATAAAAAACACAAACATAATGAGAATGAAAGAGAAAAATGTAGGGCATAAATACCAGTTGAAGAGTTAGAATTAGAAATGAGACAATATGCCCAAGAAATGGTAGCATATCACACATGAACATCTCAAGATGATTAACAAACATTAAGAAGAATAATGCAATGAGAAATGCATTTTAATTAATTTATAGAGGAATAAAGAAATGAACTACAAGAACTTAATCATGAATCAGTTTAAAGACATTATCGAATGAATGCTAATGTGGAGGCTAACTCTGAAGAAGTGAATTTCATGACCATAGAATGTGTGTTAGACACACTAGATAATAGAGAAATAAATTCCATAGATGATGCTTTTGAAAATAATATACAAAATACACATGATAGTAGTGGAAATATTGAGGTAGATTTGAAGATGTTATAAAGGATGTTTTGTCATCATCTAAAAAAATTGGTTTCACCAAGTATGTGTTTTGCTTGTCAATAAATTTACCATGACATAAATATCTCATGAGCACCTAAATTTCCAATTTACCACAAATGTTGACAAGATAAAAATTATCATCAATTTTGAATATCAAATAATATGGATCCTCATCCATAACCACCATAAATTTCATGCTTAACCTAAATATAAGAGATGTTGATAGCATGAGTCAATCTAATCCTATAAGTCACACATGTAACTGTAGGTCAATATAAATATAAAGGGCATATGATTAATTTTCCACAAGAATAGAAAGTAATTTCTAAGGTTTTACCACACCAAATAAAATATTTGTCGATCATTATTGTTCGAAGAAGAGATCAACATGGAACAAATTACAACTTTATAGTTAATAGAGAGAGAATCTATAGAGCACTAAAATATAAAATAGAACATGACAAGTTCAATAAAGATGTTCAAATTGATGAAAATGCACTTACTGAACTACCATATGATTGTAAAAAAAATATGTTTAACCAATTGAACTCTGTATATATGGAATTTGATTTAGATGTGAATGAATATATATTTTAGGGTCCGATGATGAAAATGGATGAAGGAAATATCATCGATCACATGAATTCAATGGTCTCCAAACCCGCCAATGTGTGAGAGATATGGAATCAATCCATTCATGGGTAAATAACCCTAATGCATAACTTGGAGATCTAATGGATTAGCTAAGAATTGGAGCATCTCCTATAAATTAGTATGTCATATAAGGGTTACATGATATGGTGGTCCCCACATTATTTATAGATAGAATATGGAATTGGTTAGAATTGAGAATGAAAAGAGTATATCTATATGATTTTTTTAAAGATTTTATTTGAAATAGGGATCACCATTTTGGATGACACCCATGATTTAGATATTACATGATGAACATGATTATAAGACATTATGCACAAAATTCATCTGCAGTGTTTGCAAAAAAAAGTCTTCAAGACATGACAATAACCATTAATGAATTACATAAGAATATGTGAAATGTTCCCCACTCTCATCTAGCTAATTGTTTGATTCATTTTGGTACCACATTGAGGAGTATAAGGTCTTATTAGACAAAAATTTGTGCAAAATTAAGTGACATGTTGCATCAAATTGGAACACCAATAATTATCTTTGCTTTGAGTGTAGTTTATATGTATTTGCCTAATATGTAGGCACTAATGCCAGGAACACCAAAAATAAATCCCCAAAAATCCCAAAAATGGTGTTGACAAAATATTATTGACTATCCTCATATAGTGGTATACTACATACCCCTATGACATATAATTTTTTGAAAGGAGATAATGTAAAAATGAATGAAAGTGAAAGATCATTGGTCTAGATATGAGGTCATGGATAAATTTGGCCAACAAAAATCATCCGACCATCACAAAAAAGTTGGTTGGATTCATATTGTCAGAATAAACCTTAGATGTAATGTTCATTCATGTTATTGGGTTGAGGTTATGGAGATACAATGTTGGTCAGAGTCATATAATGTTATTGGTCAATGTTATGTTGCCCACATATATTATGGTGGAATTTGATAGTTACTATGTAATGTCATCTAAATATGGAGCACTGTATATAAACTAATTAAACCAATAGAAAGGGGACAAACATGATAACTACCCTTAAGATTGGCTTGGGGATTATCGATACACAAATCACAAGGGTTGACTCTTTCTAAAAAAATAATTGATATAGGGAATAAAGAAAGAATGGGGTTAACATTTTTGGTGATCTCATGTGTAAAATATTTAGGTCTCAAAATTTTATCTCCTTTTTCATACAACCAATATGAAAAGTTGAAAACAAAGAAACAACTTTCCAAATGGAAATTTAAAGAAGAGAGACTCAAGTCCTTGAAACTATAATAATGTTATATATTTAATATCTTTTCATAAATAAAAAATATTTTACATATATTATACTCCTTTGCACATTTGGAAATATATGAAATTATTTTCTTTAGTTGTCATTTGATGTGATTTATATTACCCATTTGGATAAATATAAAATGTTTCATTAATTATCATTTTATGAGACATTTATTATTTGGATGAGTATGAAATGCTACATTAATAAGTATTTATTATGAATTATGCATGCCACACCTCTGAATGCGGCTGACATAGATATCTTAAATACATACATAGATAATATGTTGAGAGATATCAATCTTGAGGCACCTATCTAACCTATCTCACAAGCCCAATATAGGCATATTTAGATTGATATCTCTCAACATTTCTTAGATATATGTATTTAAGATATCTATGCTAGTATATTTTAACTAAGTTGAGAAAGAAAGTGAGTTAATACTTGAAGAGAATATACTATAGGTGTATCATCTTTGGTATCAAATCACAAAGATTGTTTACAATTAGATGATTATTGAATCAAATAATGTATTAAAATAATCAGATTGATAAAATGGTAGCTAGAGCAAGAGGAGGCACAAAAAGATATGATACAAATATAACTCTCTTGGAAGAGATCAAAAGTATTACTAAAAGGATGGAAGCTAATTGATGGTTGATAAACTAGGATTGAAGAAAATTACAGATCCTAATCCTTACAATGTCTCATGGTTGCAAAGAGGCCATCACATTTTGGTCAATGAACAATGTAAAGTGGAGTTTCAGATAGGTAAATTTAAAGATCAAGTGGTGTGTGATATAATTCCTATGGACATTTGTCATTTGATCCTAGGTAGACTGTGGAGTATGACAAGAAGGCCATGCATAATAGGGATAAGAACACTTACAATTTTGAATAAAATAGGGTAAGACATACACTCTTACCATTGAAAGATGAGAATGCAGCTAATAAGATCATTCCAAGGTGTTAATTATAGGTCCTAAGGGGTTTTTACAGTAGGATGAGAAGGAGATAAGTGATGTACTAGATAATCAGGCCAAGGTAACCATTGCCACACATGAAGAATCTAATTTGTTTCCAAAAATAAATATTTTTTCAAATGAATGCATGGATAAGTTATTTGATGGATTGAATAATAGTTTGTCTTCTATAAGAATCATGGAATACCTTGAGAGATTCATTAATAAGGTTAGTTGCTTGAAACAAACTGCCATGGAAGAAAATAAAGATATAAAACTCTCAGATGAACATTAAGTGCAAGTAATAAATGAAGTTGTCTTAAAGGACAACATAGAAGAATTCAAAACTAATG
Source organism: Torreya grandis (assembly GCA_037957365.1). Taxonomy (NCBI): domain Eukaryota; kingdom Viridiplantae; phylum Streptophyta; class Pinopsida; order Cupressales; family Taxaceae; genus Torreya; species Torreya grandis. The sequence continues at coordinate 309,444 of JARHVA010007922.1, read as the reverse complement.
ATGATAATCATATTGGAAGCACCAAGCAATTGGTGAAAGAAAGTGATTTCATCAAGAAGGAAGTAAGCACAAAAGAAGAAAAGAAGCATTAAAAGGTAAAAAAAATACAAGATAATACATTCAAGGATAAATCAATGTTTTTATCTAAAGAGAAGGGACTTATAAGTCCAAAATAAGAAATTATTTTTCTTAACTTGTTTGTTGCTTATGTAGGTTTGATGAAGGAGAGTAAAGAAAAGCTAAACATGATATAATTAAAGGTGAATAGATAAAGCAACACCAACTAAAAATAAAATATTATATCATGGGATCTTGGAGGGTCTCAATAAATAAAAAGTAAAATCATTGAATGGAAAGAGAAAGAAAATCAAAAGCATCTACAGGTACAATAACATTCATGGACAAAGCTACATGCAGACTTCTTTTTGTACCTTGGTGGATTGATGCAGGAGCATCATGCATATGAACTAGTTTGAAAGTGTATTTGTTTTTTAGTATTTTTTTCATAGGTATGCAAGATTCATTTAGGTCTTAATTATTCATTTGGAATTCTTAGAAGAAGATAAATTATCCTAGGAAGTCTATTTGGTGGTTTCCTACCAATTTCACATTTGAATTGCTAAGGTTGTAAAATAAAGGGTAAAAGTCATATTTTTAGAAAATATTCCAAGTGTCATAGGTTTTAGGAGGTAATATACATAGTAATAGGTTATTATCCATCATAGGAGGTCATAATTATTATCATTAACCAACTGTACTTGAATAAGTGTGTTTGTTTTGTAAATCTTCTCTTTTTAGACTAGTCAAAGAGCTTATTTTGGACCTCAATTGTATGTTCCTTAATGGGATCAATGAAATAAAATATGATAATAAAATTAATATACTTATTTTATATTCATAAGGAAGGATAGACCTTAAAAAATTCAAAATTTTCCATACTTTTTTTTAGACTGCAAGTATAATATTGGTGTATGACTGGGTACGACTATACAACTTTGTATTTTCATATTTTGTAAGAATAAAGGATTATTTTATGATAAAATAATTCATATTGAATCTAAACTATCCTCCTTATAATTTATTATAATCTATTTAAATCAATAGAGTGAGTTTAAGGATATACAGGGTGAATAAAGTTGGTCGGGACAGTCTACTAGTGTTTAAGTGTTGACATTTTGCATTTTACTTGTTTGGTAACAAAGGAAGGAGTAATTATTGAGTTTAAGACTTGTATTTTATGTGTGTTAATATATTTATATTTAATTTAAGATCACACAAAGGAATAAAATACCATTAAGGTCATATATATATATATATATATATATATATATATATATATATATATATATATCTATTTGCCTACATAGACCCTGTTCTACCTAAAAACCCCTATTGCAGTCACATGTTTGAAAATTATAAACTTGAATGATATAAAAATGAACATTTTAAAGGTTGGAGGGGAGATTTTTATGCAGTGATATACCAATTTTATCAAACACTCTGCCTTTGTCCTTCATTCATTGATTCACTTATGTCCCCTTTGGACCATATGCAACAATGGTTATATGGTTTCTCACTCCTTGACTCTATCTATATACTTATCACAATATATTTGGACCCCTTAATTCATAGAAAATATTATACAAGAATTTAAAAGTTTACAATTTGTGTCCTTTACCAATTTTGCCTATACTAATCACAGTCTTGGTAGCCCTATTAATGGACATATTGACCTTGTATGGATCTGTACCTTCACTAAGTTTTCAACTGACACTGGATTCAAACACCTTTTATTAATAACTATCTATCCATGCATTTTTAAGTTCCAAATATTTATTTTGATCACTTGTATAGGACTTTATAGGTCACTATTAAGGCCTATTAGGCCTATTTTGAACCAAATAATACACATGATCCTTTAATAGTATGAATACATATGAAATAACCAAAAAAAATATAAAATGTCTTGACCCACCTTAAATAAAATATAATAATTATGTTGTATGAAATTTTGATGATGAAAACAATTTTAAATCATGTTTTAATCAAGAAACCCTAGACATGGTTATACACAAGGTTCTATCAACTCGAGAGCTTTTTATTAGAAATTTATTGATCTAGGATTAGTTTATCTACACTATGAAGGTCAATAAGGCTTAAATACAATGTATTACATCTTTCCGAGGCATTACTTCTCCACCAATACTCTTCCATACTCATTTCCATTTTAAATATATAGTTGACTGTGATAGAAAATGTCACTCCACAGGCCTATGTCAAGGTTTATAACCATATATCACATTTTTTATTGAAAAATATATCTAAAAAAAATTAAATTAATTTAAATTTACTTTAAAAAGTGTTTTATAACACTTGAAACTCATATCTTTGATCTTATCCCTTCAAGAATCTAGTGCACAATCCATCTCAACAACATGCAATTATAAGAAACAACGGTTGTTGACATCTCTTTCTGAGAAAGAAACAATTCCCATGATTATTATTGAGGACCATAATATTATATAACCAAAAAATCCTTTAATAACATTTGGCACAATCTACCAAAGTCATTAAATTGACAAAATTTACAAGCATTGTTTGCAAGCAGTAAAACTCATACCAAGTAGGGGTCTAGACCTATACATGTCTGATCACCAGATGTCTCTCATGATATTTATTGAAACTTGTCCTCATAATAGAATAAAAATCCTATATATTTTATTTTAAAAATGTTAAGATGCAAATTAATTAGTCATTCATTATCATCAAAGCATTTACAGTCAACAACAACCACTTTAACCTCTAAATAGGGTATGTACCTGAATCCCTCAAGAATAGGGTTTATCTTCCTTGAATTCCTTAATAGAATTATCTCCATAAAACATGAATTAGTATTTAAAACACACATATAAACAACTAACACTCTCATTATTTCATTCATAAAACCAACAAAGAAAACATAGTTACATGAAATCACCTCATTTGTACATTCTCCATACTATATTCACAGAGATAGCAAAGGTCTATAACAAATACTTATTTTAATCAAAATATTTTTTGTTCATATTTATCCAGGGTTTAGTTTCCATTATACCTTCAAATAAAACCCCATACCACCTCTCTCTTTCATTGAATGAATCTCTCACCAAACAATTACAACTTCCTTTTTATAGTCAAGAAATGATGTAACTGCCTATTTACTCTTTCTTGTACATTGAGAGGGGAGTATTTAAACAATATAAAACACCTATAAATAATAACACAACCTAAATAAATCTTTAAGACTCCTAAGACACAAGGTTATATTATATAGACCATTTACCACATCAAAGCACTTGAAAACCAATTCAAACATTCAAATATTTAAATTAACCTTTTTGGTGGGAAAATGCCTAAAGGTTCAAAATTCAAATTTGATGAAGCCTAAACACCTAAAATGGACTCATAAAGAATAAAAATGAATAATTTTTTTTCCAAAATACTCTAAATATGCAAATTAGACCATTATATACATTAGGTAGTGATGCTCCTACATCATACTACCAAGGAGGAAAATGAAACTTTCCTTTGAAAGTTGTAATGATTTGTATTTTATATTCTTATTCAACACATTTTTTACAATGGAATATCCTCATTTATCCCATGGCCTCTTTGAAAAATATAGGCCTTTGTAATGCTTTCTCATGTTGCCTCTTCCTTGCTTCACTCTTCTCTTTCTTTCACTTCTCTCTTGTTTTGCTTCTTCAATCTATTCATGGGTAGTTGTTGCTCATTTATTTTCTCCAAATAACCTACACATGGAACAAACATGTCAATAAAAATCACTTATTAATTTCTCTTTTGGATTTCATATTTGTTTTTTTTAGTTGCATGCTCTTTGACTGTGAACTTTCCTTCTTCATCTTGCCTCAATATTGCTCTTAATTTCATCTCAGCTATCATGATGCTCTCTTAGTATCTTATGAGACTAAAATCCTTTGTTTCCCCCATGATATTCTACCATATATGTTACTCCTCTACTGTATACTCATTCTTATCACCTTCATCTTCCATTTATGTCAAACAGACACCTCAATCTACTGCCATGCAAACTCTTCAATCACTTCAACTTGTGCTTCTTCTATTGCTGCCACCTTATGTGTGTCAACCACTTCATCATATGCTACTATAATTTCCTTTCCTTCAACTAGTACATTCATTAGTTTCATTGTGATTTCATAAAAATCATCCTTAGAAACATCTATATCATCATACTCATAAAAAATGACATTGAAATGAATACTTTATGTTTTTGAACTCTCCTCCACCTTTTTGTGGCTAAAATATTCCTCATTATTTCCTATCATGAGGCATGGTACTAATGAAACTCCTCTTTCTTCTTTATCATCTTCCAATGGATCACCCTCTTTAGGATAACATAAGATTGTGTCACCATTTTCTACCATCCAATCAATTTCCTCATCATTATCATGTTGTTCATGCTTTCCATCATATTCAACTATATTTAAACACTCAAATAAATCATTAGCCATAATAATGTGAGGCTTGTTTGTCTCCTTATTTCTCTCTCTAGGCTGCCTTTATTTCATATTCATCACTTCTCTTCTTTTCTTCTCCATCAATTCCTTGATTGGCCATTTGGTTAGCTTCTTCCTTATGACCCATCCAAGATATGGGTTCATAATATCCTTAAACTACTCTATCTTGGTCAACATCTCATCCATTTAGTTCCTCATCCCTGCCATTTCTTTCTCCATCTCCATCTTCCTCTTGGTGTCTTCATGCACCAACTTCTCTTTATGGTGGATCTTCTCTCTCTCTCTCTCTCTCTCTCTCTCTCTCTCTCTCTCTCTCTCTCTCTCTCTCTCTCTCTCTCTCTCTCTCTCTCTCTCTCTCTCTCTCTCTCTCTCTCTCTCTCTCTCTCTCTCTCTCTCTCTCTCATCTCAATCATGATTCCTATTAATTATTTGGCCTCTTATAAACCTATCTTTCCTAATAAGTCTTCCATCTTGTCCTCCTTACCCTTCACTCTATCTTTCACTCTTCTTTTGTCCTTACCTAGGACTATTCTTCTCTCTTGTCCTACCTATAGGACTCTCCAAGCTCACCTATGAGATTATTAATTGAGCTTCTTAATATCTCATATATTCAAGCCTTATTGGATAAGGGCTATGCCACCTCTCACTCTTATTTCAAATATATTACTACCTCTCCTTTATATTCACCTGCAACCTCTTCTTTTCATCCCTACGTTCTCATTAGCTTCTCATAGCCATCTCTATTCAACCATTCAACACAATATCTCAACAATTTAAACCACAAGATACAAAATAAATAAATAAAACTCAAACATACCTTTTCCAAAGCCTCTTCTAGATTTTATACCAAAATGATGCAGAGCTATACCACTTTTCTCTAACACTCTGCCTTTGTCCTTCATTCATTCACTCATGTCCCATTTGGATCACATGCAATAATGGTTATATGGTTTCTCACTCCTTCTCACTATTTATATAATTCTCACAATATATTTCAACCCCTTAGTTCATCTACAATATTCTATAAGACTTTTTAAGTTTTCCATTTGTGTCCTTTATTAACTCTGCCTATACTAATCACAGTCCTAGTAGCCCTATTAATGGACATATTGACCTTGTATGGATCTGTACCTTCACCAAATTGATAATTTAAACTTGATTCAAACACCCTTTATCAATAAATATGTATCAATTCATTTTTAAGTTCCAAATATTTGTTTTGTTCACTTTTTTGGGACCTTATAGGTCACGATTTAGGCCTATTAGGCCTATTTTGTACCAAATAATACACAAGATCCTTTAATAGTATGAAGTTGTAAAGATAACCAAACCAACTATAAAATTTCTTGACCCACTTAAAATCATATCTAATCATTAAGTTTCAAGAAATGTTGATGGTGGAAACAATTTTAAATCATGTTTTAATCAATAAACCTTAGATAGGGTTATACACAGGGTTTTGTCAACCTGAGAGCTTTTTATTCTTAATTTATTGATCTAGGATTAGTTTATCTACATTTTAAAGGTCACTAAGGATTATATATAATTTATTACATCTTTCCAAGGCATTAATTCTCCACCATTACTCTTCCATACTAATTTCCCTTTTAAATAAATACTTGACTGTGACAGGAAATGTCACTCCACAGGCATATGTCAAGGTTTGTAACCTTATATCACATTATTGATTGAAAAAAAATATCTCACAACATTTAATTAATTAAAATGTACTTACCTAAGTATTCTATAACACTTTAAACTCAAATATTTGATCTTATCCCTTCAAGAATCTAGTGCACAGTCCATCTCGACAACATGCAATGATAGGAAATAGGGGTTATTAACATCTCTGTCTGAGCATGAAATAATTCCCACACTTATTATTGAGGACCATAATCTCATATAACCATAAAATCATTCATGAAAATTTTTCATAGTCTACCAAAGTCATTAAATTGACAAATTTTATAAGCATTGTTCGCAAGCAGTAAAACTCATACCAAAAAGGGGTCTGAACCTATATATGTATGATCACAAAATGTCTCTCATGTTATTTATTGAATATTGTCCTCAAAATAGGGATAAAATATTTTCTATTTTCTTTCAAACATGTAGATTCAAATTACTCAGTCATTCATTATCATCAAAGCATTTATAGTCAACAACAATGACTTTAACCTCTAAACAGGATCTATACCTAAATCCCTTAAGAACAGGTTTTTATTCCTTGCATTCCTTCAAATAATTATATACATAAAAAAATAATTAGTCTCTAAAAAAAACATATAAACAAATAACACTCTCATTCTTGAATTTATAAAACCAACAAAGAAAACCCAGTTACATGAAATTACCTCATTTGCACATTCTCCATAATGTATTAACAAAGATATCAAAGGTATGTAACAGATCCTTCTTTCAATAAAATATTTTTTGTTCATATTTATCTATGGTTTATTTTCCATTACACCTTAAAATCAAACCCATACCAATTCTCTCTTTCATAGAATGAATCTCTCACCAAATAATTACAACTTCCTTTTTATAGTCAATAATTGATGTAATTGCTTATTTACTCTTTCTTTTACATTGAGAGGGGAGTATTTAAAAAATATAAACCACATATAAATAATAACACAACCTAAAAAAATATTTAATATTCCTAAGACACAGTGTTATATTATCTAGACCATTTACAACATCAAATCACTTGAAAACCAATTTAAACTTTCAAATATTTAAATTAACCTTTTTGGTGGGAAACTACCTAAAGGTTCAAAATTCAAATTTGATGAAGCCTAAACACATAGCATGGAATCCTAAGGAATCCAAATGAATTAAAAAAAATCCAAAATACTCTAAACATGCAAATTAGACCATTATATACATTAGGTAGTGATGCTCTTACATCATACTACCAAGGAGGAAAATGAAACTTTCCTCTGAAAGTTGTAATGATTTGTCATTGATATTATTGTTCAAAACCTTTATACAATGTAATATCCTCATGGATCCCATGGCCTCTTTGAAAAATATAATCCTTTGTGATGCTTTCTCATGTTGCCTCTTCCTTGCTTCACTCTTCTCTTATTTCTTCCTATTTGTTTCACTTGTCTCTTATTTTGGTTCTTCAATCTATTCATGGGAAACTATTGCTCATTTATTTTCTCCCAATAAATTTCACATGGAACAAACATGTAAATAAAAATCACCTCCTACTTGCTCTTTTGGAGTTCATCTTGTTCCACTCCATCTACTTGCTCTTTGACTATGAACTCTCCTTCATTTTGCCTCAATATTGATCTTAATTTCATCTTAGTTGTCATGATTCTCTCTCAGTCTCCTATGAGACTCAAATCCTCTATTTTATCCATGATATGATACCATATCTAATGCTCCTCTACTGTATAATCATTCTCATCACCTTCATCTTCCATTTGTGTCAAATAAAACACCTCAAACTTATACCATGCAAACTGTTCAATCAATTCAACTTGTGCTTCCTCTATTGTTACTACCTTATGTGTGTCAACCACTTCATAATATGTTGTTATAATTTCCTTTCCTTCAACTAGTACATTCATTAGTTTCATTGTGCTTTCATATAAATCATCCTCAACAACATCTATATCATTATACTCATAAAAAATGACATTAAAATGAATACCTTATGTTTTTGGACTCTCCTCTACCTTTTCTTGGCTGAAATATTCCTAATTCTTTCTTGTCATGAGACATGGTACTATTGAAACTCCTCTTTCTTCTTTATCATCCTCTAATAGATCACCCTCTTCAGAATAACACAAGATTATGTCACCATTTTCTTCCATCAAATCAATTTCCTCATTATTAGCATGTTGCTCATGCTTTCCATCATCTTCACCTATATTCAAACAATCAAATAAATCATTAGATATAATCATGTGAGGCTTATTTTACTCCTTATTTCTCTCTCTAGGCTACCTTGATTTCATCTTTATCACTTGTCTTCTTCTCTTTTCCATCAATTTCTTTGTTGGATATTTGATTGGCTTCTTCCTTATAGCCCATCCAAAATGTGGGTTCAAAATATCCTATGTTTCTTTATCTTGGTTAGAATCTCATACATTTGGTGCCTCATCTCTACCATCTCTTTCTCCATATCCATATTCCTCTTGGTGTCTTCATGCTCAAACTTCTCTTTATGGTGGCTCTTCTCAATCTTTCCCTTTTTCCTCTTCTCTCTCTCTCTCTCTCTCTCTCTCTCTCTCTCTCTCTCTCCTCATCTCAATCATGATGCCTATTAATTATTTATCCTCTTTTGGACCTATCCTTCTTGACATGTCTTCCATCTTGTCCTCTTGACCCTTCACTCATTCTTTCACTCTTCTTTTGTCCTCACTTGAGACTATTATTATCTCTTATCCTACCTATATGACTCTCCAGGCTCACCTATGAGCTTCTTAATAGCTATTCTCTTCAAGCCTTATTAGCTAAGGTCTATTCCAACTCTCACTCTTATTTCAACTATATTAATTCTTCTCCTTCATATTCACCTGTAGCCTCTTCTTTTCATCCTTGCATTCTCATTAACTTCTCATAACCATCTCTATTCAACCATTCAACATAATATCTCAATAATTTAAACCACAAGATACAAATTGAATCAAAAAAACTCAAACATACCTTTTACATAGTCTCTTCTAGCTCCAATACAAAATTTATGTAGAGCTATACCACTTTTCTCTAACACTTTGCCTTTGTCCTTCATTCATTCATTCACTCATGTCCCCTTTGTACCACATGCAATAGTGGTTATATGGTTTATCAATACTTTCCACTATATATATACCTCTCAAAATATATTTGGACCCCTTATTTCATCCAAAATATTCTACAAGACTTTCCAAGTTTTTCATTTGTGTCCTTTACCAACTCTGCCTATACTAATTATAGTCCTAACAACCCTATTTATGGACATATTGACCTTGTATGGATTTGTACCTTCACCAAATTGAAAAATAACATTGGATTCAAAAAACATTATCAATAACTATCTATCCATTCATTTTTAAGTTCTAAATATTTATTTTGATCACTTTTTTGGGGCCTTATAGGTCATTATTAAGGCCTATTAGGCATATTTTGCACCAAATAATAAACATGATCCTTTAATAGTAATAATATGTAAATAATAACCAAAACAACTATAAAATGTCTTTACCCACCTAAAATAACATCTAATCATGATTTTTTAGGAAATTTTGATGGTGGATACAATTTTAAATCATGTTTTAATCAAGAAACCCTAGACAGGGTTATACACAGGGTTCTGTCAACCCAAGAGCTTTATATTAGTATTTTATTGATATATGATTAGTTTATCTACACTATGAATGCTACTAAGGCTTAAATATAATGTATTACATCTTTCCAAGGCATTACTTCTCCACCAATACTCTTTCATACTCATTTTCCTTTTAAATATATACTTGACTGTGATAGGAAATATCACTCCACAAGCCTATGTTAAGGTTTTAAACCTTCTATCACATTATTTATTGAAAAAAATATCTCAAAACATTTAATAAATTAAAATTTACTTACCAAAGTGTTATATAACACTTGCAACTCAAATATTTGATCATATCCCTTCAATAATCTAATGTACAATCCATCTTAACAACATGCAATTACAAGAAATAGGGATTATTAACATCTTTGTTTGAGCATGAAATAATTAACACACTTATTAATGAGGCCATAATCTCATTTAACCAAAAAATCATTTAGGAACATTTGGCATATTCTACCAAAGTCATTAAATTAACAAATTTTACAAGCATTGTCTGCAAGCAGTAAAACTCGTACCAAATAGGGGTATAAACCTATACATGTTTGATCACCATATGTATCTCATGATATTTCTTGAAAATTTTCCTCAAAATAGGAAAAAAATCCTATCTATTTTCTTTCAAACATGTAAATATGCAAATTAATCAGTCATTCATTATCATCAAATCATTTACAGTCAATAACAACCACTTTAACCTCTAAACAGGGCCTATACCTAAATCCCTCAAGAACAAGGTTTTTCTTCCTTGAATTCCTTTAACTAATTATCTCCATAAAACATGAATTATTATCTCAAACACACATATAAACAACTAACTCTCTCATTCTTGCATTCATAAAACCAACAAAGGTTTCACAGTTACACGAAATCACCTCATTTGCACATTCTCCATACTATATTCATAGAGATAGAAAAGATATGTAATAGATCCTTATTTCAATAAAAATATCATTTGTTCATATTTATCCAGGGTTTATTTTCCATTACACCTTTGAAGCAAACCCCATACAACCTCTCTCTTTCATTGAATGAATCTCTCACTAAATGTTTACAACTTCCTTTTTATAGTCAAGAAATAATGTAACTACCTATTTAATCATTATTTTACATTAAGAGGGGAGTATTTAAAACATCTAAACCATCTAGTAATAATAACACAACCTAAACAACTATTGAAGACTCCTAAGATACAAAATTATATTATCTAGACCATTTACCACATCAAAGAATTGGAAAACTAATTTAAACTTTCAAATATTTGAATTAACCTTTTTGTTGGAAAAATGCCTAAAGGTTCAAAATTCAAATTTTATGAAGCCTAAACACTTAGCATGGAATCCTATGGACTCCAAATGAATAAAAGAACTTTCCAAAAGACTCTAAACATGAAAATTATACTATTATATGCATTAGGTAGTGATGCTCCTACATTAGATTTAGGAAATTTTTATAAGTGTTTTAATAGATAAATAAATCATACTTTATATGAATAATCATTAACAAGATTTTAGGTTTGGAAAGTTGTAGGAAACCCTAGTTTCAGGGTTGTGATTATAAAAAGGTCCATAACTTTGGATTTAACCCTTAAAAAATTCCAAAATTTTGTGAAAATATTTATAATAGGGTTTAAAAGGAAATACAAGTGGTTATAAGTTTGTAACTATTATAAAGAATCCATATCAACTATCTGAGTGCACAAAAAACTTAAAATTCTAAGTTTTATAGACTGTGAAGTAAGAAATTTATCTAGATACTTCAATTTTTGGTCTTAAAAGGTCAAAAAAAGGTTGGATCATTCTTGGAATACATGTACAAACCTATTAAAAGTGTTAATTATGATTTCAAATTCTTATTGTGAGATTTGACCTACTAGAGCACCAATTAGGTCTCTCTGTCCACAATAGAGTACTTGATGTTTATTAAATTATTTTACAAAACCAATGCTCTAATTGGTTTTATCCTTAAGGGATATAAAATATGGAATCTTACGACTATTTATAAAAGTCTCAACCTTTTTTCATCAATTTTCATGTTCTTGCATAAAAATAACAAAATGTGTGTGATTGTAACAAAGGCCTATTTGAAACAAGAGAGTTAAGCTAAGAAATAAGGTGAGTTAAGACTTGAAGAAAATACACTATAGGTGTATCATAGTTTATAGTATTTGGATGCATTATAGAATCCTTAAGGGAGGTATAATAGTTAGGATACTATAAATTAGGACTTACAACTACACACACCACTACTAATTCTAGATGTTTTAACTATGCTTTATGAGACATGATTTTGGATGTGCAAAAACTTTTGAAGATTATCTCAAGTGGATCAAAAGACTTTTCTACTCATTGAGCTTGACATTTGTTATGATCTAGATGATTTTGGTCTCATTGACCGTTCTAATATTAATCTCAATGATGTCTTGATCAAGTAATGCAGAGCTAATTTGTTCATTTATTAGTGCCTTAGAGAGGTTTTCACCAACAAACTCTTCTTGATGTTTTGGATTCACTTGATTTTGATTACCCAATAGTGCCTCAAAGATGTTTTCACTAAGGGAATTTGATTTTTTATTTATTTTATTATTTTTATTTTCTTCTAGTGCCTCAAGGATATTTTCACTAGGGAATATTGATTTTTTATTTGGCTGATTATTTGATTTACTTTGATGGAGGGATTATTTTGATTCTATGAGATATACTATTGGATAGAAACTAATTTTGAGTCCAATTTTATGATTTACTAATTGTATATTGTCTTGGATCCCCATGAATTATAAAATTGATACTATTTCTATAAATGAAGTTTGATGGTGTGCGATTTACTTGGTCCCAATTGACATTTGCGAGAGATTGAATGTCAAGATAATGGAAAAGATTAGTGATGTAAAAATGATAGGGAATATAAATAAAAGGATTGGTGATGTCGATGAAATAATTTATGGCATCATGATCCTTTTAGAAGATACTAGGAGGACATATTTATATGCTTATGAAAATTTTAGATACCTAAAAGTGGCCACCAATGACCTCTAACCAAGCTTCAGACCAATTTATACCAAACATCACAATTTGGGCTAAAATGACTAAAATCTACTAAATGGTTTGAACTTGTCATATACAAGTGTTGATTTAGGATAAAGTATCCCTAAATGGGGAAATGTATTTTATGTGATTGTTATTTCTTCCTAAATAATTTTGAGTCAAAATGATAAAAATGCAATTTGATGCTCTAAACCACTAAATTCCTCTAAATCAGAAGTACATAACACATGCATGTGTTATTTTATGTCGACAATGTCCTAAATTAGATATTGGTCCATATGCAACTAAAATCATCTTCTAATTCCAATCCATTCAAATTTTGACCCAATAAAATGACATTTAGACCAATTTAATTAATTCATACACCAATTTCCAAAGAGCTATACTAAAAATGTTTAATCTTACTTAGGAAAATTAAACCAAATTATGAGCTAAAGTAAGAATTCCATAGAACTTATTAAATATTTATTTATTAGAAATTAGTTTCTAATATTTTCATCATCATGTGACATAATTTTTTTTAGGTGGCATACATAGGCCTTAAATGTAACAAATATCTGATTAAGCCCTCCCATGCCTCATTAATGCCCCTAACTCCCAAATCATGATGAGGATATTTATGGATTTTATTTACATAATTAGATTAATTCATGGACACACATCTTCATCTTGAGATGGATATTCATGGTTGATCCTAGTCTATTTAGAAAATATATTAATAGGATACATCACACTCATAATTTTAAGCTCTCATAAGCCAAAGTTATAATTCACAAATGATTTCAAAGCTATTTTGATATAGTGTTATTATGGCACAATATTTTGTCAAGTTTCACAAGTTAAAGACAGAAATCCAATGATACCAAGGAGAAAAAGAGATAGCTAAGCTCAATTTTCATATACTTCTTGAGCACAATTCAAGCATGCCAATGAAGAGATCCCATGGAGCATTTAAGGAAGGTAAAAAAGTTTTTTTTTTTTTTGCATTTTAGTTATGATTTGTTAATGATTTTTCTTCACTAAGATCTCGACTTAAGGTTTTAGTTCATTAGTGTGTTTTTAAATTTGATTTCATATACTAAAATGATACTAATCTCCCCTTATTGTATTTTTATGTTCATTTTTTAGCTCATTTTCCTATGTTTCTAACATTTTTTGTGCACACACAGGTTACACAGTGACCACTAAAAGTTATGTGTGATCATTGATGGTTAGTTCTAACCATGGATGGTTGGGTTTTAGGGGAAATACGGCCTAAAATTTTTCATTTTGAGCTTTATTCAAGTTTGTTTCTAATGATTTAGGTTTTATAAGTCTCTGGTTTGAACATAGTTATGATTCAAAAGCTGAACTTCTAGAGATTTTATCCTAATAAACATTTTTAAGCATAAAATTTTTGCCTTCAGGTTCATAGGTCATCATCAATGGTATTTTATCAATAAAAAATGATTATTATTGATCGTTGATGGTTATCTACCAACCAATAAATTATGGTTACCTTGAAACCATTGATGGTTAGCTGTGACCACTGATGGTCATTATGTGAAATAAAATCCAAACTCGAGAGATAAAATCCAAACATCATTTTATCAATCAAGAAAGTGTTTGAAAGTAGAGGGTTATTATATAACATTTAAAATTTTAATGATTGAGTTGAAGACCAATTTAATTATTTTGACTAATCAAACACTTCATTTTGGTCTTTAAAAATAACTTAGTCAAATCAAACATTTTAATTTAGGTCTTCAAATGAAAATGTCAAATATCACACATTTGGATATTGGTTCTTAAAAAGAATATATGATTGGTTAAGTCTTAGAAACATTTCACTTTTAGTGCTTAAAATAAATCTTAAGTCTTGAACATTTCCTTTTAGTGCTTAAAAAAAACTAGGAACTTTCCTTTGCTACTTTAAAAGGAAAAAATGCATGTTTATGTTGAATATTTTGTGATTATTTTTATTTTTATTTTTTAAAATTTAGGCGAAGGGGATAAATAACACCACCAAACACTTCAATTTAGTGATTTAAAACCAAAATCACTTCAAAATTTTGTTATATATAATTCATCTATCATTGCTTGGTTAAAATTATTTGAGAAAAAAGGAATTTGTGTGTGTATACTCTCCTCCATCCCCTATAGGGAACTTGTGGGATCAAAAGCATCATTTTCATTGAAAATTATGGCTTAGTACAAAGGCATAAAAAAAAATCTATCTAGGTTCTCCCCAAAACCCACATGGTTTGGGTGATCTAAAAATAAACTATGAAACCTTTTTACTTAAATTCTATTTCATGAATTTTGGCTTGTGAGGGGGAATTAATTACCTCCCATGGGTTCTATAGGGAAGATTTGACTTGGGTATTCATCTCCTAGAATCATATTTAACCCCTCTCCATGGGGGGTGTATGAATTTGGATCACCCCACTAGGATGATGGTTTGAGCAATTAAACCATCTTTGTTAATGGCAAACTAAGCCCAGGACATATGATCAATATGGACATCACACTACACTAATCAAGTGATGGATTTAATGGTTGTGAAAAGGACAAGACATTTTCACAACAAGATAATTGACAGAAACTCAATTGAAGTGTTATTTATTTGAAATATTGTTTACATCTTTTGAGAGTGATAATATTGTTACACTGCCCACATTATTTT
This sequence comes from Torreya grandis, assembly GCA_037957365.1. Classification (NCBI taxonomy): domain Eukaryota; kingdom Viridiplantae; phylum Streptophyta; class Pinopsida; order Cupressales; family Taxaceae; genus Torreya; species Torreya grandis. The sequence continues at coordinate 293,865 of JARHVA010007922.1, read as the reverse complement.
AAAAGACTTCTCTTGTCTCGTATCCTAATCATCATTATTTAAAAAAATCACATGTACCTTGTTGGATATTTATTTTAACATTGTTACACCATTCAAATTTTCTAAAATTATTGGTAATTAAAGCCTAAGTTTTCTTAAGTTGAGTCTTCAATTAACTTTTACAAGTTTAAATCTCAACATTGATTGATATCTATTTAGGCCTTGACATGTAGGGGTTGATACATAAATATTTCTCTTTTGTGTTGTGTAACTTAGGTTAATTATTTGTGTCTTCATTTTTGAAAATCATTCCATCTTCAAATGCCTTTTATTTAGTGTTTTATACCAATTTGATCACGTTTATGTCTAGAATCAAGTGCCTTGTTTATGCCAAAGTCTTCCAAGTTTGTTAGATTAATCATCATCCTTTGTTTCAAGTATAGTTTTTGATGTTGAGTTTGGCCAAAATTACTAGCATAGCCTATTTGATCCTAGATTTTGACTCCACATTTGGACAAAAAACCTAGCAACATTTCCCTTTCCTAGTTTAGACCTATTTGGAACATATTTGGACTTAGAGTTTGGCATCTTGTTTTTAGGTCATTTTACTTGACCATGTTTGTATAAAACATTTACCATTAGACATTTGACATTATACTTTTTTTACCAAATATTTGAATTAAAATTTTTAGAGATATAGATCCACCCTCAACCAAGTTAAATAGAGTTGAACACTTTTATCTTTTTAGACATAACTTTTCAAAGTTTGTAAAAATCTAATCCATTTTGTTGCAAAACATTTGACCTATATTTGACCATGTCTCACTATACACATAATGGAGCCGTGTAAAATATAGGATATGGAATTGTGAACACACAAGAAGAATTTATTTAGGACCCTTACAGAGATGATGTTGTTTGGGAGATGGATACTTATCCACCTTTCAACACTCAAAAAGGGGAACAAAGTCATGATACTTTGGCCAATTATTTAGTTAACATGCCTCCATACATGGAGTAAGATCAAGAATAATTAGCTCAATATTTGGATAGTGTACTTATGGTTTAAAAAAATGTTCAACAACAACCCTATTATGTGACCATGCCATCAAATTATGATCCTAATAGATCTGAAAAGGTAGGGCATGATAATTTACCACATACCAAAAGGACCTTTTACCATGTTTTAAAATTCAAACAATGATCAGGCCTCTTCTAAAAACCCTAATGCCATAATACCAATGCCATATCAAGATCCACGTATGTTTGTCACACAAGGAGGTCCCATAAAGGAATAATTCATGCAAATATAGACAATATATAAGGCATTTCAAAACCTAACATGTAACTTTAATGAAATGGCCATATCAAATGTACCTCTTATTTAGTCACTCCCTTCAATGGGAGTTTTATTTGAGTTGATAGGTAAATAAAATTAGGGTTTTAACCCACTTACATAAAACACTTTGGTTGATAACATGTTCCATACCCCAACCATCGAGGAATTACATTCTACTTCTATGCAAAATAATGAACAAAATATAGTGGACAATACATAAGTAACGTCCAATCTAAACCAAAGTGGTGTTAACACAAAAAAACATAGTCAACAAAAAAATGTGCCTTTAATTAACACCATTAGTGGTTCACAAACTTAGGGAATATGATTTTATTTATCCCAACCTCAACCAACTACCTCTAATCCTCAACTAACTACTTCTTCTAGCACCCACCAATAAGGATTAAGTAGTCAGCCAATGACCAGTGCCATGCCATAATATAATTTGATGAATCCTACTCCTCCCTAATAGGTGATGAGTAATATTACATAATAATATGCACCATCCAATCAACCCACATAGTCAAGGTAAAATGTATTGCCACCTCAATAGGGGGAAACTAATGTTCCTCCTCGCTAGGTAGCAGTGAACATACCTCTTCAGTCATAGACTAACATGTCAATCCAAAACCAAATGATGTTTAACCAACAATATACAAGTGGTAGTCAGTGATAGATTTTTAACCTCCAACATGCGTCCACTTACCAATAGGGATTCATGCAACAAAGATGTTCTGTTGAAGATGGAAACTATTTCATTAATGAATCAACCCTTTTGCCTATCACAAAGGTCAAGTTGGAATCATATCAGTCTAATCGTAAGTGTTCTAAAGGCTCATTTAAAATCCTAAAGGTGTGAGGGATTTTTTATTATAAACTCAGGGAAAATAATCAATAAGTAATTTAAGAAACTAATTTCATTATCTCAATTAGAAATCTGTTATACAAATAAGAATCAGTTCAATGAAAATTTGTAATTTATTCTATCCAATAGAGAAAACCTATTAATTAGAAAATCACTTGAAGAATATAAATATGATTTTAAAATATATATGTATTCAAATGAACTCACAAATTAATTTTTTACAATGGTTTAGAGATTAACTAAAAAGAGAGAAAGAGCTTAAGAAAGGAAACAACAAACAAAACAAACAACAAAAAGAAAGGAATGACAAACAAAAGATAAAAGAAATAAAACTAAAATAGAAAAGAATCTAAACCTAAGAATGAAGGAAACTAAGAAAAAGAAAACTAAGAAAAGGAAAATCCAACAACAGAGATGAAACTAAAACAAAAATAAACTAAGATTTAAAGCCTTTTAAAGTCTAAACTATTCCAATGATAAATAATTAGGATAATGCTAAAACATAAGAAAAATAAAATAGTTAACTAAAGGAAAGACCTAAAATTAAGATAAAACAAAGAAACTAAAATAATAAATAGTCTACTAGAATAATGAAAATTAAAACAAACTAAAGATAATTAAAATCTAATTTTAACTAAAAGGGAAATTAAACTATAAACTTGACAAAGAAAAAGATAGATATAAATCAAATAACAATGCAAAAAACTAGAACTAAACTAAACTAAGAATTTATTTAAATAACTTCTACTAGTCTATAAAGTAACCAAAATTCTTAAGAAAACGACTTAAACTATTTAAAACAAGACAATAAATTAAAAATGTATCTAATAAGAGAAAAGATCTAGAAGAAAATTGAAAGTTTAATATATTAGAAATAAAGATAATTATTTACAAAAGAGTTATGAGTCTAAAAATGAGAGTCATATTAATATAAAGAATAAATTTTAATGAGAAATCCAATAATATTTCATTACAAAACTTGAAAAGACAACTCAATAATTGAATAGATTAATGAACTGTCGTGAAAAGGCAAAATGATCATCATTTTTAGGTTGAATATTTGAATTTTGCACATACGACTATAAATAATAGTTCATCAAAATATATTAGACTTATCAAACTTTAGATAATCATTAATGGATGACAAATATAATTGGATATACCTATGTTGCATAAGTGACTACTCAACCATCAAATAAAGTACCATCGAGTCTATCTGCAAAAGCTATACTATCTTAGAGAAATTGCATAGAAAAAAGAGATAATTTATTGAATTCAAAAAATACTTAAGTCCTCAATACCTGTTGTGATTTTATCTTCAAATGAATGCTTGATCTCCTTTTATATCCTCAACTTCAGTTAGAAAATAAGTTATAACTAACTTTAGTTAGTTATTGGTTAATGTTAACTAATTGAATTTTAACAAAGTTAATTAATTAACTAAAATTATGAGGATAAATTAGTTAAGACTTTAAAGTCTAATTTTGATCAAAATATTTGAGAAAATAGACTGGGTAGTAACCTTAGCGGGTGGGGACCCATATTAATTAATAATATAGTAGGATACATAATAATCATAAAATAATAAATAAAAATTTGATAAATCTCATTTAGGCTTAAACCATAACACATTTAAAATAAACTTTATCATATATAACTATACCAAAACTACTGATTATACCAAATTTCTCAAAAATTATCAAATCAGAAGTATCATACTGAAATGTCAAATTTGTATGAAAATTTTTAATGCTTAAACATAAATTATCCTTTGGATGACCAGTAATCATTCGAGTCAGATAAAACTTCAATTACTAATTTGTCTTACTAATTAAGATAAACATTATATTCCATTTCAGTAGTAGGGAAAGGCAACACTTTGGTCTCTATGTCAAATGTGTCATCATCAACTTCCATCTTAACCCTCTTAATCTTCCTGAGTTCACTGGATGTTTTAGTTCAATTCTCTTCATGATAGAACTCTTTTTAGTAGCATGCTCTAGAACATCTATGGTTTTTATTCTATTAATATATCTTTGGCCTCTCAAACTCAACTTCTTAGGCCTAAAAATAGGCTCACTATGTGCTCTCGATAGGCTTAACTTTCTAAATTTTCCACCAAGGTTTGTATTATATGGGGCAAGTGTGTTTGAAAGAGTGACCATTTTCCTAAGATCTTTGACATATGTTACCTCTTTATCAAGTTGGTTATCAGGCTAATTATTGGGAAGCTAATTAGTTAGAAGTAGTTCATCAATTGGTTCACCTCTAAAAATAGGGGGCTACATTTTCAAGTAAGGATCATGCTCAAGATGATGTTCAAAGAAATGAGAAGAAATGATTTGGAATTGAGAATGGGCTCCAAACCTTTGACCTAAAAAAATCTTATGAAATATATAGCCTATATAACCACCATAATAACTTTGGATAGGAAAAGTATTTATAAAATTCCAAAAATTAAGGTCAGATGCATTAAAGTGAATAGAAATTTTTGTGCTCCTAAGAAATATAGGTCTAAAATGTCTACCACAAAAATAAGCCCTATTAGAACTTCTACTATGACTTGATTAACCACATCTATTTAACATCTATCCCCATCCTCCATCATTTCTATTTTTTATTGGTTGATCCCACCCAGACATATTGAGATAAGAAAATCTGAAAGAAATGCCAAATTTTAAAGCTTTGAGACTATGATTGCAATTGCAACATAAATTCAAAAATAAAATTACATCACTACATCTAAATCATATCAATATTAATTTTCATGATTCAAACATATGAAAATCTAATTCCAATTTTAAAAATTTCAACCATTTGAGCACTTATGCATACTTATCCATAATCAACTGCTATAAAACTCACAAATTGATCATATCATATACTAATTTAAAACTATCCAACTTATGCAAGAATATTTTATATACCTCAACTAGAATTTTTTTGAAACTTGAATCAATTCATAAAACATATTTTCATATTAAACACAAAAAATGTATTTTTACATCTCTATCTTATCATAGCCCATTCAATATACTACAATTTTCAAAATAATTCAAAATATTATCACATCAAAAATGTCTTAAATTAAAAATACCACAAACTTGCTAAAAACCACAAATTACTTCACGATGTTCATCTACATGGACCCAAATTTCTAAAAAAGTAATCCATGCAACTATTCAAAACTTGACACATATAATTGAAAATAACTATAAATCATTATATATTTGAAAATGTTCACAAACTCAATCATATGATAAACTGAGAAACAAAACCCTGAAATATGAAAATAATTGATGAAACAATGAACCATTTTGAACCACTGCAACTGAATCTCATACTAAAATCACAAACTACCATTCACCTCAAAACCCAAGACAAAAATGGCTATAAACTTAGGAGGGTTTTCACATAGCATCAAGATATGAAACTTAATCCAAACCATGTGCATGATAACTCCATATTTTAAAATAGGTCCGATACAAAAAACCCTCATAACCTAGCTGAAGATTCCTTTGAAGAATACAATTGAAAATGAGTGCATGCTAATTTTTTTGTAGATTCATACACATGTAAGGACTATCCCAACTTATAAACATCAAACTGAAAGATATCATTTTGATAAAAATGAATGCAAAATACCCATGACAGGAACCTAAGACCAAAAAGATAAACCTCAAATAAAAATTTATTGGAGTCTAAATATAATCATTCCATGCAAACTCTCAATCTATCTAGAGATCTTTTGTTCATGCAAACTCTCATTTCATAGATAAAAATCCAACCACATATTCACAAACAAGAATTTTCAAATTCCTTTAAACTTCCAAAACTCTCACAAATAAATCTTGATTCCAAATGAAATAAGGATTTTATTTGCTTTCACGAAACATCATATTTCCATAGGAAAATGAAACACACATACCTAGCTTTGAATCCAAACTTATTCTTCACAACTTGCACTCAAATTCCCTCTATAACTCTAATGGAATCACACCAAAACATTGCTTCTGCTTGAAGCTTGCAAAAAAATAATAAATGAATAAAATAAATTTTTATTTTCCACCCTCCAAGCCGTAACTGTTTGAGTGATGTGCTCTTTTTCTTTTAGTTCACAATTACCAATCCCATACTTATCGATCCATCCAAATATTTTTATGACTTTCCAAATCTATCAACATGCTAATCTTCATGCCAAATCCTTCACCAAGTTTCATGACTTGAAGTGATCAATTAGCATTCTATACCAACATGATGCCAAATCCACCATAATCCTGAAGCATCGAGACACGCTTCCAAAAATTAATGCCTATGCCAAATCAACCAAGTTTTTATGGGTCTAAGTCCATTAGGTGACAACTAAGCACCAATCATGCTACGTTAGAGACTTAGGATTTATTTATTACCAAAATCACTGATTAACTTAAGTCACTCAAAACAAACCCTTCAAAACTATACATGGTCCTTATATCAAGAACAAGTCATGACAAACAAATTCAAACCATCCCTAGGAAAAATAATATGATAGGAATAAATACCTTTAACATGATTCAAGAAACCTTAATCAAATGAAGGTAATAAAAATGATCCTAAAAATGATTATCATGTTTTCCAAAGGATTGCATGTCACTAACCGCTCACCAACCCAATATTTATATTGGTAATAGTGATCATCAACTTTGATTATTATTTTTGAATCTTGAATAATCAGTTTAGAATGCCAGTGAAATGACTATGCATTTGGGAAAATAATTAATAAAAATTATTTATAAGCTATATGAAGGAGCATGATAGAATCATACTTCAAACATCTCAACCATAACACCATTTATTCTGTTTAAAAAAATATATCAACTAAAAACAACATTATAAACCAATATGAAATGATCAAATTTGAACCTTGAATACCAATTAAACTTCATGAATTAACTGATACATGAATTAATCAATTAACTAAGCACCACTGAGCCATCAAAGTCAATTGAATCATCAATTTTAAAATTAAATTTCAATACAACTTCAAATATATCATCAACTGACTAAGAACTGAGAAAAGTAAGTTTATTGCAACTATCAAATAGGTTGAATCTAATTCTATCTATAATCATACATGTATATTTTATTCATTTATCCACTATGATTTTCAAAACCACTAAAACATAAATAAAATCATCAACAAATCATTACAATTTCATAATCAAATATGCACCTACAAATATGATCAATCAATAGGGTCCCTAACATCGTTTTAGGCTTTATGATAGAGTCATCTCTATAGAAGTAAGTAAAAACTTGAAAATTTTAAAGGGGTTTAGAAAATAGGCATAACATTAACAACCTTGCTAGTCAATTTTGTAAAACAAATCTGATTAGCAACATATTTGCCTATAAAATATAACACATATTTTTGCCTTGAGAGTGTGATCTAGGAAAATCATTTCTCAAGTAGCTAAGTGTGAACCCCTTAAATGATGAATTCAATAAAAGATGGAGTGTTCAGCTAGCATGGCATGAATAAGGGAAAATAAATATTTAGGGAGTTCAGGATGGATGCACAAACCACTACAAACACCTTAAGAACAAAATATGAAAATTAAGTAATACTTATACAACCATATATAAGTCAATCATATCCTACATTTATTATGAGTCTAAATTTGTAAGATTTTTTTTGAAAATGAATGCTACTTATAGCATCTTCCAAATATTCTTGTACTCTTTCTTCATAACGTGATCTTTCTCATTCCACAATTCTTCATTGATCAACCCAAAAAAAAAAAAAAAAAAAATCAAAATAAAAGAAAACAAACAAAGGAAGAAAATGAAATAAACCAAAAGAAAAAAAGAAAATAAAAGAAAAAGAAGACAAATGAACAACTAATCATACAATAACTTTAGATGATGGTGATTTACTAAATAACGTAGCCAATTTCTTGTAAGAACTTTCAGATGAAAATCATTATTACCAATAATTGTAGTAATTATTTAAGGTCCAAACCATAATTCATCAAATTTATGGTGTTTTTCAGGATCTTCATGAGTTTTATCCCAATATAACACTAAATCATCAACCTTGAACTTTTTACTAAATACCTTTTTATCGAAAAACTTTTTAAACTTTTGCTTAGTCTTTTCTAATTTTTGTATTGCATTTGCTTTGGATTCATCAAGTGCTATTAAATCATGCAACCTTTGTTTGATTAAATTTTTATTTTCTATTGTATATTATAAGGCAATCCTTACTGAATAAATCTAAACTTCTATAGGTAAAGTGGCTTCAAATCCATAAGATAGCATGAATTTATAATAACTAATTGCTACCTTAACAATAGTTATATCAATCCACGAGGCTTTGAAAATCTTAAGATGCCAATTCATTTTATTGTCACAAACTAACTTTTTCATAATAGAAATCAATTTTTTATTAGTGGACTCAACTTGCCCATTTCCTTGTGGATAATATTTTGATGAATGAATGGAAATGATAATTTTTTTTTTAAAATAAATTCTAAGAACTCATTTAAAATAAACTAAGGTTTGTTATAAAAAATAATCTCATATAAAACTCTAAATCTAGAGAAAATTTGATTTTCTAAAAATGAAATTACTTCACCTATCACTAAAATTTTAAGAGCTTTGGCTTCAGGCCATTTTCATGAAATAATATGTGGCTATCAAAATGTATATATGACCTATAGATGAAGATAGGTGAATGTCTAAAATAAAGTCCATGCTCCATTTAGTAAAAAGCTATGTAGGAATAACTAGATTCAAAGGCATCACTAGAAATTTATCCCTTCCAACAAAAAGTTGACAAGGCATACAAGAATGAACCAATTTATAGACATCTTGAAACAAAATGGGTCAATAATAACCAACTCTTAAAATTTTATAAGCTATTATTTTTGTAGCATAATTTCCACTGCAGTTTTCTTCATGATAGCCCCTAAGAACTTTTTGAGTTTGATTATGAGTAAGTCATCTTAATAAAATACCATCATGATTATGATAAAATAAGAAGTTTTCTAGTAAATAAATATTTAATGATTTTAAACATAAAGAATATCTTTCTTTCTTATTTAAATTATTAGGACAAGATTGATTTTGAAATAATAAACCAAATTATGATACCAGTCATCTTCAGCTAACAAATAATTCCACTCATTCGTTTCATGTCTAAACTTAAAATTATTAGAAAATTCAACAACTTTCATAGTTTTAAAGTGTGGTTTTACATTTAAATTTTCATCAACTAAAATAACTATAATTTTAATGTCCATGGTAGCATTTTTAGCTAAGTGTTTAGCCAATTCATTTCCCTTAATAATTTTTGATGTTTCAAATTCAAGGTTAAATTATTGAATACGTAAAATCCACTTAGTGAGTCTCCCTTAAATAGTTAGCTATTTTAAAAGATGTGATAAAATAGATACATTAGATCAGACAAGAACCTTGTTTCTCATTAGCAAATATCGAAACTTAATTAAAGAAAAAATAAGTGAGAGAACAAATTTCTCAATGAGAGGGTATCTAGTTTCTACATATTTTAAGACTTGAATCATATAACCAATATGATTTTCTTTATTATTTTCAAATTCTTACGTAATTACAGATCTTATATCATTTTTTTAGTATTAACATAAAGGATAAATGCTTTATTTAAATCATGTTTGACAAGGATAGCTGCACTTATAATAGCATTCTTAATAGAATTACAAGCTAAATAAATATCTTCATCCCAAATGTAAATATTATCTTTCTTTAATAACAACTGTAATGGGTTAGATTTATCAGAGAAATTAAAAATAAAATTCCTAAAAAAATTTATTTTACCAAATAAATATCTTAAACTCGACTATTCTTTGGAAGGAGGTAATTGCTTTATTGCTTTAACACGTTCAGGATCAATAGAAATACCTTCTTTAGAAATTATGTATCCTAATAATTTCCTTCGAATATACCAAACAAAGATTTTTTATGATTTAGAGAAACACCAAACTTTTTACATCTTGTGAAAACTTCATGAAGATGATCTAAATGTTTCTTTCTTTTCTTGGAATGAACAGTGAGGTCATCTAAGTAAACTTAAATGACTATGGCTATCAAATTATCAAAAGCAATATGCATAGCCCTTTCAAAAGTGGATCCTATGTTCATTAAAATAAAAGGCATTTGATTGTAATAAAAAGTGCCTCTACGCATGGTGAAATTAGATTTGTGCCTATCATCAGGATTTACAAAGATTTGATTATAACCTAAAAAACCATCTAATAAAGATATCATTTCAGATCTTACAACTTGTTGTAAAATTTGATCTATGCTAGGTAGAGGAAAGTTATCTTTTACACTTGCTTTATTTAAATCTCTAAAATTATTATAATGTCTAATATCACCATTCTTATTTCTTACAAGAACTAGATTAGCCATCCATTCAGAATATGTTATGGAAAAATGACACCAGTATCAATCATTTTATCTAGCTCTTTGTTAATGGTGTCCCCTAACAAAGGACTAATTCTTCATATTTTCTATTTTATAGGTTTGATACTTGGCTTGATTGGAATGTCATGTTTAATAATATCTCTATCATAACCTCTAAGATATTTATAAGTCCATGAAAATATATCAATAAACTCTTTAAATAGTTTAATGAACTTAACATTTTCATTTTCAATTACTTGGATCCCTAAATAGACATATTTAGGATCATCTTCGGTGCCTAAATTTATGAGAATGGCTTCACCTATGATCCTCCTTGATGGTTGTTCAGCTCTAGTGATTTTTGGTTAGTCCTTAGGTGAAAACATAGACTCTAAACTTACTAAACCAATAGAAAATTTGTTAGAACTTAGCTGTAAATAATATCCATAATTAAGTACGTAATCATTATGATCAAAGTAATTCCCTTTTATAAATGAATCTATGTGTTTATCATAGCTGAAAACTAGTCAATTATCCTTTAAATTAGGAATCTTGGGATGGAAATTTTAGTTAAGAGAAAATCAGCAGTGGGTTCAACGTCACTTAGAGTAGGATTAGAAGCATAAACAACAAGTTTATCTACTATTATATTATATTATCTAAGAATATGGGTGATATTAAAGGCTACAAAATTTTAAATTAATGCCCAAATTTTTTGAGTGTAATGGTGAAAATGGGTTTGATTAGTTTTATCAATTTTTTGAATCTGTCTCACTATTAATTTTGAGTCTCCAAAAACTTATAAATGTTTAACATTTAATTCTATAGCTTTCTCTAATTCTAAATATAATGCTTCAAATTATTCTATGTTATTAGTTTTCTCAAAAGATAATTTATAAGCATAACGAAATATATTACCAATGGGAGTTATGAGACAAATACCAACACTACTACCTTATTGAGAAAAAGCCCCATCAAAGTAAAGAGACCATAAAAAATTTATTTTAAATACTTCTTCATGCTAGTTATTTGGTTCATCAACATTCAACAATTCATAAGTCCCAATAACTATTTTTATGTAAGAAATATTAAATGAAGAAGGAGATTCAATCGGAGTACCAAAAAATCCTCTATTTTAATCAAAACAATCTCATTATTAAATAGAACCTAAGTCATATCTTTACTAACAAATGCCCCAATAGCTTTTGACCAATCTCTTCCTAATAACATTACATAATTACTAGGAATATATAAGACTTAAATATTGGGCATACATATAATAAACTCATCCTATGCAATCTAAATAACTATGTCACAGAACTTACCATAACTTTTGGTTTGTCTAACATCAAAACTGGTAAATTTTCTGCAATTTTCTTCGTAAAAAATATTCAATTGATCAGAAATACATTTAGGCATGATATTCTTTGAAGCACCAATATCCAAAATATAATTATGAATTATTTTATTACTAATATTAAATGTGACATAGAAAGGGGAAATATAATCAGTAGGGGCATCAAATTGTTGAGCATAGATATGTTCAAAATTATTTTCCTCTTGTAGACTTACATCAACTCTTGGATTTTTAACTACCTTATTAATCTTATCTAATTGTCTAGGAAGACTATCAGCCTGTAAAAATAAAAATCTAGCTTTGATGGTTGATAAATCATCAATTATGTTGTAAGTATTATCATATTTTTATCTAAAATTCTTAGATTTATAATATTGATACTGTGTGTTATTATATCCAATTGTAAAAGGAATATTTTTATCATTTTTATCAGTATCATTATGAGCTATTTTACTTTGATCATTTGAATGAGGTTTATCATTGCTAATCTATTATTGTGAGGAACTTCATAATCCTTATTCCTAGTATTTATAACATAGATATATTTTTTTTTTGAAGAACCATCAAGAGAATTTACATTATATGCTGAATCTTCAGTTATCTTATCTTTTCCATGTAAAAGATATTTTTAAAACTTAATAACAACTTGACATATTTCAAGATTAGGATCAAGCTCACATATATTACAATAATAAGTAGTATTATCATCTTTTAAATTTTTATGTGGAGAAGAGGGCTTATCATTAAGCTATCTCCTAACAACAACCAACTCATTTCCTAAACTTTGAATTGCTTTTAATATTTTGACATTGTCTGAATTTAAACTTATGGTAGATCTATCTTTAAAACTTACATATTTCAATTTTTTTTCATAATCAATAATTTTTTTTATGGTTTGATAATATTCACCTATATCTTTATCCTCTAATTCCATCTTGTATTTAAGGGTAAATCATTTCAAAAATAAAGTCTAGACATTTTTTTAGAAGGCCTAAGATCACCTGCAATTTTTTGACATAACTTGGTAAACCTAGAGATAAAATGATACATAGTTTCACCTGGATATAATGAAATATTTGAAAAATAATTAACTAAATAAAAATATTCCTTATCTTTACCAAAATACAATTCTAACCATTCCTCTACATCAATCTAACTATCAATCACTTTTGTAGGCAGACTAACAAATGTTTGATAAGTCTTTCCTTCTAATGTTTATGCAAAAACCCTTAAACAAATATTCTCATTATTTATTCTAAGAGTGGAAAAAATTAATATAAATTCTTCTAATTGATCTTCCCAAGATTCTCCAGTATTACCAAAAAAAATTGGTATATTTAATCCATTAAGAGAAGGTAGCTTACCTAGACAGTTTTTGACAATGATTGGATTTGTAAAAATCCAAGGAGATATAGTTATGTAATGTTCTTTATAAAATTATTCTTCATCCTCACCTTCTATGAGTTCTTATATTTCTCTATTATTTTTCAATATATGAAGGAGATCCTCTAATATTTATTCTTGTACTAATTATTCTCCCTCTAGTTGATTTCCCTCCAATAGATTCTTGGGTGGTGGGTTTTTGATAATTTGATCCACCATTAGAATTTTCAATAGATTCTATTTGAGAGGGATGATTATTTTATACCTAATTTTTTTGACTCAAATGTTTATTAGACAAAGGAGTTGCAACAGTCACAACAAAATCATCAAAAGGAAAAGAGTCAGAAAGATAACAAACTCTAAGATTATGATTAGTAGCTAACACTCCTAATCTATTTTTATAATTATCCTATTTAAATTGTTTATATCTTTTTTATTTTCACATGTCAAATTAGAATACCAATCAATTTCAAACTCAATATTTTATAATTCTTCATTGATAACATCAATAACTTGAGGAAGGTCTTCAGGATGATTATACCATGCAAAACGTGTCAAATTAAAAGCAATATCAACTTGATCTTCTTTTGAATTAATAATAGGTTGAATACTAGGAAGTTGTTCACCTCTAAGAACCATTAACAAAGAAAATAGATTCGAAAAGAGTTTCCCCAGTGGAGTTACCAAATTTGTTGATGATGGAAATTGTTCCGTCAATGAATCAACACTTTTGCCTATTGTGAAGGTCAAGTTGGAATCGTACGAGTCTAATTGTAGGTGTTTTAAAGGCTCATTTAAGATCCTAATAATGTGAGGGGGTTTTAATTATAAATTATGGGAAAATAATTAATAATTTATTTAAGTAACTTATTCCATTATCACAATCAAAAATTTGTTATAGAAATAAGAATCAATTAAAATAGAAATTTATAATATATTCTATTCGACATAGAAAACCTATTTATTAAACAATCTATTGAAGAATAAAAATTTGATTCTAAAATACATATGTATTCAAATGAACTCACAACTTCATTATTTGCAATGGTTTAGAAATTAACTGAAAAGAGAGAAAAAGCTTAAGAAAAGAAACAACAAACAAAACAAACAACAAAAAGAAAGGAACGACAAACAAAAGACAAAAGAAATAAAACTAAAATAGAAAAGAAACTAAACCTAAGAATGAAGGAAACTAATAAAAGAATAGAAATATGATTCTAAAATATATATGTATTCAAATGAACTCACAAACTTCATTATTTGCAATGGTTTAGAGATTAACTGAAAAGAGAGAAAAAGCTTAAGAAAGGAAATAAAAAACAAAACAAAAAACAAAAGGAAAGGAACGACAAACAAAAGATAAAAGAAATAAAACTAAAACAGAAAAGAAACTAAACCTAAGAATGAAGGAAACTAATAAAATAAAAACTAAGAAAAGGAAAAGCTAACAATAGAGATGAAACTAAAATAAAAATAAACTAAGATTTAAAGCCTTTTAAAGTCTAAACTATTCTAATGACAATTAATTAGGATAATACTAAAACATAAGAAAAATAAAATAGTTAACTAAAGGAAAGACTTGAAATAAAGATAAAACAAAAAAACTAAAATAATAAATAGTCTACTAGAACAATGATAATTAAAATAAACTAAAGATATTTAAAATCTAATTTTAACTAAAAGGGAAAGTAAACTATAAAATTGACAAGGAAAAAGATAGATATAAATCAAATAATAATGCTAAAAACTAGAACATATCTAAACTAAAGAATTTATTTAAATAACTTGTACTAGTCTATAAAGTAACCAAAGTTATTAAGAAAATGACTTAAAGTATTTAAAACAAGACAATAAATTAAAAATGTATCTAATAAGAGAAAAGATCTAGAAGAAAATTGAAAGTTTATTATATTAGAAATAGAGCTAATAGTTTACAAAAGAGTTACAATTCTCAAAATGAAAGTCATCTTATCATAAAGAACAAATTTTAATGAGAAATCCAACAATCCTTCATTACAAAACTTGAAAAGATAACTCAAAAACTAAATAGATCAATGAAGTGTTGCAAAAAGGTGAAATGATCATCATTTTCAGGTTACATATTTGAATTCTGAGCATAAGATTATAAATAACAGTTTATCAAAAGATATTAGACTTATCAAAATTCAAATAATTAGTAATAGATGACAAATATAATTGGATATACCTGTGTTGCATAAGTGACTACTCAATAATCAAATAAAGTACCATTGAGTCTATCTGCAAAATTTTTACTATCTCAAAGAAATTGCATATAAAGAAGAGATAAGTGATTGACTTCAAAAAATACTTATGTCCTCAATACTTGTTGTGCTTTTATCTTCAAATGAATGCTTGATCTCCTTTTATATCCTCAGCTTTAGTTAGGAAATAAGTAATAACTAACTTTAGTTAGTTATTAGTTAATGCTAACTAATTGACTTTTAACAAAGTTAATTAATTAACTAAAATTATGAGGATAAATTAGTTAAGACATTAAATTCTTAATTTGATAAAGATATTTGAGTAAATAGATCGGGTACTAACCTTAATGGGTAGGGACCCATATTAATGAATAATATAGTAGGATACATAATAATCATAAAATGATAAATCAAAAATTGATAAATCCCACTTATACTTAAACCATAACACATTTAAAATAAACTTTAGCATATATAACTATACTAAAATCACTGATTATACCAAAATTTTCAAAAATTATCAAATCATAAGTATCATACTCAAATGTCAAATTTGTATGAAAAATTTTAATACTTAAACAAAAATTATCTTTTAGATGACTAGTAATCATTTGAGTTAGATAAAACTTCAATTACTAGTTTTCCATTTCAATAGTACGAAAAGGCAACAATCTAGTCCCTATGTCAAATGTGTCATAATCAACTTCCAGCTTAACCCTCTTAATCTTCCTAAGCTCACTGGATACTTCAAGTTCAATTTTCTTCATGGTAGAACTCTTTTCAAAAAGATGCTCCAGAACATCTATGGTTTTTATTTTATTAATATATCCTTGGCCTCCCAAACTTAACTTCTCAGGCCTAAAAATATGCTCACTATGTGCTCTCAATAGGCTTAACTTTCTACATTTTCCACCAAGGTTTGTATTAGATGGGGTAGGTGTGTCTGAAAGGGTGGCCTTTTTTTTAAGATCCTTGGCATAGTTGCCTCTTTGTCAAGCTGGTTATCAAACTAATTATTGGGAAGCTGATTAGTTGAAAGTGGTTCATCAACTGGTTCACCTCTAAAAATAGGGGGCTACAGTTGCAAGTAAGGAACATGCTCAAGATAATGTTCAAGAAAATGAGAACTTCTTTGGGATTGAGAATGGGTTCCAAACCTTTGACCTCAAAAACCCTTATGACCTCTATAGCCTCTATAACCACCATAGACTCTTTGGATAGAAAAAGTATTCAAAAAAATCCAAAAATTAGGGTTAAATGCGTCAAAATGAACAAACATTATTGTGCCCCTAAGAAATCTAAGCCCAAAACATCTAATAAGGAAACAAACCCTATTAGAACTTCTACCATGACTTGACTGACCACCTCTATTTGACATTTATCCCCATCCTCCATCATTACTATTTTCAGTTGGTTGATCCCACCTAGACATATTAAGATAAGAAAAATCTGAAAGAAATGCCAAATTTCAAAGCTCTGAGACTATGATTACATTTACAACATAAATCCAAAAACAAAATTGCATCACTACATTTGAATCATAGAAATATTAATTTTCATGATTCAAACATATGAAAATCTAATTCCAATTTCAAAAATTTCAACCATTTGAGCACCTATGCATACTTATCCACAATCAACTGCTATGAAACTCATAGATTGATCATATCATATACTGATTTAAAATTGTCTATCTTATGCAAAAATATGTTTTATACCTCAACCAAAAACTTTTTGAAACTTAAATCAATTCTTAAAACATATTTGCATATTAAACACAAAAATCTGTATTTTGCCATCTTTATCTAATCACAACCCATTCAATATACTATAATTTTCAAAATCATTTGAAATATTCTCACATTAAAAATGTATTGAATCTGAAAATACTAAAAACTTGTCGAAAACCACAAATTACTTCACGATGTTCATCTATATGGACCCAAATTTTTGAAAAAGAAATTCTTGTAACTATTCAAAACTTAACACATATAATTGAAAATAACTATGTATCATTATATCTCTACAACCTATTTCATCTCAAAACTAAGTTTGCAACCACTTTGGAACAAACCTTCACAAACTCAATCCTATGATAAACTAAGAAACAAAACCCCCAACTATGAAAAAAATTGACAAAATAATGAACCATTCTAAACCACTGCAACTAAATCTCATACTAAAATCACAAACCACCATTCACCTCATTTCCTAGGACAAAAATGGATATAAATTAAGGAGGATTTTCACATAACATCAAGATATGAAACTTAATCCAAACCCTGTGCATGATAAATCCATATTTTAAAATAAGTCTGATACAAAAAAACCTCATAACCTAGCTAAAGCTTCTTTTGAAGAATACAACTGAAAATGAGTGCATGTTAATTTTTTTGCAAATTTATGCACATGCAGGAACTATCTCGAATAAAAAACATCAAACTAAAAGATATCATTTCAATAAAAATGAATGAAAAATACCCATGATAGGGACCTAAGACCAAAAATATAAACTTCAAATAAAAACTTATTTGATTCTGAAGATAACCATTCCATGCAAAATTTTAGTCTATCCAGATATCCTTTGTTCATGCAAACTCTCTCTTCACAAATCAAAATTCAACAACATATTCAAAAACAAGAATTTTCAAATTCCTTCAAACTTCTAAAACTCTCATAAAGAAATATCAATTCCAAACAAAATAAAGTTTTTCTTTGCTTTTATGAAACTCCATATTTCCATAGGAAAATGAAACACACATACCTATCTTCAAATCCAATTTTCTTTGCAACTTGTACTCAAATTTCCTTTGCAACTCGAATGACATCACACCAGAACTTCAATTCCACTTGAAGCTTGTAAAAGACACATTGAATGAAGAAAATAAAGCTTTTATTTTCCACCCTCTGAGCCATAACTATTTGAGTGACATGCTCTTTTTTCATTGGTTCACAATTACCAATCACATACTTATTGATCCCTCTAAATATTTTGACGACTTGCCAAAAATATCAACATGCTAATCTTCCTCCCAAATCCTTTGCCAATTTTTGTGACTTGAGGTAATCAATTAGTATTCAATGCCAACATGTTGTCAAATCCACCATAATCTTGAAGCATCGAGACACACTTCCAAAAATTAATTCCTATGCCAAATCAACCAAGTTTTGATGGGTTTAGGTCCATTAGGTGCTAATTCAGCCACTAACCATGCTACATTAGATCCTTCAATTTTATTCATTACCAAAATCATTGATTAACTTAAGTCACTCAAAATAAACCCTTCAAAACTATACATGGTCTTTATATCAAGTACAAGTCACGATGAACAAATACAAATCATAATATTATGTGTTAAACATCAGAACCCTAAGAAAAAGAATATGATAGGCATAAATCCCCTTAGCATGATTTAAGAAACCTTAATCAAATGAAGGTAATAAAAATGATCCTAAAAATTATTATCATGTTTTTCAAAGGACTACATGTCACTAACCACTCACCAACCCATTATTTCTACTAGTAATAGTGATCATCAACTTTGATTATTATTTTTGAATCTTGAACAATCAACTTAGAATGCCAATGAAATGACTATACATTTGGGTAATGTTGATGCTTCCAATTACTCCATAAAGTGTTCCTTAGTGTTGATGAACACTTCTAATTTTAGGATTACAAGAATCTGAGGTATGAGTTACAATTTATGATAAGTAGTGTGTCTATGGTGGAATAGTCAATAAAGTATTAGAGTTGCCCACAAAATTTGTTTAATGTAGTGGTTGGGAGCCACTAGCATCTAAGTCTTTGTAGTCTTCCTGGTCAAGATTTTTAAATCTACACTAAGCTAAGTGAATATTTACAATGATCTTTAAACTAAAGTGAGCATTGATAAAAAATAAGCAAAAGGTAGGGTAATTGTAAAGGTTAATTTGGAATCATACCAGTCTAATGGTAAGGTTCAAATATAATCTTAAAAATGTGAGGGGTTTTTTAAATATTTTAGAAAATAACAAATAGGCTATTGGATATAACATATTCCATTATAATTCATATATCTACTTATCAAATAATGAATTAGTTCAGATATAGATGTATAATCAATCCTATATAATAAAGAGAGCCTCTGAACAAGACAATCTCTTGAAGGAAAGAAATCTAATTCAATAATATAATTTATTTTAAGAATAATATATTGATTTATTGTTATAACCTCTAAGTAAATTCCAAGACAATAAATAAAGAAACATAAAGATAAAATGAAGATGAGAAAATAAATTAGTTTACAAGCATATCTTCAATAAAAAAATAACATTAACATAACTCAACAATCAAAATAAAAAATGAAAATAATAACATTAAAAACATGATTGCAAGCATTAGTCTCAAACATAATGACAAATTTCTATTCAATTTGACCACACATTTAACTAATCAATGATGTAACATAGGATAATCCCAAGCTTTAGCAAAAATCAGGTAAGATTCAAAGGAAAATATAAATATCATGAGTAAAATTCAATATTACTTAAATATTTTGCTATGTTAATCTAAATTTCATAAGAACATTCAAATGTAGAGCAAATAAAATGAAGTAAACTTAGAATCCTTCAACTAGTCTAGCACATCACAAACTAGAAACCTCATGAACATTAAATATAGCTCATCTGTCCAAGAACCATTCAAATCTAAGACATCCACCTACAATTGAGAGAAAGCATAAATAATTTAACACAACACCAGACAATCTTTGTAGAATTCCAATTGTATTAATTACTCTAGAATAAAATTGCTCAAAATCCCTTGCTTTACAAATGGTAACACTTCTCTATTTATAGAAGACATAAGTAGTGTATTGATAATATTTATTTCAAAATTTCATAAAAGGTAAGGAAACATATCCTTTTACAAATAAATCTATAGTACATATGGCCACTAGGTGCCTATTAGATCAAAAGACTAATATATGCTAACAAACTAGCATATATAGTTTACAAAAGAATAGTTTTGACTTTACTCTTGGGCTGGTGGGCCCCTTTGATCACATAGGTTGAAGTAAGCCTTTTACCCTAGTGTATTTTTATTTGATTAACTTGAAATACACTATGGGATTCATTAGACTCTCTTCTTCTTGTTCAAACAATGTATCATATTCTTTGTCACTTCTGATGCTGACCTCTTGTAATAACCTTGCCTCTACAATCTGCTCCCATATGGTGAGGATGACATTAAGGACTTTTGAATTATCTTTATTATATTGGAATTAGTTTTCATCTTTGATTCCTTGGATGAAGGCTTGGACTCCCTGGTAGAATTCCATGTCATACATTAGGCCGGTGGCAGTAGGTTGAGAAGCAGTCACTGACAAGGTTCTTAGCAACTTCTCAATTCTACTCATAATGTCCTTATCTTCCTCTGTGAAGTCATTGGCCTTGTTTTACCATGAAATTAATTACTATATTTTATCCATAAGGATCCCTTGAATGACATTCAACTATTTTTCTTTGATAATCTTGGAGTCCAAAGGTTGTTTAGTGATGTGTACCTTGATCAACTCTGTCAATACATAGTCTTTTTTAGAAGCCTTATTCAAGTTCTTAAAGTCAATACATAGTCTAATCTCCCCATTATTGTTTCTTACTGGGACCAAGTTTGTAACCCAAGTGGAGTGTTTGATAGGAAAGACAATCCTTGCATCCAATAGTTTCTTGACCTCTTTATAGATCATAGGCTTTAGGACAAGATTGATTGGCCTTTGTTTTTACCTAAAAGGCTTGCAGTTTTCTTTGAGAGGTATTGTATGAGTTATGACCCTTGGGTAAATATATCTTTAGGTCTTCATAGGACCAAGAAATGACATCTTTATAATTTATGAGTAAATCTCTTAATTTCTTATTCCCCATTTTAGTGCATGATTTCCCTCTGTTGATGGGTTGAGTTTGGTCTTGTAGACCGAGATCGACTAGCTAGTAGTCTTTTCCACTCACTTTAGGTACCTTCATAGACTTATCATGATAAAATAGCCTCTTTAAAGAGATCATCCCTTTAGGTTTATTATTATCAGTAAGTTGGATGATCTTATAATTAGGCTCCTTTTCAGAATAACTTTCATCTGCTTCATCAATGATATGGGCTTCAAAGGCCCCAAAGTTGGTCAAGAAATTGAT
The DNA here is from genome assembly GCA_037957365.1 of Torreya grandis. Taxonomy (NCBI): domain Eukaryota; kingdom Viridiplantae; phylum Streptophyta; class Pinopsida; order Cupressales; family Taxaceae; genus Torreya; species Torreya grandis. The sequence continues at coordinate 272,128 of JARHVA010007922.1, read as the reverse complement.
GATCTATTGATCATCATTGAAAACCTATAAGTGACTAATATTATCAGGGACTAATGGGAAAGGTACTAACTCAATGTTAAAGTCAAGGGAATCTTGATTTGGCATGAGGTTAGCTACAACAGAAGCAAGCTCATCAATAGCCTTATTTTCTTCCCTTGGAATAGCTAAGATGTTAAAGGCATCAAAAGACTCGATCAAGTCCCATACCCTAAAATTATATATCTTCAAGTAAGACAAATTGCATTGTTATTTACTCCTCACTTGGTTTGCCACATGTTTGGAGTCCCCATAGACCAAAATCTCTTTGACTTTATGCTTGATGGCAAGCTGTAGTCCAAGAATAAGAGCTTCGTACTCAGCGAAATTACTAGTACAAGGAAATTGAAACCTATAAGATGTATGGTAGTGTTTATCTGTAGGGTCTACTAACACAATACTAAATCTTGATCTTGATTTGCATTTGGCTCCATCAACATGTAACTTTCATAATATAGGTGTTGGAAGGGGCATTTTAGAATTTGGCTTTAATGCAATTTATAAGGTGAAGATTCTAAGATCAAAATCAAGGAAGTTTGCCCTTTCACTAAGTGAATTATACTTAGTTAACATATGTTTCATCCTCGGCTCTCTCTCAACTCTTATCTGATTAGGAACACCCTTCCATGGAAACCAAAAGTGAGAGCAATCAGTGGAAATGTACCCATTCAAAGCTTTGGTCCATTCCTTACTTAGAAGTAACCCATATGAATTAGGGATGTCTACTACTTGACTATCAATAAACTATTGAACTCTTAGTTCACTTGCTAATTGAATATGCACATTAAGAATTTCTCCAATGACTTTGACTTTTGATTTATCTAGTTGTGTGACTACTCGGTCTGACTTGATTGGGTTCAATCCTAATTTCTAACAAATTCTAGATGGCATAATATTAGTTGAAGCTCCTTAATCTAGTAGGCAATTATGGACATTATTACCAAACACTTTGACTATGAGCAGAAAGGGTGGAGACTCTACTTTTGCCACTTTTATAGTTACATTGGCAGTATCATTTTTTGGTGGCTTTCTAGGCTTCTTAGACAAAGATTCCAAGAGAAGGTCTCTTTTCTCAGTTATCTATGTCAGTTCATATAGAGTGATATTTTCATTGATTTTCTTCATGTCCTCAAAAATATTGTATCCAAACTTATTCAAAGTTTTAGCCAAAGGCTTAGAAGAACTACCTTTGGGTGGCTTAGGATCATTCCTCAAATATGTATCTGGAGGAGTCCCATAGTTATTGGGAGGATTAGAAGTAGTCAAGGTTTATCTTTTATCCCTATGCATTAAAGGGTAAGTCTTTAGGAATTGTTGAAATGCTTGGATTTCTTCAAAAATATTGTCAGGCTCATTATTGGAAAGGAAATTAGAAGGTCTCCACCAGGTGCACTTGATCAGATGCTTTAGATCTAGAAGTGCTAGTAGTATTGTCCTTATCTAGGATAACCTCAAAGGTGTTAAGATCTTCCTGGAAGGCTTCAAAAGCTTTAAAAAATTCAATACAATCTATCTCACCATGCTTAGAAGTGGAATGCACTCTACAATAATTAGGTAGGGTAATATCTATGAGATTGATGTCCATAATCTTTTTTCCAGATGAAGAAGGCTCATTGGCGTTGTTGTTGTTAAGGAAGCTATCATTTTGGAATCAATTTTTAGGTCTATTAAAATTTTGGAAGGTGAAGTTCCTTCTAGAGCTGTCGTTAGCATTACCAAATTATTTTTGCAATTGTAAGAAGTTTTTACTAAGCTTTTGGACCATATTAAGTATGGACTTATTTTCATTATTTGGAGCTTCAAAAGCTTGGGATTGAGTTTTATTAGCCATATTGATTGGTATTAGAGCCTTTTGACCTTTGGATTGAGATCCATTAGTAGTTTACTAACTTAAGAAACCTAAGTTCTGATTGGGAGCAACATGATTAGTAGGCAAGAAAGTTAAAGCTGATATTTGATTCAGAGTTGGAGCATTTTGGTTATTAGCTAGGAAAAGGTTCAAGGCTAGCATCTATGGGTTAATATTTGGAAATGAGTACGCCATTTGCCCTTGAGGTTGAATTTGGTCACTGATGACCACTACTTATAAATATGCTTGAGATAATGTTGTAATAGTTGGGATAGTTCTCTTAAGAAACACAAAAGTCATGGGATCCGCAACATCTTTATAGATATCTAAGGCCAAAGGTTCATTAAGCTTGTAAGGATCTATGGTTATGCTGAACATATTTTTAAATCTAGCATTAAAAGACCTAATAGGCGCACTTGCATCTCTCTTGATAGTAGTAAATTGATGATATATGACACAGGGGTTAATGATCTTCCCAAATTAATTAATAAAGATGGTGTCAAAGTTTTTCCAAGAAGTGATACAATCATCAAGCAGGTTTAAGAACCACTCATAAGAAACATATTTGAAGGTAAAAGGGAATAACCTACAAGCTACATCCTCATGAATGAAATTTAAGAGCCTTAAAGTAGATTTAAAGGATTTGACATGTTCCTCGATAGTGACCATACCAGTTGGATTGAAAATAGGCAAATATTTCTTAGGATTTTATAGTAAATCGTGAACTATACCTAGAATAATGACAGGAGAATTTCCAAGCCAAGCCATATCTAGTCAAAGGTTGAATGTAGGGACTTCTTATAAGGGTGAAGATGGCAAATATTTTGAATGTCTACACCTTCCTTTATCCTTTCTAACCTGTTGGTGTGTCTCGAGCTCAAGTAGAGGTTCCCTAGTTTTTGAATGAGATCTAGTCATGATTTTGGGTAATTCTAGCATGAAAACTAAGAATCCTACATTAAAATATAGTGTAACACATTAATTCCCACAAAATACAAAAAATGACATGCACACTAAGCTTATTTTATAAATAATTACTTATAAAATGATGAAGGACACTAATCTTTGACTAAATTAGCTCAAAGATATGTTTGATCATGTAAAGATGACTATCCTTTGCATCATTTTGAAGAATTAGACTCAAAGTTCATAAGATAACATCAATATTTAATCAAAATAAAGTTTTTATAACCTTAAACATCAAGAATTCACAATTTTTAAGCTATTTCTTACCAGAATTAAATTAACCTTTATGAAGAACCAAGATCTTTGCCTTAATAAGAGCAAAGAGTAGAAATAAAACATTTATACATCAAAGATATTTGCAAAGGATGTAAATATATTCTAGGCTTAACCAAGTAAATAATACTGTAAAGAAGGCCCTCCTTCTAGTGCTAGTGGGAACCACCTCTTGTTGATGCTTCTAATTGCTCCACAGAGTGTTCCTTAGTGTTGATAACACTTTAGTGATTGGGAGCCACCAGGGTCTAAGTTTTTGCAGTCTTGTAGTCTTCCTAGTCAAGATTTCTAACTCTAAGCTAATCTAAGTGAATATTTACAATGATCTTTAAACTAAAGTGAGCATTGATAAAAAAGAAGCAAAAGATAGGGTGAGGTAGAGAAGAAACACAATTACAAGCATTAGTCTCAAACATAATGACAAAGTTTTATTTAATTTGAGCATACATTTAACTAATCAGTGATGCAACATAGCATAAGCCAAATCTTCACCAAAATTTAGGCAAGATTCAAAGGAAAATATAAATATCATGAGTAAAATTCAATATTACTTGAAGATTTTTCTATGTTAATCTAGATTTCATAAGAACATTCAAATGTAGAGCAAATAAAATGAAGTAAACTTAGAATCCTTCAACTAGTCTAGCACATCACAAACTAGAAACCTCATGAACATGAAATATAGCTCATTTATCTAATAACCATTCAAATCTAAGACATACATTTGTAATTAATAGAAATTAGAAACAATATAACACAACACCAGACAATCTATGTAGAATTCTAATTGTATTAATTTCTCTAGTATAAAATTGCTCAAAATCCCTCTCTTTACAAATGGTATCACTTGCCTATTTATAGAAGACATAAGCAGTGTACCAATCATCTTTATTTCAAAATTTCATAAGAGGTAAGGACAACTATCCTTTTACAAATAACTCTATAGCACATTTGGCCATTAGGAACCTATTAAATAAAAAGACTAATATATGCTAACAAACTAGCATTTATAGTTTACAAAAGAATAATTTTGACTTTACTCTTGGGCTGATGGGCCCCCTTGATAACTTAGGGTGAAGGAAGTATTTCACCCTAGTGTATTGTTCTTTGATTAAATTGAAATCCACTATGGGCTTCATTAGACTGTCTTCTTCTTGTTCAACAAATGTATCATATTCTCTATCACTTGTGATGGTGACCTCTTGTAAGCACCTTGCCTCTGCAATCTGCTCCCCTATAGTAAGGATGAAATTAAGGAATTTTGAATTATATTTATTAGATTGGCCTTGGTTTTAATCCTTGATGCCTTCAATGAAGGCTTGGACTCCCTACTAGAATTCCATGTCATGCATTAGGCTAGTGGCAGTAGGTTGAGAAGGGGTCACCAACAAGGTTCTTAGCAACTTCTTAATTCATCTTACCAAGTCCTTATCTTCCTATATGAAGTCATTGGTATTATTTTACCATGAAATTAATTCTTATCTTTGATCCACCAATATCCCTTGAATGGAATTCAACTATTTTTCTTTGATAATCTTGAAGTCGAAAGGCTATTTAGTGATGTGTACCTTGATCAACTCTATCACCTAGTCTTTGGTTTATTTCCATTGTTTTATCAATGTTTGTGCCTTATTAGCTTAAATTTATAAGGTATTAAGCCTAATTTTGATGGCTTTTAATAGTTCAAAGGCATCTCGGAGGTACTCATTTAACATCTTTAGTAGGTCCTCCAGAATTGATAGTGAGACTTATACCTCCAAGTATTTCTTCTCCTTCTCCAAGTTCAAGATCCTTTACTTCATTCCCTAAATTCAAACCAAAACCATTGCTAACTGAGCTTACACTAGACTTGCAATATATTCTTGACAATCGGGGTACTTCCCTACTACTTGACCTTGTGAGTCTTATAAATGGTTCCACTCTTTGGAGAGTGACTTATTCAATTCCAATAGTTACTTTCTTTGTAGTAACCTTTTCTAGTGTCACTGTATCAAGGTTAAATCATACCTTGGGCTCTGCTTCTAAAACCTTTGAATCTTTTGGTGTTTCCAGACCTACCCTACTTAATTACCCTAATTCTTCTATTTTCTTGCTACTCTCATTATTAGAATCAATTATTCTTCTCTCTTCTTGCTCTATGAGATTTAAGATCCAGGGTTGGACTTCATCATTGACTTCAACATTGGTAGTGCTAGTTAAAGCCCATGAATGCATCTGAGAGGGTATCTTTTGGAACTTTCCATAGGTGAACCAGTTAGGGATGATAGGTCCATGTATGGAAAATTCATCACTAAAAAAGTTCACCTCACTTTTTGGGTGGATCCACTTGGGTTTCTTGGAGGCTCTAAGCACCAAAGACATATTTGTCTCTCTCTTTCTTTCGGTTACATGGACCAAATATAAGGCAAATCCTTCACCTGTATCTATCTCCTTAGGTTGAGGACCTTCAATTAGTGCTACCTCAACTATGGATTCTTCACCTTCATCCCCTTCCTTGTCTAACCTATATGTAACTGTAAGTTCCTTGAAGAACTCATCCACTATTTTATAAGGTTCCAAGGTAACCATGTCAATGTATTCCAAAGGGGAAGGGGGTCTTTAAGGCAGAGATGAGTTAGAGAGCCCCTATACTAGCATATGTTCCATCTTTTATTCACTAGGTTCCTCAAATTTGGGCACTTGCTTTCACGATAGTTATTGTTGTTGAGGTGGACCTTGAGGAACTTGTGGTGGACCTAAAGTGGAATGTAAGAAGTGGTATTGCAAGGGATTCATTTGACACCTTTCTCTTGATGGTTTATCTTCCCTCTGTAATCTATGTTCTAATTTAAATCCATGCCCCTTAAACCTAGCCAACACTTCCTCAAAGTTGGTTATCTTTGTGTATAAGTGGTCATATGGACCCAATTGATGTTCATAAGGTACCTTATGTAGTTGTTTAGATTGTAGATGAGAGAGAACATTACCCTTTGGATCCCATGTCTTGAGGTCATCTAATTAGAAGTAGAATGCCTCTCTATTCCTTGTTAAGATCTCTAGTTTCTTCTATCCATGAATCATTGTCTTCTCAATCAGATATGGGAATAGATCTAGGATGCCTTTGTTGTTTTCTCTACATACATGGTATATACCATGAAGTAGTTGATGAGCTATCTCACTCTCAACCAATTTGATTGGGACATGCACTAGTAATCTAAAGGGTTGGGTTTGAATTCCCTTAATCCTATTGACTATGTAGTCAGTATATAACTAGATATATCCAATGGGCTCTAAAAATTACCTAATGAGGCGGGGAACCCTGGGCATTAGACTTCCAGTAATTATCCCAACTAGAGTGGGATATATGCAATCATAAATGAATTGCATGTGGTCTCTAAATTTGGATATGTGAAATTTGGAGTAATGGTGAGAAATGGTAATCTCACTATGAGGGGACCAATTTCTGATGGCAGGGAAGAAGGTAGAAGACATGGAGTCTAGTAAGTAAGACATCATTGTGAATAATTGGCTTGTCTTCCTTTTTAATTTCATTGAACTATCATTTCTCTAATAGGTGGAGTCAAATTTTCTTAAACCATGAAGTAGACATAAGAGACCCACCTAGGGTCAACATAGGATGTGATTTTTGCTCCATAATCCCTTTTCAATAAAGTCATGATGATTCTAATCCTTTCTCTAGATTATAAAATTGGGATTTTACCATCATGGTTTCTCATTACATGAATTCCTCTATCCAGCCATGGTCTTAAGATATTATCTAAGTCACTCTTAGTGGTCCATTCCTTTATTGTATAGAGGTCTATATGATATTTGGGAAGCTTTTAGTAGCCTTCAAAAGCTATAGGGGATATATAAGTAACCCTCTTTGATGTACCTTCTTTTATTATCTAATCTCCATCTACTCTATAATTAATGAACATGAGAGCAATGATATCGATACAATGGAGTACCTCTAGTTTGGTAGCTATGAGGTGAAGCCTAGACATCTGAATTACTACCAAATCTTCATGTCTCCTCTGAACTATAGTCATTCATTGCTCACTAGGAACCAATGGTTGTAGAAGGTTGATTACAAAGAAGATTTCCGACCAGTTATTCATACCATTGTTTAAGGCTCCCACATCCAATTATTTATCCTTGTAATGTCTCCCTTAAGTATCTATTGAAAAATAAACCTTTACCTCGTCTAACCATTATTGTCTTGCAGTAGCCATCTTCCTCCAACTAGTTAATTTCCCTTAGACTATGTGATCTCACTGAGTGTTTTTAGCTCTTTTCAAGGTGATTTTTAGCTCTTTTGAATGTAATTATGGATCAATTGAATAAGGAATAGGGTTTCAAATTAGTGAGCTAGGGTTTTTTTTATTTTTAATGGCAGAGATGGCAAATTCATTAATTCACTCATGTTACTCTCATGAAAGTTCTTTCAAAATCTAGTCATTAGTCTTTGAAAGTTTCTTTCATTTCACACTATCAAATTGGATCTACAAGTAAGCATAGTCCATTGATATCAATTTTTGAATTCTTTTCTAATTGGTCACCTTCATTATGCTTTATCCTTATTGAAAATTCTTTAGCCATTTTACACCATTGAATCATATCTTGTGATGAAACATGGGCTGTTGGATCTAGGAAGATGCACACGAAATAATTTTCAAGATTTGATAAAAGCTTAGGTTTAAAGCCATTATACTAAGTTTTTATGTTAAAATATGTGAAAGGGCCTTTTAAAGGGTCGATAAATATATCCCTTCACTAGGCTAAAATTTTAAACTATCTTAAATTTGATGTCCTCATGAACGTCAAAAACATTCTTATGAATGTCTAATGATGGATATGAGGCTATCAAATTTAAGCTCATCTAATGTACTTAGAGGGCTTAAGATTAAGCCTTATGGTCATGTTGTGTTGAAAAAAACATTGTTTTTATGCTAAAAATACACTCTTTGGGCCATGTGACCAAGTCATTAGGCTCTGAGATCGCTTAAGTCCTTTCTTGATTGTATACTTAAATTATGACTAGGTTTTAAGCCTTCGGCCATTTTGCACCATCAGATCAAATCCTATAATGAAGCATGGACTGTCAACTCTACGAAGATGCATAAAACTTAATGAGCTCTAAGATTGATATGACTTAGGTTAAAGGTATGTTTCCTAAGTCTATTTATGTTTAAAAACACATGGGGTTCCTCTAAGGGTCAAGAAATACATCCCTTCACTAGGCTAAAAGTTTATACTATCTTAAATTTGATGTCCTCATGAACGTAAAAAATGTTCTCATAGATGTCAAATGATAGGTGTGAGGCTGTCAAATTTAAGATCATCTAATATACTGCATTAAAAATTCTTTGATGGTTTTTTACCATCAAATCAAATCCTATGATGAAGCATAGATCGTTGATCTATGAAGATGCACAAAAAATAAGTATTGTCAATGATTGGTCCCTGCAAAGAGCAAATATTAGGGTTAGGCATAAAACAAGGAACCTAGAAAGACTTCGTGTAGTTTTCCTCAATTTTTTTTGAAGGGTCACTTTCTTGAGAAAGTGTCTTAACCAATTCTTTTGAAGGGTAGGTTTCAAAAAATTTGAAGGGTTGATTTGTTTTGAACAAAATGTCCACAAGAAATAGTGTCTGAAACAATTTCTTCGAAGGGTAATTTTTCATTAAGATTTCTCACCAACTTTTGAATTCAAATGTTAGGGTTTTCTATAAGGGAAACCTAGCCTTATTTATGTAACCTAAAATTCAATCTTCAAAGATAAAGTATTAGTAAAGTTAGTCCAAAAACATAATTATTATCATTAAGCATGTATAAAGCATATCCCTTTCAAGTGGATAATCTTCAAATTCTAAAAAAGATAACCTATTCAAGCAAGCTTTCAAGGTTCAAATGTTTTTAAACATTAATAAGGGTCCCCCATTTTCAAAATCAAGAAAGTGGGGGATATGTTGATCCAAAAAATGGTGACTTATAGGGGAAACATAGAAATCCATTAGAACCTAAGGCTCTGGTTTACACCAATACATAAGTCTTTCATCCATTGGGTCCATAACATTGTCTAAATCAAAACTTGATTGGTATAAGCCTCACATGTGTAAAATTGCAAACTAAAAATGCAAAAACACAAATATGCAGTGTGTATTACACTTACTGTTTGTCATGGAACTTTGAAAGACAACATCCAGACTCATACCCTTTGACCATAACATTAATTTTGAGTACTTTAGATATTCTTTGAGAATAATGGCTCTTATTTCAAGGGAGGCTTGGGCATTACTCTACTTCCATCTAGGCATCCATATCCCCAACATAGATACTTTTGGTTCCACTCAAGGCGTTGCTCTACTACTAGCCAGGCATCCATAGCCATTGTGGAGGTTACCAGAATCACCTTTGCTTTTATTTTCATATATTTTTCAATAATTTATTTTTTTGTTTTTATTTTCTATATCTTTTTTTAAAGGTTGGAAACCAATATATCCTAGTTTAAGGATTTGGTCAAGTGTTTGGTTCTTGGGGTAATCATCCTTAGTTACAACCTTCATTCCAAACAAGGATGTGCTTTAAGTGCTATCATGAAATGTGCCTCAACAACCTAAGTTTCTTTTTAACACATATGATTTTTATTTGAACCAAACCTTGATTTAAGTTTATGCTTAATACTTGTTATGATAATTAGCTTCTATATCAATGCACACCATTGTCTTTGAGCTGCATCATGGTGCTTTGTGATAACCTATGTTTATCATTGCAAGATTTATATCCCTACTTCAAAACACTAGAATTTTAAACAATCTCATGAAAAATCTAATCAACATACTATCGATAGGAATTATTGGAAATAAAAGAGTACAAACAAGAAAAAACAAACAAAACACAAAGTAAATATGCAACATAAATCACAAACAAGAAGCGAACAAATATATACAAGAAAAGCAAGAAAGGAAAGTAGGAAAAGAAACTAACTAGTCTACCTACTCTAATATAACTATCTTATATTTTTCACTCCATGAAGACTCCTAGTGGAGGAGAAACAAAGTAATGCTTGAGATACTTCCCATTGGTGGGCAAGGTGAACTCTACTCCTTGGAGGTCTTTTAGCTTAAAGGTGTTGTTTCCCAATGTCTTCATAATTTGATATGGCCCAATCCACAAAGGTGTGAATTTGCCATGCTTCCCTTTTGGATCTAAAGCTTTGTCCCAAAGGAGCAATAAATCTCCTTTCCTGAACACTTTGATTTTGGATCCTTTATCAAACCACCTTTTCACTATTGTTTAACGCCTTCTAAAGTTAGCAAATGCTTTGTCTCTGGTATCTTTCATCTAAATAATATCTAGCAACCTTGAGCTAACAAGGTCTTGATTTTCTTCCATATACTCTTTTAAGAAGGTACATGCAAGAAAATTGAGGGTTATGGGTAAGATAGGTTCTTATCCATACACTAGTAAGATTGGTGAATATTTGAGGGCTTACTTAATCCTTATCTTATATGCCCATAGTGCATACTTTAGGAGCTTGTACCAAGTTCTTGGTTTGTCTTCCACAGACTTCTTGATAGCCTTCATCAAATTCTTATGTGTAGATTCAGAGACTCTATTCCCTTAGGGATAATGATTGGATGAAAACTTTAGAGAAATTCCATTATCATATGCCCATTCAGTCATCTCGATAGAAGTGAAGACATATCCATTATCACAGACCAAAGAGACTAGAGTTCCAAATATTATGAAAATGTTTTCTTCCATGAAGTTAATTACCTATTCTATCCTATAATATTTGGTGGAAATAGATTCACTCCACCTTATACAATAGTTATTAGTAATAAGGAAAAATTTATGGCCTTAAAAAGAATTAGGGTTGATCACCCCTACAAAGTCTAAATCCCATTGTGCAAAGGGTTTGTCAACTATCATAAGTTACAAAGGCATAACTACCTTTGGATCTTTTGCATTGAATATATAACATGCATGTCACTCCCTCACTTGCTTGTGATAATTTTTGAAGAGGGTAGGCCAATAATACCTAGCTCTAAGGATCTTGTGAGTTGTGGTTCTTCCTGAAGGGTGTCAACTTCCTAGCTTATCATGGAAGGTAGTCATGATCTAAGTTACTTCTTCCTTGGATACACATCTTAAATAAATTCCCTCAAATTTACTTCTATATAAGACTCCATTCTTGATGAGGTAATGAGATACTTTGAGCCTCAGGGCTCTCCTTTACTCTCTTTTAAGTCTTGGGGGACAAAAACCATTGATAAGTGGATGCTAGAATCATACCACTCACTAGGCTAGAAGTTTTATTGGTCGACTTGCATGACATGGAGCTTGGGGTTTATATTGTCAATCATTTGAATTAAGCTTTGGAATCTTACTAGATTGGCAATCTTCATTTCAATATTCTACTCTTGTAGAACTGACATCCTTTTGTCTCTCCTTTCTCCAAGCTCATTTTGACTAATCATGAGTTTTGTAGCTAGGTCTGGTAAGATAACATGCACCTTGTTCCCAAGGACATAATGCTTGAATTTCTTAACTAATTTTACCAATTCATAAGCTCGCTTATCAATCATATAATAGTTCACTTCAGCATTCTTAAAATTGGTGCTCATGAAAGCTATGGGATGATCATTCCCATCAACTTTTTGAGTTAGTATTTCAACCATATTATGCTTAGAAGCAAATGAATACAGATAAAAATCTTTTGAAAAGTTAGGACTTATGAGGATTGAGGCTTTAATGATTACCTTCTTAATATCAACAAAATCTTTCTTGGATTCATCATTCCAAGAGATATTGGCATCCTTCTTCAACATGTCATTCAAAGGCTTGACAATTTTAGCAAAGCTCAAGATGAACTTTCTCACAAAGTTAATTTTCCCAAAGAATGACTTAAGGTCTTTTCTACTATTAGGCAATTAAATTTTGGAGATGAAATCCACTCTGTCAGGGTCTATGGAGATCCCTTTCTTGGTGATAACATGGCCTAGTAATTTCCCCTTTGTGACAAAAAATATACTCTTATTTAGGTTGAGGGAAATGCCATATATTGTATACCTTTCAAACACTTGTTGTAAGTGCATGAAGTAATAATCTCTATTCTTGGATAGAATTGTCAAATCATCCATATAGATGATGATACATTTGCCTACCAGACCTTGGAAAGCATGGTCCATGGCCTTTTGAAATGTTGCTCATGTATTGATAAGCCCAAAGGGCATCCTCTTGTAGGCATATGTTACCCACTTGGTTGTGAAAGTTGTCTTCATCCTATCCTGCTTGTTGACCAGCACTTGGTTATACCCTAAGAATTTGTCCAAGAAGGACATCATAGTTGACCCTAAAACAACTTGTATGACTTGGTCTAAAGAAGATAGAGGATAGTTGTTTTTTTCAAAAGCCTTATTCAGGTTCTTAAATTCAATACATAGTATGATCTCCCCATTCTTATTTATTACTAGGACCAAGTTTGTAACCCAAGTGGAGTGTCTGATAAGAAAGACAATCCTTCCATCCAATAGTTTCTTGACCTCTTTATAGATCATAGGCATTAAGATAAGATTAAATGGACTTTGTTTTTGCCTTAAAATCTTGAAATTTTCTTTAAGAGGTATTGTATGAGTTATGACCCTTGGGTCAAATATCTTCAGGTCTTCATAGGACCAAGCAATGACATCTTTGTACTTTATGAGAAAATCTCTTACTTTCTTAGAAGTAACCCATACAAATTAGGGGTGTCTATTACTTGAATATCAATAAAATTTTGAACTCTTGATTCACTTGAAAATTGAATATGCATATTAAGCAACTCTCCAATGACTTTGAATTTTGATTTATCTAGTTGTGTGACTACTTGATCTGACTTGATTGGGTTTAATCCCAGTTGCTCACAAATTCTAGCTGGCATAATATTAGTTAAAGCTCCTAAATCTAGTAGACAATTATGGACATTCTTACCAAACACTCTGATTGTGAGCAGAAAGGGTGGAGACTTTACTTTTGCCACTTGCATAATTACATTGGCAGTATCATTTTTGGGTGGTTTTCTAGGCTTCTTAGAAAAGGATTCCAAGAGAAGGTCTCTTTGCTCAGTTATCTATGTCAATTTATGTAGAGTGTTATTTTCCTTAATTTTATTCATGTACTCAACAATATTATATCCAGACTTATTCAAAGGTTCAGCCAAAGGTTTAGAAGAACTACCTTTGGGTAGCTTAGGATCATTCCTCAAAGATGTATCTGGAGGAGTCCCATAGTTATTGGGATGAATAGAATTATTCAAGGGTTGTCTTTTCTCACTATTAATTAAAGGGTAAGTCTTTAGGAACTATTGAAATGCTTGGATTTCATCAAAAATATTATTAGGCTCATTATCTTCTTAGAAAGGAAATTGGAAGGTCTCCACCATGTGCACTTGATCAGATGCTTTAGATCCAGAAGTGATAGCAGTATTATCCTTATCTAGGATAACCTCAAAGGTGTCAATATCTTCCTAGAAGGATTCAAAAGTTTTAAAAAAATTCAATACAATCTATCTCACCATGCTTAGAAGTGGCATGCACTCTATAATAATCAGGAAGGGCAATATCTGTGAGATTGATGTCCATAATCTTTTTGCTAGATGAAGGCTCATTAGATTTATTGTTGTTAAAGAGGCTATCATTTTGGAATCTTAAAATTTTGGAAGGTGAAGTTCCTTCTAGAGCTATCATTAGCATTACCAATTTGCTTTTGCAATTGTAAGAAGTCTATACTAAGATTTTAGACCATCTTGAGTATGGACTCATTTTCAATATTTAGAGCTTCAAAATCTTGAGATTGACTATTATTATCCATATTGATGGGTATTAGAGCCTTTTGACCATTGGATTGAGATCCATTAGTAGTTTGCTGACCTAAGAAACCTAAGTTCTGATTAGGAGCAACATGACTAGTAGGAAAGATAGTTAGAGTTGGTATTTGATTCAGAGCTAGAGCATTTTGGTTATTAGTTTAGAAAAGGTTAAAGGATGGCATCTATGGGTTGATATTTGGAATTGAGTATGCCATTTTCCCTTAAGGCTACATTTGGCCACTGATGACTACTACTTTTGAATAAGCTTGAGCTAATGTGGTAATAGCTAGGATAGTTCTCTTAAGAAACACATAATTCATGAGATCCACAACATCTTTATAGATCTCTAAGGACAAATGTTCATTAGGCTTGTAAGGATCTATGGTTCTCCTAAACATCTTTTAAAATTTGGTAGTAAAAGACCTAATAGGCTCACTTACATCTCTCTTGATGGTATTAAACTGATGATATATGAAATAGGGGTTAATGATCTTCCCAAATTGATCAATAAAGATGGTGTCAAAGATATTCCAAGAAGTGATACAATCATTAGGTAGGTTTAATAACCACTCATAGGCAACAACTTTGAGGGTAAAAGGGAATAACCTAAAATATATATCCTCATGAATGACATTTAAGAGCCTTAAAGAAGCTTTAAAGGACTTGACATGTTCCTCAATAGTGAACATACCAGTTGGATTTAAAATAGGCAAATATTTCTTAGGATTTTATAGCAAATCATGAACTATACCTAGAACATTGATAGGGGAACTTCCAAGCCAAGCCATATCTAGTTGAAGGTTGAATGCAAGGACTCTTTTTAGGGGTGAATATGGCAAATATTTTGAATTTATACACCTTCCTTAATCTTTTCTAACCTGTTGGTGTGTCTCGAGCTCAAGTAGAGGTTCCCTAGTTTCCAAATGAGATCTAGTCCTAATTTTGGGTAATTTTAGCTTGAGAACTAAGAAACCTACTTTTAAATATGGTGTAACACATTAATTCCCACAAAGGACAACAAATGACATGAACACTAAGCTTATTTTTTTAAAAATTACTTATGAAATGAAGAAGGACACTAATCTTTGACTAAATTACCTCAAAGATATGTTTGATCATGCAAAGATAACCGTCTTTTACATCACTTTGAATAATTAAACTCAAACTTCACAAGATAACATCAATAATTAATCAAAATAAAGTTGTGTTAATGTGAAACATTAAGAATTCTCAATTTTAAAGTTATTTCTTACTAGAATTGAACCAACCTTTACAAAGAACCAAGATAATTGCCTTACTAAGAGAAAATATGAACAAGAAAACACTTACAAAGAAAAGATCTTTACAAAGGATGTAAATATATCCTAAGTTTAACCAATAAAATAATACTATAAAAAAGGCCCTCCTTCTAGCACCAGTGGGAACCACCTCTTGTTGATGCTTCTAATTGCTCCATAGAGTGTTCCTTAGTGTTGATGAACACTTCTCATTTTAGGATTAAAAGAATCTAAGGCATGAATTGCAATTTGTGATAAGTAGTGTGTATGTGATGGAATAGTTAGTAAAGTATGAGAGTTTCCTACAAAATTTGTTTGATGTAGTGTTTGGAAGCCACCAGGGTCTAAGTCTTTGTAGTCTTGTTGTCTTCCTAGTCAAGATTTCTAACTCTAAGATAATCTAAGTGAATATTTATAATGATCTTTAAACTAAAGTGAGCATTGATAAAAAAGAATCAAAAGGGAGGTTAAGGTAGAGAAGAAACGTGATTACAAGCATTACTCTCAAACATAATGATAAAGTTCTATTCAATTTGAGCATACATTTAACCAATCATTGATGCAACATAACATAAGCCCAAGCTTCACCAAGAATCAAGAAATATTCAAAGGAAAATATTAATATCATGAGTAAAATTAAAGATTACATAAATATTTTGGTATGTTAATCTGAATTTCATAAAAACATTCAAATGTAGAGTAAATAAAATGAAGTAAACTTAGAATCCTTCAGCTAGTCTATCACATCACAAAATAGAAACCTCATGAACATGAAATATAGCTAATCTATCCAAGAACTATTCAAATATAATACATCCACCTACAATTGAGATAAATCAAAACATATATAACACAACACTAGACAATCTTTGTAGAATTCTAATTGTATTACTCTAGTATAAAATTGCTCAAAATCCCTCTCTTTACAAATGGTAACACTTGCCTATTTATAGAAGACATAAGTAGTGTACCAATCATCTTTCTTTAAAAATTTCATAATAGGTAAGGAAAAATGTATTTTTACAAATAAATCTATAGTACATATGGCCATTAGGTGCCTATTAGATCAAAAGACTAATACATGCTAACAAACTAGCATATATAGTTTACAAAAGAATAATCTTGACTTTACTCTTAGGTTGACGTGCCCCCTTAATCACTTAGGTTGAAGGAAGTTTTTTACCCTAGTGTATTGTTATTTTATTAAATTCAAATCCACTACTAGCTTCATTAGACTCTCTTCTTCTTGTTCAATCAATATATCATATTCTTTGTCACTTCTGATGGTGACCTCTTGTAAGCACCTTGCCTTTGCAATCTGATCCCTTATAGTGAGGATGACATTAAGGAATTTTGAATTATCTTTATTGGATTGGCCTTGTTTTTCATCTTTGATGCCTTGGATGAAGGCTTGGACTCCATACTAGAATTCCATGTCATGCATTAGGATGGTGGTAGTAGGTTGAGAAGGGGTCACCAAAAAGGTTCTTAGCAACTTCTCAATTCTGCTTACCAAGTCCTTATATTCCTCTATGAATTCATTGGTCTTATTGTACCATGAAACTAATTCTTATCTTTGATCCACCAGGATCCCTTGAATGTCATTCAACTATTTTTCTTTAATAATCTTGAAGTCCAAAGGCTATTTAGTGATGTGTACCTCAATCAACTCGATCACCTGGTCTTTGGTTTCTTACCA
Source organism: Torreya grandis (assembly GCA_037957365.1). NCBI lineage: Eukaryota > Viridiplantae > Streptophyta > Pinopsida > Cupressales > Taxaceae > Torreya > Torreya grandis. The sequence continues at coordinate 255,193 of JARHVA010007922.1, read as the reverse complement.
TTATTATATCAATGTTTGTGCCTTATTAGCTTAAATTTACAAGGTATTAAGCTTTATTTTGATGGATTTTAATAGTTCAAAAGCATCTAAGAGGTACTTATTTAACATCTTCAACAGGTCCTTTAGAATTGATAGTGAGACTTGTGCCTCCAGGTCTTTTTTCTCCTTCTCCAAGTTTGAGATCCTTTTCTTCATTCCTTGAATTCCCACCACAACCATTAATAACTAGGATTTCACTATAATTTCAATATATTCTTGATGAATTGGGTGCTCCCCTACTGCTTGGCCTTGGCTTGGAGTGAGTCTTGTAAATGGTTCCACTCTTTGGAGAGTGACTTCTTTAATTCTAATTATTACTTTCTTTGTAGTAACCTTCTCTAGTGTCATTATATCAAAGTTAAACTGTACCTTAGGCTTCACTTTTGAAAGCTTTGAACCTCTAGAGTTCCAAGATTTTCCCCACTTGATTTCCCTAATTCTTCTATTTTCTTTTTGCTCTCCTTAGCAACCTTAATTATTCTCCTCTCTTTTTGCTCCTTTATGAGCTCTAAGATCTAGGGCTAGACTTCATCATTGACTTCAACATTGGCAGTGCTAGTCAATGCCCATGAATGCATATGAGAGGCTATATTTTAGAACTTCCCATAAATGAACTAGTCAGTGATGATAGGTCCATGTATGGGAAATTCATCACTAAACAAGTTCACCTCACTTACTGGGTGGATCCACTTAGATTTATTAGAGGCTTTAGGCACCAAATCCATATTTATCTCTCTTTATTTTGGTCACAAGGACCAAATCTAAGGCAACTCCTTTGCCTTCATCTATCTCCTTAGCTTGAGGACCTTCAATTAGTGCCACTTTAGTTGTGGCATCTTCATCTTCATCCCCTTCCTTGTTTGACCCATATGTATCTACAAGTTCCTTTCAAAACTCATCTACTATTTCATAAGGTTCTAAGGCAACCATGTCAAGGTATTCCATAGTGGAAGGGGGTATTTGAGGTAGAGGGTCCCTCTCTTAGCCTATGCTCCATATTTTATTCACTAGGTTCCTCAATTTTGGGCACTTGTTATTGTAGAAGTTGCTATTGTTGAGGTGGAGCTTGAGGCACTTGTGGTGGACCCAAAGTAGAAGGTAAGAAGTGGTATTGCAAGGGATTCATTTTACACCTTTCTCTTGATGGTTTCTCTTCCCTCTATAATCTATGTTCTAATTTGAATCCATGTCCCTTGAACCTAGCCATCACTTCCTCAAAGTTGGTTGCCTTTGTGTATAAGTGGTCATATAGAACCAATTGATGTTCATAAGGTACCTTATGTATTTGTTTGGATTGTAGATGAGAGAGCACATTGTCCTTTAAATCTCATGTCTTGAGGTCATCTAATTAGAAGTAAAATGCCTCTCTATTCCTTGTTAAGATCTCCAGTTGCTTCCATCCATGAATCATTATCTTCCCAATTAGATATGAGAATATATATATGATGCCTTTCTTCTTCTCTCTATATATATGGTTGATACCATGAAGTAGTTGATGAGCTATCTCACTCTCAGCCAGCTTGATTAGGACATACACTAGTAATCTAAAGGGCTGGGTTTGGATTCCCTCAATCCTAATGACTATGCAGTCAGGGTATAACTAGATATCTCTAATGGGCTCTACAAATTGCCTAATGAAGGGGGAAACCCTAGGTATTGGACTTATAGTAATTATCCCAACTAAAGTGGGATATATATAATCACAAATCAATTACATGTGGTCTCTATACTTGAATATGTGAAATTTGGAATAATGGTGAGAAATGGTAATATTGTTTCAAGGGGACCAATTCTTTATGGTAGGGAATAAGGTATAAGCCATGAAGGAGTCTAGAAAGTAAGACATCATTATGAACAGTTGTCTTGTCTTCCTTTTAATTCCATTAAATTGTCCCCCTAGATGGATACTTATCATTTCTCCAATAGGTGGAGTCAACTTTTATTCAACCATGAAGTAGACATAGGAGATCCACCCAGGGTTAACATAGGATGTGATTGATACTCTATAATCCCTATTCAACAAATTCATGATGATTATAATCCCTTCCCTAAATTATATAATTGGGATTTACCATCATGGTTTCTCATTACATGAGTTCCACTATCCAACCATGGTCTTAATATATTATCTAAGTCACTCTTAGTGGTATATTCCTTACTTTTATGGAGGTCTATATGAGATTTGGGAAGATTATAGTAGCCTTCAAAATCTAGTGGGGATATATAAGCAACCCTCTTTGATGTACCTTCCTTTATTATCCAATCTCCATCTACTCTATAATCAATGAACATAAGAGCAAGGATATCGATACAATGGAGTACTTCTAGTTTGGTAGCTATGAGGTAAAGATCAGACATCTAAATTTCTACCAAATATTCATGTCTACTCTAAACAACAATAATTCATTTCTCATTGGGAGCCAATGGTTGTAGAAGTTTAATTGTAAAGAAGATTTTTGACCAGTTCTTCATACCATTATTTAAGGCTCCCATATATAACTCTATATCATTGTAATGTATCCCTTTAGTATCCATTGATGATTAAACCTCTACCTTATCTAGCCATTATCTTGCAATGGCCATGTTCCTCTAACTTGTTAATATCCCTTAGATTACATGATCTTGCTAAGTGTTTTTAGCTCTTGTCAAGGTGATTTTTAGCTTTTTTGAATGAAATTGTGGCTTAACTAAAAAAGGAATAGGGTTTTACATTAGTGATCTAGGGTTTTTCATAGCTTTAATGGTAGAGGTGGTGAATTCATAATTTCACTCGTGTTACTCCCATGAAATTCCTTTTAGAAGCTAACCATTAGTATTTGAAAGTTTCCTTCATTTCACACCGTCGGATTTGATCTACGAGTGAGCATAGTCCATTGATCTCAATCCATGAAGTATTTTTTTATTTGTTGCCTTCATTATGTTTTAACCTTGTTGAAAAGTCTTCGACCATTTTGCATTGTTAGATAAAATCCTGTGATGAAGTGCAGGCTACTGAATATGTGAAGATGCACATGAAATAAGTCTCAAGCTTTGATAAAAACTTAGGTTTAAATCCATTATACTAAGTTTTCATGTTAAAATATGTGAAAGGGAATTTTAAAGGGTCGATAAATACATCCTTTCACTAGGCTAAAAGTTTAGACTATCTTAAATTTGATGTCCTCGTGAACATCAAAAACATTCTCATGAACATTGAATGATGGACATAAAGCTATAAAATTTAAGCTCATCTAATGTACTTAGAGGGCTTAAGACTAATCCTTGTGGTCATGTTGTGTTAAAAACACATTGTTCTTTAAGCTAAAAATATGCTCTTCAAGCCATGTGACCAAGTCTTTGGGCTCTAAGATCACTTAAGTCCTTTCTTGATTGTCTACTTAAATTATAACTAGGTTGTAAGCCTTCAGCCATTTTGTACCATCAGATCAAATCTTGTGATGTAGCATAGACTATCAGAACTATGAAGATGCACATGACTTAATGAGCTCTAAGATTTGATACGACTTAGGTTAACATTATGTTTCCTAAATCTATTTATGTTAAAAACACATAGGGTTCCTCTAAGGGTTGAGAAACACATCCCTTCACTAGGCTAAAAGTTTAGAATATGTTACATTTGACATCCTCATGAACGTAAAAAATGTTCTCATGAAAATTAAATGACTTGCATGAGGCTATCAAATTTAAGCTCATCTAATGTACTGCATTGAAAAGTCTTTGGTGATTTTGCACTGTCGGATCAAATCTTGTGATGAAGTGTGGATCATTGATTTACAAAGATGCACATGAAATAAGTCTCATTAACAATTGGTCCCTATAAAGAGAAAATATTAGGGTTAGGCATAAAACAAGGAAACTAGAAAGACTTCACACAGTTTCCCTTAAACATTTTTTGAAGGGTCATTTTCTTAAGAAAGTGTCTTAACCAATTCTTCTAAAGGGTAGGTTTCAAAAAATCTAAAGGGTTGATTTGTTTCAGACAAAATGTATGCAAGAAATAGTGCCCAAAATATTTTTTCTGAAGGGTACTTTTTCATTAAGCTTTCCTTCCAACTTTTGAATTCAAATGTTAGGGTTTTATATAAGGGAAACCTAGCCTTCTTTATGTAACCTAAAATTCAATCTTGAAAGACAAACCATTAACAAAGTTAATATAAAAACATAAATATTATCATTAAGCATGTATAACACATATCCATTTTTAGTGGGTGATCTTCAAATTCTAAAAAAGATAACCTCTTCAAGCAAGCTTTCAAGGTTCAAATGTTTTTAAACATTCATAAGGGTCCCCCATTTATAAAAGCAAAAAAGTGGGGCGTATGTTGATCCAATAGGTAATCAAGTAAGAAAAATTATTTTTAAGCTATATGAAGGAGTGTGACATAATCATCCAATGCATAAGAACACATAATATTTCAAACATCTCAACCATAACACCATCATATATTCTATTTAAAGAAATATATCAACTGAAAAAACATTATAAACTAATCTGAATTAATCAAATTCAAACCTCAAATACCAATTAAACTTCATGAATTAACTGATACATGAATGAATAAATTAATTAAGCACACTCAGTCATCAAGTAAGAAAAAATATTTTTAAGCTATATGAAGGAGTGTGACAGAATCATCCAATGCATAAGAACACATCATATTTCAAACATCTCAACCATAACACCATCATCTATTCTATTTAAAGAAATATATCAACTAAAAAAAACATTATAAACTTATCTGAATTAATCAAATTCAAACCTCGAATACCAATTAAACTTCATGAATTAACTGATACATGAATGAATAAATTAATTAAGCATCACCAAGTTATCAAAGTCGACTGAATCATCCATTTTAGAATTAAATTGCAATACCACTTTAAATATATCATCAAATAACTAAGAATTGAGAAAAGTAAGTTTACTACAACTATCAAATAGCATGAATTTGATTTTGTCTATAATCATATATGTATATTTTATTCATTTATCCACTATGCTTTTAGAAATCACTAAAACATAAATAAAATCAACAAATCATTATAATTTCATAATCAAATATGCACATACAAATATCATCAATCAATAGGGTCCCTGATGCATGTTTAGGCTTTATGATAGAGTCATATTTATGGTAGTAAGTAAAAAAATAAAAATTTATGAGGGGTGTATAAAATAGGGATAACATTAGTGACCTTTCTAGTCAATTTTGTAAAATAAATTTGAGTAGAAATAGATTTGCCTATTAAATATAACATATATTTTTGCCTTGAGAGTGTGATCCAAGAAAATTTTTTCTCAAGTAGCTAAGTGTGAACCCCTTAAATGATGAATTCATCAAGGCTTGGAGTGTTTGGCTAGTGTGGTATGAAGAAGAGAAAATAAATAATAAGGGAGTTCAGGTTGGATGCACAAACCATTACAAATGCCTTAGGAACAAAATCTAAATCAAGTAATACTTCTACAACTATATATAAGTCAGTCATATTATATATTTATTATGAGTCTAAATTTATAATAATATTTTTGAAAATGATTGACACTTACAACATCTTTTGCATATTCGTGTACTCTTCATTCATAACATTTCCTTTCTCATTCCAAAATTCTTCATTGATCGAATGAAAAACAAAGAACAAAAGAAAACAAATAAAAGAAGAAAATGAAACAAACCAAAAAAAAAATAGAAAAAAAAAAAAAGACAAACATCCAATCATGAAATAACTTTATATGATGGCTATTTACTAACTAACATAGCCAATTTACTTCAAGATCTTTAAGATGAAAAGAATTATTACTAAGAATTGTAGTAATTATATAAGGTCCAAAACATAATGCATCAAATTTATGGTGGTTTCCAAGATCTTCATGAGATTTATCCCAATATAACACTAAATCATCAACCTTAAAATTTTTACTAGAGACCTTTTTATCAAAAAAATTTCTTAACTTTTGCTTAGTCTTTTCTAATTTTTGTAGTGCAGTTGCTTTGGATTCATCAAGTGATATCAAATCATTCAAACTTTGTTAGATTAAATTTGTATCTTTAGCTGTATATTGTAAGGCAGTCTTTGCTGAAAAAATCTAAAGTTTTATAGGTAAAGTGGTTTCAAATCCATAAGCTAACATGAAAGGAGAGTAACTAGTTGCTACCTTAACAATATTTCTATCAACCCATAAGGCTTTGAAAATATTAATATGTCAATTCTTTTTATTATCACAAACTAACTTTTTCATAATAGAAATTAAATTTTTATTAGTGGACTTAGCTTGCCCATTTCTTTATGGGTAATATTTTAACGAATGACTGGAAATGATAGATTATTTTCTTAAAAATTCTAAGAACTTGTTTAAAATGAATTAAGGTCTATTATCAAAAATAATCTCATATGGAACTCCAAATCTAGAGAAAATTTCATTTTCTAAAAACAAAATTACTTCACATGTCACTAAAATTTTAAGAGCTTTGGCTTCAGGGCATTTTGTGAAATAATTTGTGGCTATCAAAATGTATCTACGACCTAAAGATGAAGGTGGGTGAATGTCTGAAATAAATTTCTTGCCCCATTTAGTAAAAAGTTTTTTAGGAATAACTGGATTCAAAGGCATCACTAGTAATTTATCACTTCCAACAAAAATTTGACAAGGCATACAAGAATAAGCCAATTTATAGACATATTGAAACAAAGTGGGCCAATCATAATCAACTCTTAAAATTTTATAAGCTATTATTTTTGTATCATAATGTCCACCACAGTTTCCTTCATGATAGCCCCTAAGAACTTTCTGAGTTTGATTATGAGTAAGACATCTTAATAAAATACCATCATGATTATGATAAATTAATAAGTTCTCAAGTAAACAAAAATTTAACACTTTTAAATGTAAAGAAGATCTTTATTTCTTATTTTAATTATTAAGATAAAATTGATTTTGAAAATGATAAATTAAATCATGATACCAATCATATTAATCCAACAAACAATCCCACTCATTCATTTCAAGTCCAAACTTAAAATTCTTAGACAATATAACAATTTGCACAGTTTTAAAGTGTGGTTTTGCATTTAACTTTTCATCAACTAAAAAAATTAGAATGTTAATGTCTGAAGTAGCATTTTCAGCTAAGTGTTTGGCCAATTTATTTCCCTTAATAGTTTTTGATGTTTCAAACTTGAGGTCAAATTCTTGAATACATAAAATTCACTTAGAGATTCTTCCTTGAATAGTTGGTTTTTTAAAAAGATATGATAAAATAGGTACTTTAGATCAAACAAGAACCTTGTTTCTTATTAACAAATATCAAAACATAATTAAAGAAGAAACAAGTGAGAAAACATATTTCTCAATGAGAGGGTATCTAGTTTTTTCATCTTTTAAGACTTGACTCATATAATCAATAGGATTTTCTTCATTATTTTCAAAGTAATTACAGCTCCTATAGCATTTTATGTAGCATTAACATAAATGATAAATGCTTTATTTAAAATTTGGTTTGGAAAGAACATGTGTACTTGAAATAGCATTCTTAACAAAATTTAAAGCTAAATCAGAGCTAAATTAGTGTTTTCATCTCAAGTGTAAATCTTATCTTTCTTTAATAATAACTATAATGAGTTAGATTTATCATAAAAATCAAAAATAAATTTTTTAACAAAATTTATTTTACCAAAAAAATATCTTAAACTCGATTGATCTTTAGGAGGATGTAATTCCTTTATTGCTTTAACACATTCATGATCAATAGAAATACCTTCTTTAGAAATTATGTCCTAACAATTTTCCTTTGGTTATACCCAAAATAGATTTTTTAGGATTTAAAGAAATGCCAAACTTTCTACATCTTGTAAAAATTTCACAAAGATGATCTAAATGTTTCTTTCTTTTTTGGAATGAATAGTGAGGTCATCTAAGTAAACTTGAATGACTATGCCTATCAAATTATCAAAAGCAATATGCATAGGCCTTTAAAAAGTGGCTCCTACATTCATTAAACCAAAAGGCATCTGATTGTAATCAAAAGTTCCTCCATACATGGTGAAAGTAGTTTTGTACCTATCATCAAGATTTACAAAGATTTGATTATAACCTAAAAAATCATCTAATAAAAACATTATTTCAGATCATGTACCTTATTTTAAAATCTAATCTATTCTAGATAGAGGAAAATTATCTTTTACACTTGCTTTATTTAAATATCTAAAATCAACACAAAGTCTAATATCACCCTTCTTCTTTCTTACAAGAACTAGATTAGCCACCTATTCAGAATATGTTACATGAAAAATGACACCAACATCAATCAATTTATCTAGATCTTTGTTAATGGTGTCCTATAACAAAGGACTAATTCTTCATTTTTTTTTGCCTCAAAATTTTGATACCTGGATTAATTGTAATGTCATATATATATATATATATATATATATATATATATATATATATATATATATATATATATATATATATATATATATATATATATATATATATATATATATATCATAACCTCTAAGATCCTTATAAGACCATGCAAATATATCAATAAACTCTTTAAATAGTTTAATGACCTTATCCTTTTCATTTTTAGTTACTTGGACCTAAATAGACATATTTATGATTATCTTTGATTCCTAAATTTATGAGAAAGATTTCACCTATGATCCTCCTTGACGGCTCTTTAGCTCTAGTGATTTTTGGCTGGTCATTAGGTGAAAACATAGATTATAAACTTACTAAATTAGTAGAAAATTTGTTAAAACTTAGCTGTAAATAATCTCCATAATTAAGTACATAATATTCATGATCAAAGTAATTCCATTTGAAAAATGAATCTATATGTTTATCACAACGAAAAACTGGCCAATTATCCTTTAAATTAAGAATCTTGGGATGGAAAAGTTTAGTTAAGGAAAAATTAATAGTGGGTTTAACTTCAATTAGAGTAGGATTAGAATCATAAATAAAAAGTTTATCTACTCTTATATTAAATTATCTAAGAATATGGGGGATATTGACAGCTTCAAAATTCTTAATTAATGCCCAAATGTTTTGAGTGTAATTATGCAAATGGGTTTGATTAGTTTTATAGATTTTTTGAATCTATCTCAATATTAATTCTAAGTCTCTAAAAACTTCTAAATGTTTAACATTAAATTCTATAACTTTTTCTATTCCTAAAAATAACACTTCAAATTCTACTATGTTATTAGTGTTCTCAAAAGACAATTTGTAAGCATAATGAAATATCTTACCAATGGGAGATATGAGACAAATACTAATACCACTACCTTGTTGAGAACAAGCCCCACTGAAGTAAAGAGACCATAATTTTTTTTTAAATACTTATTCATGATGGTTTTTTGGTTCATCAACATTCAACAATTCATAAGTCCCAATACCCATTTCTATGTAGGAAATACTAGATGAAGAAGGAGATTCAATCGATGTACCAAAAAAACTTCTATTTTAATAAACACAATCTTATTATTAACTATAACCCAAGTCACATCTTTACCAAAGAATATCTCAGTAGCTTTTAACCAATCTCTTCCTAATAACATTTCATAATTACTAAGAATATCTAAGACTTGAATATTGGTCATACATCTAATATGATCCTCTTGTGTTATCTTAATAACTATGTCACAGAACTTACCATGACTTTTAGTTTGTCTAACATCAAAATGGGTAACATTTATACTATTTTATTCATAAGAAATACCCAATTGATCAATAATACATTTAGGCATGATATTCATTAAAGCACCAATATCTAAAATATAATTATGAATTATTTTATTATCAATATTAATCATGACATAGAAAGGGGGAATATAATCAATAGGGGGATCAAACTGTTGATCATAGATATGTTCAAAATTATTTTCCTCTTATAGACTTTCATCAACTCTTGGATATTTTAAATACCTCATTAATCTTATCTAATTGTCCAGGAAGACTAGCAGCCTACAAAAATGGAAATCTAGCTTTGATGGTTGATAAATCACTAATTATATTGTAAGTCTTAGCATCTATTTGTCTAAAATTATTAGATTTATAATGTTGATACTGTGTGTTATTATATCCAGTTACAAAAGGAATATTTTGATCATTATCTTTATGATCTATTGTATTTTTATCATCTGAATGAGGTTTATCATTTGCTGATCTATTATTGTGAGGAACTTCATAATACTTACTCCTAATATTTATAACATAGATATTTTCCTTTTCTAAAAAATCATCAAGATAATTTACATTATATGTTGAATCTTTAGTTATCTTATCTTTTCCATGCAAAAGATATTTTTAAAACTTAATAATAGCTTGACATGTTTTAGGATTATGATCAAGCTCACATACATTACAATAATAAACACTATTATCATCTTTTAAATTTTTATGTGAAGAAGAGGGCTTATCATTAAGCTATCTCTTAACAATGACTAGCTCATTGTCTAAACTTTGAATTGCATTTAATATTTTGACATTATCTAAATTCAAACCTATGATAGATCTATCTTTAAAACTTACACATTTCAAATTTTTTTCATAATCAAAACAAAATTTTAGGGTTTGATCATATTCAACTATATATTTATCCTCTAATGCCATTTTGTATTTTTAAGGGTAAAGCATTGTAAAAATAAAGTCTAGACAATTTTTTAGAAAGCCTAAGATCACCTAGAATTTTTTGACATAACTTAGTGAAACTAGATACAAAATGATACATAGTTTCACTTAGATCTAATGAAATATTTAAAATATCATTAACTAAATCAAAATATTTTTTGTCTTTACCAAAAGATAGTTCTAACCATTCCTCTACATCACTTCAACTATCAATCACTTTTGCAAGCAGATTAACAAATGTCTGATAAGCCTTTCCTTCTAATGTTTGTGTAAAAACCTCTAAACAAATTATATCATTAGTTATTCCAAGAGTGGTACAAACTAATCTAAAATATTATAAGTGATCTTTCAAATATTCTCCAGTAGTACCATAAAATTTTGGCATATTTAATCCTTTAAAAGAAGGCAACTTACCTGGACAATTTTTAACATTGATTAAATTTATAGAAATCCAAGGAGCTATAGCTATCTGACATTCTTGTTGAGCTTATTCTTCATCCTCACCTTATACAAGTTATTCTATTTCTATATTACTCTGTAATCCATGCAGGAGATCCTATAATCTTTATTCTTATACTAAATATTCTCCCTCTAGTTGATTTCCCTCCAATTGATTCCTAGGTGGTGGGTTTCTGATAATCTGATCCACCATTATAACTTTTAGTAGATTCTTGCTGTGAAGGATGATTATTTTTCACCTAATTTTCTTGACTCAAATGTTTATTAGATAAAGGAGTTACAACAGACTCAAAAAAATCATAAAAAAGAAGAGTCGGAAAGATAACAAATTATGGGATTAGGATTATCAACTAACACTCCTACTCTATTTTCTCCAATTCTCCTATTTAAATTTATTATATCTTGTTGAGTTTCATGTGTAAAATTATAATACCAATCAATTTCAAACTCAAAAATTTCTAATTCTTCATTGATAACTTCAATAACTTGAGGAAGGTCTTCAGGATGATTATACTATGCAAAATGTGTCAAATTAAAAGTAATATCAACCTAATCTTCTTCTGCATTAACAATAGGTTGAATAATAGGAAGTTGTTCACCTCCAAGAATCATTATCAAATAAAATATATTCTAAAAGAGTTTCCCTAATGGATTTATCAAATTTGCTAATGATGGAAATTATTCCATCAATGAATCAACCCTTTCATCTATCATAAAGATCAAGTTAGAATCATACCAATCTAATCATAAGTGTTATAAAGGATCACTTAAGATCCTAAAAATGTGAAGGGGTTTTTATTATAAATTTTGAAAAAGTAATCAATAAATTATTTACGTAACTTATTCTATTATCATAATAAAAAAATCTATTATAGAAATAAGAATCAATTAAAATATAAATTTATAATCTATTTTATCTGACAGAAAAAACCTATTTATTAGACAATCTCTTAAAGAATAGAAATCTAATTCTAAAATATATATGTATTCAAATGAACTCACAACTTCATTATTTTCAATGGTTTAGTGAGTAACTAAAAAGAGAGAAAGGTCTTAAGAAAGGAAAAAATAAACAAAACAAACAACAAAAAGAAAGGAATGACAAACAAAAGATTAAAAAAAATAAAACTAAAATAGAAAAGAAACTAAACCTAAGAATGAAGGAAACTAATAAAATAAAAACTAAGAAAAAGAAAATCTAACAACAACAGAGACAAAACTAAAACAAAAATAAACTAAGATTTAAAGTCTTTTAAAGTGTAAATTATTCTAATGACAAATAATTAGGATAATACTAAAACTTAAGAAAAATAAAATAGTTAACTAAAAGAAAGACCCAAAATTAAGATAAAACAAAGAAACTAAAATAATAAATAGTCTACTAGAAGAATGAAAATTAAAACAAACTAAAGATAATTAAAATCTAATTTTAACTAAAATGGAAAGTAAATGATAAACTTGACAAGGAAAAAAATAGATATAAATCAAATAACAATGCAAAATACTAGAATAAATCTAAACTAAAGAATTTGTTTAAACAACTTATACTAGTCTATAAATTAACCAAAGTTCTTAAAAAAACAACTTAAATTATTTAAAACAAGACAATAAATTAAAAACATGTCTAATAAGAGAAAAGATATAGAAGAAAATTGAAAGTCTATTATATTATAAATAGAGCTAATTGTTTATAAAAGAGTTGAGAGTCTCAAAATGAGAGTTGTCTTAGCATAGAAAACAAATTTTAATGAGAAATCCAATAATCCTTCGTTACAAACCTTGAAAAGACAACTCATAAACTAAATAGATCAATGAAGTGTCATAAAAAGGCAAAATGATCATCATTTTTAGGTTGAATATTTAAATTATACACATAGGACTATACATAATGGTTCATCAAAAGATATTAGACTTATCAAACTTTAGATAATCAGTAATAGATGATAAATATAATTGAATATACCTATGTTTCATAAGTGACTACTCAACCATATGATAAAGTACCATTGAGTCTATTTGCAAAAGTTGTACTATCTCAAATAAATTGCATAGAAAGAAGAGATAAGTGATTGAATTTTAAAAAAAACTTAAGTCCTCAATACTTATTATGATTCTATCTTCAAATGAATGCTTGATCTCCTTTTATATCCTCAACTTCAATTAGGAAATAAGTTATAACTAAGTTTAGTTAGTTATTAGTTAATATTAACTAATTAACTTTTAACAAAGTTAATTAATTAACTAAAATTGTTAGGATAAATTAGTTTAGACTTTAAAGTCTTAATTTGATCAAGATATTTAAGAAAATAGATCGGGTACTAACCTTAGCAGGTGGAAATCCATATTAATTAATAATATAGTAGGATACATAATAATCATAAAATAATAAATCAAAAATTGATAAATCCCATTTATGCTTACACTATAACACATTTAAAATAAATTTATCATATATAGCTATACCAAAATTATTGATTATACCAAATTTTTCAAAAATTATCAAATCAGAAGTATCATAATGAAATGTCAAATTTATATTAAATTTTTTAATATTTAAACATAAACTATCTTTTAGATGCCCAATAATCATCCAAATCAGATAAAACTTTAATTATTGATTTGTCTTACTAATTAAGACAAACATTATATTCCATTTTAGTAGTAAAAAAAGGTAGCAATCTGGTACCTATGTCAGATGTGTCATCATCAAATTCTAGCTTAACCTTCTTAATCTTCCTGAGCTCAATGGATGCTTCAGGTTCAATTCTCTTCATGGCATAACTCTTTTCAACAACATGCTCTAGAACATCTATGGTTTTCTTTCTATTAATATATCTTTGGCCTCCTAAACTTAACTTTTTAGGCCTAAAAATAGGCTCACTATGTGCTCTAGATAGGCTTAACTTTCTACATTTTCCACAAAGCTTTGTATTAGATGGGGTAGGTGTGTCTGAAAGAGTGACCATTTTCATAAGATCTTTGGCATAGATTTTCTCTTTGTCAAGCTAGTTATCAAGCTAATTATTAGAATGTTGATTATCTGGAAGTGATTCATTAACTGATTCACCTCTAAAAATAGGGGGCTACAGTTGGAAGTAAGGATCATGCTCAAGATAATGTTCAAGGAAATGAGAAGAACTAATATATGATTGAGAATGAGCTCCAAACCTTTGAGCTCAAAACCCCCTATGACCTCTATAGCCTCTATAACAACCATAGTCTCTTTAGATAGGAAAAATATTTAGAAAATTCTATAAATTAGGCTTAGATGCATCAAAGTGAATAAACATTCTTATGTCTCTAATAAATTTAGGCCTAAAACATCTAGCATAGAAATTAACCCTATTAGAACTTCTATTATGGCTTGACCAACCACTTCTATTTGACATCTATCCCCATCCTCCATCATTATTATTTTCAGCTAGTTGATCACACCTAGACATATTGAGATAAGAAAAATATGAATGAAATGCCAAATTTCAAAGCTCTAAGACTATGATTGTATTTACAACATAAATCCAAAAATAAAATTGCATCACTGCATCTGAATCATAGCAATATTAACTTTCATGATTCAAACATATGAAAATCTAATTCCAATTTCAAAAATTTCAACCATTTGAGCACCTATCCATACTTATCCATAATCAATTGCTATGAAACTCACAAACTGATCATATCATGCAACCTTTATTCGATTAAATTTATATCTTTAATTATATATTAATGGCAGTCTTTGCCAAAAAAATATGGAGTTATATAGGTGAAGTGGCTTCAAATCCATAAGCTAACATGAAAGGAGAGTAATCAGTTGCTACCTTAACACTAGTTCTATCAGCCCATAAAGCTTTGAAAATATTAAGATGTCAATTTATTTTATTTTCACAAACTAACTTTTTCATAATAGAAATCAATTTTTTATTAGTGGACTTAGTTTACCCTTTTTGTTGTAGATAATATTTTGATGAATGACTAAAAATGATAGAATATTTTCCTAGAAATTCTAAGAACTCATTTGAAACGAACTGAGGTATATTATTATAAATAATCTCATATGGAACTCCAAATCTATTAAAATTTTGATTTTCTAAAAATGAAATTACTTCACCTATCACTGAACTTTTAAGATCTTTGGTTTCAAGTCATTTGGTGAAATAATCTATGGTTGTCAAAATGTATCTATGACCTATAGATGAAGGTGGGTGAATGTCTAAAATAAAGTCCATGCCCCATTTAGTAAAAGGATTTTCAAGAATAACCAGATTCAAAGGCATCGTTGATAATTTATCCCTTCCATTGAAAAATTGACAAGACATATAAGAACGAAACAATTTATAGGTATCTTAAAATAAAGTGGGTCAATAATCACCAGCTCTTAAAATTTTATAAGCTATTTTTTTGTAGCATAATGTTCATCGTAGTTTCCTTCATGACAACCCTTAAGAACTTTTTGAGTTTGATTATGAGTAAGACATATTAATAAAATACCATCACGATTACAATAAAATAAATTCTCTAGTAAATAAAAATTTAATTATTTTAAATGTAAAGAATGTATTTCTTTCTTATTTAAATTATTAGGACAAGATTAATTTTGAAAATAATAAACAAAATCATGAAACCAGTCATCTTCAGCCAACAAACAATCTCACTCACTCATTTCAAGTCCAAATATAAAATTCTTAGCAAATTCAACAACTTTCATAGTTTTAAAGTGTAGTTTTACATTTAACTTTTCATCAGCTGAAAGATCTAGAATGTTAAAGTCTGAGGTAGCATTTTCAACTAAGTGTTTGGCCAATTTATTTCCCTTAATAGTTTTCAATGTTTCAAATTCAAGATCAAATTCTTAAATACGCAAAATCCACTTAGTGAGTCTCCCTTAAATAGTTGGCTATTTTAAAAATATATGATAAAATAAGTACATTAGATTGTAGAAGAACCTTGTTTTTCATTAGAAAATATCAAAAATCTTTTAAAGAAGAAAAAAATGAGAAAACAAATTTCTCAATGAGAAGGTATCTAGTTTTTTCATCTTATAAGGCTTGATTCATATAACCAATATGATTTTCTTCATTATTTTCAAAATTTTGAGTAATTACAACTCCTATAGCCTTTTCTGTAGCATTAACGTAAAGGATAAATACTTTATTTAAATTAAGTTTGGTAAGGATAAGTGCGCTTGCAATAGCATTCTTAATAGAATTAAAAGCTAAATAATTGTTTTCATCCCAAATGTAAATGTTATCTTTATTTAAAAACAAATGTAATGGGTTAGATTTATCAGTGAAATTAGAAAATAAATTTCTTAACAAAATTTATTTTACCAAAGAAAGATCTTAAACTCAACTAATCTTTGGGAGGAGGTAATTCTTTTATTACTTTAACGCGTTCAATATCAATAGAAACACCTTCTTTATAAATTATATGTCCTAACAATTTTCCTTTGGTTACACCAAAAATAATTTTTTTAGGATTTAAAGAAATGCCAAACTTTCTACATCTTGTGAAAACTTCACGAAGATGATCTAAATGTTTCTTTCTTTTCTTAGAATGAATAGTGAGGTCATCTAGGTAAACTTGAATGACGATGCCTATCAAATCATCAAAAGTAATATGTATAGTCATTTGAAAAGTGGTTCCTACATTCATTAAACCAAAAAACATCCAATTGTAAGTAAATGTGCCTCTACGCATGTGAAAGTAGTTTTTTGCCTATCATCAGGATTTATAAAGATTTGATTATAACTTGAAAAACCATCTAATAAAGACATCATTATAGATCCTACAACTTGTTGTAAAATCTGATCTATGCTAGGTAGAAGAAATTTATCATTTACACCTGTTTTATTTAAATCTCTAAAATCAACATAAAGTCTAATATCATCATTCTTATTTCTTATAGGAACTAGATTAACCACTCATTCAGAATATGTTACAGAAAAAATGACACCATCATAGATCATTTTATCTATCTCTTTGTTAATGGTGTCCTCTAACAAAGGGCTAATTTTTCATATTTTTTGCCTCACAAGTTTGATCCCTAACTTAATTGGAGTGTCATGTTTAATAATATCCACATTAGAACCTCTAAGATCCTTATATGAACATGTTTAATGAACTTAACCTTTTCATTTTCAGTTACTTGGATCCTTAAATAGACATACTTAGGATCATCTTTGGTGATTAAAATTATGGGAATGGTTTCACCTATGATCCTCCTTGATGGCTCTTCATCTCTAATAATTTTTAGCTTGTCATTAGGTGAAAACATAGATTCTAAACTTACTAAACTAGTAGATAATTTGTTAAAATTTAGTTGTAAATAATCTTCATAATTAAGTACATGATCATCATGATCAAAGTAATTTTATTTGAGAAATGAATCTATATGTTCATCATAGCTAAAAATTGGCCAATTATCCTTTAAATCAGGAATCTTGGGATGAAAAATTTCAGTTAAGAGAAAATCAATAGTGGGTTCAACTTCACTTAAAGTAGGATTAGAATTAAAAATAACAAATTTATTTTCTCTTATATTAAATTCTCTAAGAATATGGGTGATATTGAAGGTTTCAAAATTCTCAATTAATGCCCAAACTTTTTCAGTGTAACAATGCAAATGGGTTTGATTAGTTTTATAGATTTTTTGAATCTATCTCACTATTAATTCTGAATCTCCAAAAAATTATAAATATTTAAAATTCAATTATATAGATTTCTCTAATCCTAAACATAACACTTTAAATTCTATTGTGTTATTAGTGTTCTCAAAAGATAATTTATAAGCATAACGAGAGATCTTACCAATGGGAGATATGAGACAAATACCAGCACCACTACCTTATTTAAAAAAAGTCTCATCGAAGTAAAGAGACCATAAAAACTTTATTTTAAATACTTCTTCATGATGGCTTTATCATTCATTAACATTTAACAATTCATAATTCCCAATACTAATTTCTATGTAGGAAATACTAGATGAAGAAGGATATTCAATCGAAGTACCAGAAAAATATTCTCTTTTAATAAATACAATCTCATTATTAACTAGAACCCAAGTCACATCTATACCAATAAACATCCCAGTAGCTTTTGACCAATCTCTTCCTAATAACATTGCATAATTACTAAGAGTATTTAAGACCTGAATATTGGTCATACATCTAATTCGCTCATCCTGTGTAATCTTAATAACTATGTCACGTAACTTACCATAAATTTTGGTTTGCTTAGCATCAAAAATGTCAAATATTTTTCTATTTACTTCATAAAATAAACCTAATTGATCAACAATACATTTAGGCATGACATTCTTTGAAGCACAAGTATCCAAAATACAATTATGAATTATTTTATTACCAATCTTAACCGTGACATAGAAAGGGGGAATATAATCAGCAGGAGGATCAAACTATTGATCATAGATATGTTCAAAATTATTTTCCTCTTGTAGACTTACATCAACTCTTGGATTTTTAACTACCTCATTAATCTTATCTATCTGTCTAGGAATACTAGTAGCTTGCAACAATGAAAATCTAGCTTTGATGGTTGACAAATAATCAATTAAGTTGTATGTTCTTAGATTTATAATGTTGATACTATGTGTTATTATATCTAGTTGCAAAAGGAATATTTTTATCATTTTTATCATTATCATTATGAGTTGTTTTACTTTTATCATCTGAATGAAGTTTATCATTTATTGATCTATTATTATGAGGAACTTTAGAATCCTTATTCCTGGTATTTATAACATAGATATTTTACTTTTTCAAAGAATCATCAAGAAAAATTACACTATATGTTGAATCTTAGTTATCTTATCTTTTCCATGTAAAAGATATTTTAAAAACTTAATAATAGCTTGACATGTTTTAGGATTATGATCAAACTCACATACATTATAATAATAAGCACTATTATCATCTTTTAAATTTTTATGTGAATAAGAGGGATTATCGTTAAGCTATCTCTTAACAATGACTAGCTCATTGCCTAAACTTTGAATCACTTTTAATATTTTGACATTATCTGAATTCAAACATGTGGTAGATCTATCTTTAAAACCTACACATTTCAACCTTTTTCCATAATCAATAGATTTTTTTATGGTTTGATCATATTCAACTATATCTTTATCCTCTAATGACATTTTGTATTTTAAGGGTAAAGTATTGTAAAAATAGAGTCTAGATAATTTTTTAGAAGGCCTAAGATCACCCAAATTTTTTTGACATAACTTAGTGAACCTAGAGACAAAATGATACATAGATTCACCTAATCTAATGAAATATTTGAAAGATCATTAACTAAATTAAAATATTCCTTGTCTTTACCAAAAGACAATTCTAACCATTCCTCTACATCACTCTAACTATCAATCACTTTTATAGGTAGACTAACAAATGCTTGATAAGCCTTTCTTTCTAAACTTTTTTTAAAAACCCTTAAACAAATCTTCTCATTAGTTATCCATGAGTGGTAAAAAATAATATAAAGGCTTCTAAGTGATCTTCCTAAGATGCTCCAGTAGTACCAAATTTGTTTGGTATATTTAATCCCTTAAAAGAAGGCAGCTTATCTGGATGGTTTCTAACATTGATTGGATTTATAGAAATCTCAAGATCTATAGTTATCTAACATTCTTGTTGAACTTCTTCTTCATCCTCACCTTCTATGAGTTCTTATATTTCTCTATTATTTTGTAATCTATGAAGGAGATCCTCTAATATTTGTTCTTGTACTAAATGTTCTCCCTCTAGTTGATTTCCCTCCAATTGATTCTTAGGTGGTGGGTTTCTGAAAATCCAATCAACCATTAGAATTTTTAGTAGATTCTATCTGAGAGGGATGCTTATTTTTTACCTAATTTTCCTATCTCAAATGCTAATTAGATAAAGGAGTTGCAATAGGCTCAATGAAATCATCAAAATAAAAAGAGTCAAAAAGATAACAAATTCTAGGATTAAGATTAGCAATTAACACTCTTACTCTATTTTCTCTAATTCTCTTATTTAAATTGATTATATCTTATTGAGTTTCACATGTCAAATTAGAATATCAATTGATTTGAAACTCAATAGTTTCTAATTATTCATTGATAACTTTAATAACTTAAGGAAGGTCTTCAGGATGATTATACCATGGAAAACATGTCAAATTAAAAGCAATATCAACCTGATCTTGTTCTGCATTAATAATAATTTGAATAATAGGAAGTTGTTCACCTATAATAACTATTAGCATAGAAAATAGATTCTAAAAGAGTTTCTTCAGTAGAGTAACCAAATTTATTGATGATGGAAATTGTTTCGTCAATGAATCAACCCTTTTGCCTATCACAAAGGTCAAGTTCGAATCATAACAGTCTAAATGTAGATGTTCTAAAGGCTCATTTAAGATCCTAAATATGTGAGGAAGTTTTTATTATAAATTTTGAAACATAAGCAATAAGTTAGCTAAGTAACTTATTCCATTATCATAATAAAAAATGTGTTATAAAAATAAGAATTAGTCAAAATGAAATTTTGTAATCTATTATATTCGATAGAAAAAATCTATTAATTAAACAATCTCTTGAAGAATAAAAATCTGATTCTAAAATATATATGTATTCAAATGAACTCACAATTTCATTATTTGTAATGGTTTAGAGATTAACTGAAAAGAGAGAAAGAGCTTAAGAAAGGAAACAACAAACAACAAAAATAAATGAATGACAAACAAAAGATAAAATAAATAAAACTAGAATAGAAAAGAAACTAAACCTAAGAATGAAGGAAACTAATAAAAGAAAAATCTAAAAACAAAGATGAAACTAAAATAAAAATAAATTAAGATTTAAATATTTTTAAAGTCTAAACTATTCTAATGACAAATAATTAGGATAATACTAAAACTTAAAAAATATAAAATAGTTAACTAAAGGAAAGACTTGAAATTAAGATAAAACAAAGAAACTAAAATAATAAACATTCCACTAGAACAATGAAAATTAAAACAAACTAAAAATAATTAAAATATAATTTTAACTAAAAGAGAAAGTAAACTATAAACTTGACAAAGAAAAGATAGATATAAATCAAATAACAATGCAAAAAACTATAATAGATCTAAACTAAAGAATTTATTTAAACAAATTCTACTAGTCTATAAAATAACCAAAGTTCTTAAGAAAACAACTTAAAATATTTAAAACAAGACAATAAATTAAAAACATATCTAATAAGAGAAAATTCTAGAAGAAAACTGAAAGTTTACTATATTACAAATAGAGCTAATTGTTTACAAAAGAGTTATGAGTCTCAAAATGAGAGTCGTCTTAGCATAAAGAATAAATTTTAATGAGAAATCCAACAATCTTTCATTACAAAACTTGAAAAGATAACTCAACAAATGAATGTATCAATGAAGTGTCATGGAAAGGTGAAATGATCATCATTTTCAAGTTGAATATTTGAATTCTGTGCATAGGACTATAAATAATAGTTCATCAAAAGATATTAGACTTATCAAATTTCATATAATTAGTAATAGATGATAAATATAACTGGATATACCTGTGTTGTATAAGTGACTACTCAACTATCAGATAAAGTACCATTTAGTCTATCTGTAAAAGTTGTATTATCTCAAAAAAATTGCACAGAAAGAAGAGATGAGTGATTGACTTCAAAAAATATTTAAGTCCTCAATACCTATTGTGCTTCTATCTTCAAATGAATGCTTGATCTCTTTTTATATCCTCACCTTCAATTAGGAAATAAGTTATAAATAATTTTAGTTAGTTATTCATTAATGTTAACTAATTGAATTTTAACAAAGTCAATTAATTAACTAAAATTATGAGAATAAATTAGTTAAGACTTTAAAGTCTTAATTTGATCAAGATATTTGAGAAAATAGATCGGGTACTAACCTTAATGAGTGGGGACCTATATTAATTAATAATATAATAAGATACATAATAATCATAAAATAATAAATAAAAATTTGATAAATCCCACTTATGCTTACACCATAACACATTTAAAATAAAATTTAGCAATATAACTATACTAAAATTATTGATTATACCAAATTTATCAAAATTTATCAAATCAAAGGTATCATACTAAAATGTCAAATTTGTATGAAAAAGTTTAATGCTTAAATAGAAATTATCCTTTGGATGGCCAATAATCATCCGAGTCAGATAAAATTTTAATTATTAGTTTGTCTTGCTGATTAAGATAAACATTATATTTCATTTTAGTAGTAGGAAAAGGTAATAATTTGGTCCCTATGTCAGATGTGTCATCATCAACTTCCAACTTAACACTCTTAATCTCCCTGAGTTTAATGGATGCTTCAGGTTCAGTTCTCTTCATGGCAAAACTCTTTTCATCAGCATGCTCTGGAACATCTATGGTTTTCCTTTTATTAATATATCTTTGGCCTCCCAAAATTAGCTTCTTAGGCCTAACAATAGGCTCACTATGTGCTCCTAATAGGCTTAAATTTTTACATTTTCCACCAAAGTTTGTATTAGATGTGGTAGATGTGTCTAAAAGAGCAACCATTTTCTTGAGTACCTTGGCATATGTTGCCTCTTTGTTACGTTTGTTATCGGGTTGATTATTGGGAAGTTGATTAATTGGAAGTGGTTCATCAACTGGTTCACCTCTAAAAGTAAGGGCCTACAGTTACAAATAAGGATCATGCTCAAAATGATGTTCAAGGAAATAAGAAGAACTACTTTGGGATTGAGAATGGGCTCCAAACCTTTGACCTCAAAAACCCCAATGACCTCTATAGCCTCTATAACCACCATAGTATTTTTGGATAGAAAAAGTATTTAGAAAGTTCCAAAAATCAAGGTCAGATGTGTTAAAGTGAATAGACATTCTTATGTCCCTAGGAAATCTAGGCCCAAAATGTCTAACATGGAAACTAGCCCTATTAAAACTTCTGCTATGACTTGATTGACCACCGCTATTTGACAAATATCCTGTCATGTCCCCTTTTTCGTGGACATTGACAGACTTGATGGTTGGCCTATTATACGACCTTCGTAGGCTAATTAGGATGGATAGAGGGTCATAATGGAGCTTGGCTTGACTTTGATTCGTAGAATTTCTACATTTGGTTTTCATTCAGGTTATTTCAGATGCATTGGGCCTGAGCTCCTACTTTTTAGGGATATTTGATATGCAGCGGAGCACCTTTATTTTGGTATGGTCATGTGCAGAATCACTCCCTGATTCACCTGCTTCGATCGGTTTGAGGATCCGACGTATATTGAGGGAGATATTAATATTTGATTGATTTAATCAAATATTAATTATTTGGTCTCATTAATAATTAATTATTAATTATTAATTATTTGGTCTAATTTTAAATTAGAAACCCTAATGCTAATTTAAGAAACCCTAATTAGGGCAAGCATATCTTTTGAGGGTATAAGGGTTTCACATGGAGGCCATTATGGATTATGCATAGATTATTGATTATTGAAAATTGAAGAAATTCTTCTGTGAAGACTGAGCCAAGGGTTCCAGGATTCCATTGCAGTGAAGAACGTTCCCTCTTCATTGTGTGTGATTTAGAGGCTGTGAGATATCAGCTGATTTATTGCCAAATTGAGAGATAGCTTCATTCAGAAGTTATCACAGAATTCCAGGGTTGAGAGATAACTTCACACAGAAGTTTATCACAGAGCTTTCCAGGTATTTTCTTTATTTAGTTGTTGATCCAATAAGATATACAGAGATAGATTTTGTGTTAGAATCTATATCCATGAGATCATTAGGTTGTTCAGCTATCAGGGGTTAAGAACAGACAGGGTGGCGGCCGTACCAAGTCCGTACAGATCCATACGGATCCGCATCAGGAACCGGCATCGGCAGAAAGAGCTTTCGGTGACCGACATCAGTTGACTGAAGACCGACGTCGGCAGGAAGTCGACCGACAGAGACCAACGTCGGTGAGATATCGACCGACGATGGTGTCTGTGTGTCGACACAGAAAGGCCAAGACTTTCCAGAATTCAGATTTCACTCCCAGATTTGCAAAGCCAGGGGTTTCAATACTGTATTTCATGTTTTATATGCATAAGAAAGGACTTCAATTGTAATAGTTTATAAGGACATCTTTTGTAATCATCTAAATGAATGATAAGATCTGTAATTTGTTTATGCATACTTGAATCGACTCTGCAGTTTGTATCTATTATCAGAGCTTTAGAGTTTATATATTCCCTATTGGTTGGGGATATTACAGTGGTATCAGAGCTTTTTGTGCAGATAAGAGAGCCACAAGAGTTGGGACCACACAAGTATAACACACGCAGCCGAGCCTTGCTTGAAGGTACTCAGGTGTTAGATCAGCCACTGACCATCATGAGTGACAGACGTGAGGGCAGCCCACCCAGGGGCCATAGGTATGATGCTGATCAGGCCACCAGAGAATTTCAGCGTGCTATGATGACAAGCCAACAGCAGATGGCTCAGACACTACAGGAACTTATGACCATGATAGAGAGAATGAACACACCTGATGGACAGAACGGGGACCAAAGAGATGATAGGAGTGCTACGGTTAATCAGAGACCACAACGGACTCACTCCAGAATAGCTGATAGACCTACACATCCTACTTTTGTTCAAGAAGAACCAGAGGCACCAGCAGAGGAAGCAGGGAATAACCCATTTGCAGATGTTTACATGGCTGCAAATGATGAGTGGGACTTATTACCTCTTCATGTCCAAGAGAGGGTGACCTTTGATCATTTTGTCAATCTTAAGAGAGAGCACTACAGATTGGTTAGACAGGGCAGGAAGCCTAGAGTTCAATTCAGTGAGCTGCAGAAGGCTACTGGTAAGCTTTCTTTGACTACTTTTGATGGCAGCGGTAAGATGACAACTCAAGCTTGGATTCATAAGCTTGACACCTTTTTGGCATTGAGACCAATGTCAAAGATAGATGCCATCAAATACGCCACTTTGCACTTGGATGGAGTAGCACATGATTGGTGGTACCATGGTATGGTAACACTTTAGCATAATCAGGTAACAGAATACCAGGACTTTGTGGATAGATTGGTTGAGTGGTTTGACAAGAAGGATCCTGAGGTTTACTTTTGAGATCTGGCACAGTTGAGACAAACAGGTAACTTGGAGTTCTTCATTGGTGAGTTTCAGAGATTGGCAGTCATGGTGCCCAATATTTCAAAGCGTAGATTGGTAGTTCTCTTCATAGAGGGATTGTCAGAGCCATTGAGAGTTGGATCAAAGCCTTTGATCCTCCTTCTTTACAGGTAGCTATGAAGAAGGCATGGAATATGGAGATGGCAGCCCCATCCAATAAATTTAACTCCAGGGGTGCTTCTTCGTCTATAGACCATAAGCACTCCCACGGGGATACAGAGAGACCGGATTTTAACATAGATAAATCCGGGGTTAAAAATGATTCAAAAGCCAATCCGGCAGCACCACCTTTAGATCGTGAGGCACTTAATGATTTACGCAGGAAGAAGCTTTGCTTCTACTGCAAAGGACCATATGATATCCATCACGATTGTCCTTTGAGGCCTAAGGGCAAGGCGAATCGTATGATGTGGGTATACTATGAGGATTCCAATTCTGAGGATTCTGAGTAGCAGAACAGTTTTGAGGGGGCAGAGGTAGAGGCTTCAGGGCCTAATGTAGAAGCAGAGTTAGAGCTTCACATTCAGGAGGCACGCATATCCAGTATTCAGTCAGATGAGTCATTCAGGCTCCGTGGAGTTTTGGCAGGGCAGAAGGTTATCACCCTTCTTGATACAGGAGCCACACATAATTTCATAGATGCTAGATTTGTGGAGAAGCGTGGGCTCACTACCATAGACTTTGAGGGAATCAATGTTAAGGTAGCCGATGGTCACACTCTTAAGTGTGAGCGTATGATTAGAGACCTCCCATTGCGCTTGAACAACTATGAGTTCAAGGCTGATTATTATGTGGTAAACATGGGGGATATAGACTTAGTCTTGGGTATGAAGTGGCTTCATTCATTTGAGGAAGTTACTCTTCGTCTCAAGGACATGGAGGTTCTCTTTAATGTAGATGGGATGACACATATTCTTAAGGAAATACGGGGCAACAGCTTTAGATATATGTTTTTGTGCATCACAGTGGTATCAGAGCTTTTTGTGCAGATAAGAGAGCCCCTAAGTAAGGGACATCACAGTGGTATCAGAGCCAAATTCCTGCCATCCTGTTGGGCACATCAGAACTAATGTCTTGCCATTCCATTGGGTAGCTTGGGTATCAGTATGGATTTAACAGATGTCAAAGATTTGGAAGAAAGAATGCACAATGCGAAGAAGAAGCTAGATAATCCATTCCAGCAAGCAGATGACATTCTAAAAACATTGGAGGAGTTAGAAACTTATTTGAGCAAGGTGGAGCAATCAAATACTTATGATATGCAAAGAGCGTTATCTCCAGCATTTAATTCATTGGTGAAGCCCTGATTATTGAGACATCATGATGAGGTGGTAAGACTTGCAGCCCTCTCTTGCATTAGTGAAATCATGAGGATCATAGCTGGCTTTGATTTTTATGATGATCAGATTATGAGAGAGGTAATTTATGCCATAGTAAAAAGCTTCGAAAATTTGGATAACATTAGAGACCCTCATTTCTCAAGGAGGGCAAGATTACTTGAAACATTTGCAAGGTATGGGTTTGAAAACATTATGATGTTAGTAGGTTGTATTGGTGAAATTCGCATGATGTTTAAAATATTTTGGAATATTTTAGATGAGTTTCATTCTAGCAATATATTGGCATCAATGCACTCTATTATGTTCACAATCTTGTTTGAGGAGGAGGATAAAATTTCCAAACTTTTGGCAGAAGATTTATGGTATGTCTAGACAAAAGGGAGAAATGTCTCACCTAGAGCTTGCATGTGGTTAAAGAATTTAATTAATAGGCCCAAGGATCGTAGTGCTTTCCCTATGACATGCAGCCACTTGCATGATGATTTTGACAGTCATGCTGATCTAGTACAGGGAGATATTAACACATCTTCAGGTAATGATTTATCTGCATTATCTTCACAGGTAGGAGTAGTTGAGGATGTTGTGGATGAGCTTTGTCTTAAGGTGAGTTTAACTCAGGGGTTAGATAGTGAGGATGAGTCTGATGCTTGCATTCAGAGTGTGGAGGTGTACTCAGATGTTAGTACACTGAGTGTTGGTGATGAGTATGCTTCTATAGCTGCTTATGAGGAGCATGTGGTTGAGGCTCACACACATATTCAAGACTTGGGAGTTTCTGATTCTGAGGAGTTTGGGATACCAGTGGAGTTGAGTCTCCAGATTGATTCTTCTCACACATTTGATAGTGTGGTATAGTTGGTTACGCCATAGTTATAGAGGGATCAGTTATGGGATGGATTAACACCATCTTTTGTAGATGGAATTTGCAGTTGCCAATTACACAGCCTACAGTATCGACACATCCAGGGCAGTTGTGATTTCAGAGATTGGTTGAGTTGTGTTCGCCAATTTGATTATGGGTTCCTCTTTGTTTTAATTTTGATGATATTGTAGGTACTCACATTGATTCACAACAGTGCATAGCATAACTACATTTGGGATCCAGGTGGATCGAGTAGTTCATTGTTCCGAGATTGCTTGGGGACAAGCAATTTCTGGAGGGGCGGATTGTCATGTCCCCTTTTTCATGGACATTGACAGACTTGATGGTTGGCCTATTATACGACCTTCGTAGGCTAATTAGGATGGATAGAGGGTCATAATGGAGCTTGGCTTGACTTTGATTCGTAGAATTTCTACATTTGGTTTTCATTCAAGTTATTTCAGACGCATTGGGCCTAAGCTCCTACTTTTTAGGGATATTTGATATGCAGCGGAGCACCTTTATTTTGGTATGGTCATGTGCAGAATCACTCCCTGATTCACCTGCTTCGATCGGTTTGAGGATCCGACGTATATTGAGGGAGATATTAATATTTGATTGATTTAATCAAATATTAATTATTTGGTCTCATTAATAATTAATTATTAATTATTAATTATTTGGTCTAATTTTAAATTAGAAACCCTAATGCTAATTTAAGAAACCCTAATTAGGGCAAGCATATCTTTTGAGGGTATAAGGGTTTCACATGGAGGCCATTATGGATTATGCATAGATTATTGATTATTGAAAATTGAAGAAATTCTTCTGTGAAGACTGAGCCAAGGGTTCCAGGATTCCATTGCAGTGAAGAACGTTCCCTCTTCATTGTGTGTGATTTAGAGGCTGTGAGATATCAGCTGATTTATTGCCAAATTGAGAGATAGCTTCATTCAGAAGTTATCACAGAATTCCAGGGTTGAGAGATAACTTCACACAGAAGTTTATCACAGAGCTTTCTAGGTATTTTCTTTATTTAGTTATTGATCCAATAAGATATATAGAGATAGATTTTGTGTTAGAATCTATATCCGTGAGATCATTAGGTTGTTCAGCTATCAGGGGTTAAGAACAGATAGGGTGGCGGCCGTACCAAGTCCGTACGGATCCGCATCAGGAACCGGCATCGGCAGAAAGAGCTTCCGGCGATCGACATCGGTTGACTGAAGACCGACGTCGGCAGGAAGCTGACCGACAGAGACCGACGTCGGTGAGATATCGACTGATGACGGCGTCTGTGTGTCAACACAGAAAGGCCAAGACTTTCCAGAATTCAGATTTCACTCCCAGATTTGCAAAGCCAGGGGTTTCAATACTGTATTTCATGTTTTATATGCATAAGAAAGGACTTCAATTGTAATAGTTTATAAGGACATCTTTTGTAATCATCTGAATGAATGATAAGATCTGTAATTTGTTTATGCATACTTGAATCGACTCTGTAGTTTGTATCTGTTATCAGAGCTTTAGAGTTTATATATTCCCTATTGGTTGGGGATATTACAGTGGTATCAGAGCTTTTTGTGCAGATAAGAGAGCCCCTAAGTAAGGGACATCACAGTGGTATCAGAGCTTTTTGTGTAGATAAGAGAGCCCCTAAGTAAGGGACATCACATATCCCCATCCTCCATCATTACTATTTTTAGTTGCTTGATCCCACCTAGACATATTGAGATAAGAAAAATATAAAAGAAATGCTAAATTTCAAAACTCTAAGACTATGATTACATGTGCAACATAAATCCAACAATAAAATTGCATCACTACATATAAATCATAGAAATATTAATTTTCATGATTCAAACATATGAAAATCAAATTCCAATTTCAAAAATTTCAACTATTTGAGCACTTATGCATACTTATCCATAATCAACTGCTATGAAACTCATAAATTAATCATATCATATACTAATTTTAAACTATCTAGCGTATGCAAGAGTATGTTATGTACCTCAACCAGAAACTTTCTAAAACTTAAATCAATTCATAAAACATATTTACATATTAAACACAAAAAACTATATTTTTCCATCTCTATCTTATCATAGCCCATTCAATATACTAAAATTTTCAAAATCATTCAAAATATTCTCACATCAAAAACATCTTGAATATGAAAATACCATGAACTTACCAAAAACCACAAATTACTTCATGATGTTCATCTGCATGGACCCAAATTTCTAAAAAATAAATTCATGTAACTATTCAAAACTTCACAAATATAATTGAAAATAACTATATATCATTATATCTCTGCAACCTATTTCATCTAAAAACTATGTTCACAACCACTTTGGAACAAACCTTCACAAACTCAATCATATGATAAATTGAGAAATAAAGCCCCCAAATATGAAAATAATTGATGAAACAATGAACCATTCTGAACCACTACAACTGAATCTCATACTAAAATCACAAACCACCATTTACCTCAAAACCTAAGACAAAAATGGCAATAAATTGAGGAGTATTTTCACATAACATCAAGATATGAAACACAATCCAAACCCTATTCATGATGATTCCATATTTTAAAAAAAGTTTGATATAGAAAACCTTCATAACCTAGCTAAAGCTTCCTTTGAAGAATACAACCAAAAATGAGTGCATGTTAATTTTTTTGTAGATTCATGCATATGCAAGGACTATCCCAACTTAAAAACATCAAACTGAAATATATTATTTTGATAAAAATGAATGCAAAATATCCATGAGAGGAACTTGAGACCAAAAATATGAACTTCAAATAAAATCTTATTCAAGTCTAAAGATAACCATTCCATGCAAACTCTCATTCTATCTAGAGATCTTTTGTTCATGTAAACTCTCACTTCACAGATCAAAATTCAACCACATATTCACAAATAAAAAATTTCAAATTCCTTCAAACTTTCAAAACTCTCACAAATAAATCTCGATTCTAAACCAAATAAATATTTTCTTTTCTTTCATGAAACTCCATATTTCCATAGGAAAATGAAACACACATACCTGGCTTCAAATCCAAACTTCTTCTTCACAACTTGCACTCAAATTCCCTCTAAAACTTGAATGGTGTTGCACAATAACTTCACTTTCACTAGAAGCTTACAAAAGGCACAATGAATGAAGACAACAAAGGTTTTATTTTCCACCATCTGAGCTATAAATTTTTGAGTGATGTGCTCTTTTTCCATTGGTTCACAATTACCAATCACATACTTAACAGTTCCTCCAAATATTTTGATGACTTGCCAAATCTATCAACATACTAATCTTCTTGCCAAATCCTTTTCCAAGTTCTATGAATCGAGGTGACTAGTTAGCATTTAATGCCAACATGCCACCAAATCCACCACAATCTTGAAGCATCGAGACACGCTTCCAAAAATTATTGCCTATGCCAAATCAACCAAGTTTTGATGGCTCTAGGTACATTAGGTGCCAACTCAGCCATCAACCATGCTATGTTAAATT
Source organism: Torreya grandis (assembly GCA_037957365.1). Classification (NCBI taxonomy): domain Eukaryota; kingdom Viridiplantae; phylum Streptophyta; class Pinopsida; order Cupressales; family Taxaceae; genus Torreya; species Torreya grandis. The sequence goes on along the minus strand of JARHVA010007922.1, from coordinate 224,140 downwards.
TTTAAGATTTATTCATTACCAAAATCACCAATTAACTTATTCACTCAAAATAAACCCTTTAAAACTATACATGGTCTTTATATCAAGCACAAGTCACGATGAACAAATTCAAACCATAATATTATGTGTTAAACATCATAACCCTAGGAAAAAGAATATGATAGGCATAAATCCCCTTAGCATGCTTCAATAAAACTTAATCAAATTAAGGTAATAAAAATGATCCTAAAAATGTTTATCATGTTTACCAAAGGATTGCATGTCACTAACCACTCACCAACCCAATATTTTTGCTGGTAATAGTGATCATCAACTTTGATTTTTTTTTTAAATCTTGAAAAATCATCTTAGAATGCCAATGAAATGACTATGAAGTTGGGTAATAAATAAATAAAAATGCCCTGTAAGCTATACAAAGGATTGCTAGAGAATCATCCAATCTAGAAGAACACATCATACTTCAAACATCTCAACTATAACACCATCATCTATGTTGTTTAATAAAATATATCAATTGAAAACAACATTATAAACCAATTTGAACTGATCAAATTCAAACCTTGAATACCAATTAAACTTCATGAATTAACTAGTACATGAGTGAATCAATTAACTGAGCACCACTGAGCCATCAAAGTCAACTGAATCATCCATTTTAGAATTAAATTGCATCCCACTTCAAATATATTATCAAATGACTAAGAATTGAGAAAATTAAGTTTAATACAACTATCAAATAAGATGATCTAATTTTGTCTATAATCATATATGAATATTTTATTTATTTATCCACCATGCTTTTCAAAACCATTGAAACATAGATAAAATCATCAACAAATCATTATAATTTTATAATTGAATATGTACCTACAAATATCATAAATCAATAGGGTCCCCAACATAGTTTTAGGCTTTATGACATAATCATCTCTATGTTAGTAAGTAAAAACTTGAAAATTTAGGAGGGGTGTAAAAAATAGGCATAACAAGTTCCAATGTTCCTCAAGTACCTTCTAGGCAACAATTACCTTTCATCTAAAATGTTCTAAAAGTTCAAAGATAGGATATTGGGTTACAAGTTCCTTTCAATCAATAAGGTATGAATAGTTGATAACAGATCCCTATTCATCCTCAACAATAATAGTAAAACCATACACCTCCATCCCAACTATATTATTCCCAAACACAGACCTACATAGCCAACCCAACTAGAATATCCCATAACCACAAGTGAATTTTAAACATTTGTACCCTAATACATGAATGTGTATTCTTAGTCCATTTCCTAACCAATCTAACATTTCCCAAATAATACCTCCATAATGCCTCGATCAAAGTACTCCACTTATGTCTACATAGCCTCCACTTTAACAATGCAATGATCCCACTAGTATCCTCACACAAGAGCTACAATAAATGGAGGATAAAATCACCACCATCCAAACTGAGAAACAAGTCAAGAAGTTCAAGTTGGATGACATGTGTTCTTACCCTTTCAACATGGAGTACTTACAGATACCATTTCCTCCAGGGTATGAGCCACCAAAGTTTGATAAATAAAGGGGAAAGGTGACCCCAAGGCCCATTTGATGAAATTATTTGCTACATGTTAACCAATGGCCTATAGTGCCATCTATCTTATATTTTTATTTCCATGAATCCTATTAGGAAAATCATTAGAATGGTTCCTAAATTTTCCCAAGAATTTAGTATCTAATTTTGACAATATTTTGGATAAGTTCATACAACACTTCTCTTACAATATCGAGCATGATATTTCATTGGTAGGATTAACATAGGCCAAATAGAAAGTTGGTGAAATATTTGCAATGATGGAGATCCCTTGAAATTTGATTCACCCATAATATATCAAATAAACAACTAGCTACTGTGTTTACAAAAAATCTATGCAACAAGATATCTTACAATTTGGAATTACAATGCGTACACACGTTCAAAGAGATCATTGACAAAGGTTTTTTTATTTAAAGAACCCTCATTAACAAAGGGATCATTAAACTATCCTAATCAAATCAAAACCCAAACCAAAATCAAAACCATATCCATAATCAAATTCAGTAAAAACATAAGCATCACAACAAACCTAGGCCAATACTTCTAATAGACCTAAGAAATTCAATTGTAATAAGAATGTTGTTGGTAATAGAGTAACATAGTCTCAACTTGTTTAAATAGTACAAACACCATTTACACAGCATATGCCATAGCACATGCCTCCTAACCAACAACATCTTCACTAAATGCAATAGAATAGACAAACCCAACTAGCACAACAAATGCAATAAACATAACCGATGCCTTTACAAAACCCTCCTCCCAAAAGAAATGTTCCAACTCAACATGTTTTTAGCAATCTTGGAGAGCCTATTGAGACTATGTTTTTCTAGCTTATTATAGATAATTTGATCAGATGGACTATTCCAAAATGGTTAATTCCTAAGGGTGCTGACATTTCAGACTGGTACAGGTCAAATGAATTCTATGAATATCATTAGGTCAATGGCCATAATTTGAAGAGATGTGTGCAAATCAAACATGTGATCGATAATATGATAAAAAATGGAGAGATATCATTAGAACATGGAGCTTCCACATCCAATCAGAACCTTGGCATTTATCAGAATCCATTTCCTCAACATTAAAACCAATAATAACAACAATAGTGGCTAGTGTAACACCACCACCAACAACAAAAGTGATCAATGTAACACTATCACCACCAACAAAAACAACAATAGTGGCCAGTACAACACCAATAATAATAGTGGCTTGTGCAATACCAATAAAAACAATAACAATAGTGCTCCGTACAACATCAACAATAACAAAATCAACATAACCAATAGTCAAACCAACAACATCAAAATAATGGACAAAACCAAGGTCAGAATAGTGCAAAAAACCAATAGACATACCATACAATTGTATATGACTAAAACTTAGTTATAGGCCATATTGTAAGAGGTTACATTAATACCATTTCCATTAATCTAAGACTAAGTACCAATTAGACAAGACCATTTCTAATCATACCCAATCAACCAAACCATTTTGGTAATCCTTCCTTGACATGGGACCACACATAGGCAAACCAACAAACATGGATTCCTATGTTAGGACCTTATAATGATAAATCATTATTAGCCCATGACTATGTGCAAGTGCATTGGTAATCAAGAACTATCCTATTTGGTCCCCCTCCACCATAATTTATTAGAAATAGTGGTCTTGTACCTAATCTTGATTGTGCAATCATAACTCAAAGGTCCAATATTACCATACCAAGCCCACAACCATTTGCCACTTCACCCATCATCCAACCAGCTATTCTACCTTAGAACAAACCATTTACCACTATCCAATAAAATATGTTTGACATTGTGGAATAATTGTAAAATATGCTAGTACTAATATCCATTTTAGATTTTTTTTCATACATCTACAATCTATAAAAATAACTTGACAAAGTTCTTTGGTTAATCCATAGTTACAAATGACATATCTCTTAACAAATTTCAGGCTTTGGTTGGACATCTAGCTCTAGCCCAATAAGTAACATTCAATGAAAGTGATATGTCATCCCTTGGCCTACTACATAATATTCCATTATACATCAAAGTCTACATAAAGAAGCACAAAGTTAAATGTGTCCTCATAGACAATGGATCAGGTATGAATATAGTGTCTCTAAAGCTTATCAAGCTTCTCAGGTACACCTCAATAGATCTCCAAGTATAAACAATCACCATCAAAGCTTATGAAAAGGAAGAACAAGAATCATAAGGCACTATTAGCTTACCAGTTATCATTGGGACCTTGATCCATGATACACTTTGCCATGTGTTATATCTTGATTTATCATACAATATGCTTTTGGGTAGACCTTGGTTACATGATATTTGTATAGTCCCATTGACACTACATTAGTGTATCAATTTTTCCCACTCAAGAATTGAGGTTAGTATTCCAAGAGATTTACATCCATATGAGCATTACAAACATCTCTAGGCTAAGTTCAAGAGATACAATTACCATTTCGGCATGAATCTAATTGCCAAGCAGGACAAAGGAAAAGCCATAATTTTTGATTTACCAAAGGCCAACTACATTGACCCTAATACCCTTGATTCTCTTTCCCACATGCCACCTCCTAAAATGTCCAATCATTACACCATTTTGGATAATGGCCTAGGAGAAACTTGACCCATGACACCTTTCACATTATAAAACTTCCACATAACCCTAAGTCCTTTGGAAGACTAAAAGTTAAACCACACATACAATGTTAAATAAAGGGCAAAGACTAAATACATAGTCCAACACCTATCACTTTCATGCTAGCCTTTGGAAAAGAAAAAAACCCTCTCGAAGGAGATGAATCATGGTTATATAATGACAAATTGGATGATTGTTACAAGAATTCCAAATATCCCATTCCTAATTGGATTATGAAAAACCAAGATAATGAATGAGGAGGCCTCAGGAAAAATAAATAGGGAACACTTGAGCCAATTTATATTATTAAGTATAAAGGAACCTATGGAATTGGATTTAAATGGCTTGGGGGTGACCCCATTATCTTAATTGAATTCCATTGCTAATGACTAGTGATGATGATGTCGACAACGAAGTAGAGTTTGATCATAAAAAATTTGATGACTTAACCCAAACCAACCTATTTGATAATAATTCCATTTTTAACCTTAGACTGGTCATTGATCATAATCTAATACCATTATATTATCCCCAATTGATAGACTAAGACCAACAATAATTCAATGTGCTAATTGATGAGTTCTAGAATGATGAGGCCTTCTATGATTTTCTAGGCCTTAGGGATAATGTTCTTTTGGGAAATCAGAAATCAAGATTCTTGAACAATTTGGATCTTGAAGCCTATTTTGGAGATTGGGTGAACACCCTTAGCCAAAAGAAAATAAATAAAACATTGAGGTCCCACAGTGAAAACCTCTTTGAGGCACTTTCTAACTAGGGAAAAATTAAAGATAAAAGCTAGTCTAGTGGTGAAAACCTTTTTCAGGTGCCAATAAATGGGGATGTTCAAATTTCTTCAAATTTAGACTAGGATACCACCAATGAGAAACTTATCTATGGGTTTGAGAGTAGTTTTGAATAAGAATAGGATTTTAATCACATCATCCAAGATCATAATAATGAAGAACCTATCTACATATCTGAATTTAGTCTTGAAGAACAACAAGCCTTCGATAGAATCATATAAGAGTTTCCAACTATTTTTGTCACATGGCCACATCTCCTCTTTGGGGATTCTGATTCATCATTCCTAGGAGAACTTGTAGAACAATTCTTAATAAAGGAACTCTGACATAGCCAAATAGTTCCAATCTTTTCCCACTATTCTTAGATATAGTTTGATCCTTCTAGTTGAAGACACAAAAGAGGGTCCCTAAATGACCCAAAATGGATTAAATTAGGTGTGTCTCTCACTGAGGAAGAGCATGAATTATTAACAACCCTATTGTGGGAATTTGTAGATATATTTGCATGGGCCTATTCTAACATGCCTACTTTTAACCCTGCCTTGGTTGTTCATCACCTTGTGGTATATCTTGATGCCAAACCAATGAAAAAAAATTTACGTAAAATGCATCCTCATATTGTTGTATTGGTAAAGAAAGAGTTGGATAATATCTTAGAAGTGAGATGTATCAGGGTAATTGACTATTCTAAATGGATTTACAATGTAGTGTTAGTCAGTAAAAAACTAGAAAGAATCAAAATATATACTAATTTGAGGGATATTAACAAAGATTTCCCTAAGTATGAATTTTCATTGCCAAACATTAACATGATTTTCAACTCCACTGTGGGTTATAGATGCTTTCATTGATGGATAATTTCTCATGCTACAATCAGATCAAAATAGCACCAAAAGACCAACACAAAATAGCCTTTACCACTTCATGGCAAACATTCTATTATGAGGTTATTATGCCATTTGGTATTAAGAATACATGGGCCACCTATAAAAGAGCCATGATAGTCATATTTCACAATATTATTCATGACATTATCAAAGATCATGTCAATGACATACTAGGCAAATCAAAGACTAGGGCTGATCATCCAACAACATTGAGGAGGATATTTGAGTAAGTACATGAATACAAAGTTAGGCTCAACCCCAAGAAATGTGTTTTTGGCATTACTTCAGGAAAATTTCTTAGCTTCATTGTGTTTCACCAAGGCATTGAAGTTTATCCAACTAAAGTAAAAGCCATATTAGAGATATCACCACTAACCAATTTGAAGTAGTTCTACAGTTTGCAAGGCAAGATCTAGTCTATTAGACACTTACTATCTCAATTGGCCTACAAGTGTCATATTTTTACACATATTTTGAATAAAGGTGTCATATTTCTTTAGGATAATGATTGTCAAAAAGCTTTTCAATAGCTAAAAGACTATCTTGAAAATCCACTAGTTTTATTACCTCTAACACCAGGAAAACCACTCCTTTTATATTTATTATCTATAGACAATGCCATGGGGGAACTTATAGATAAACATGATGAAAATGGAAAGGATCATGCCATTTACTATCTAATCCATATACTAGTCATGAATGAACACAATTATACACCCATTGAAAAAACCTATTTAGCTATAGTCTTCATAGCTTAGAAATTATACCATTACATGTTGAACAATAAGACTATGGTCATTTCAAAAGTAGATCCCCATAAACATCTAATATCTAAAATAAATTTATAAGGCTATATGTCCAAATAGATCATGCTTCTTAGTGAGTTTGAGTTATAATATGTGAACTAAAAAGCCATAAAGGGGTAAGTTCTTACAAATCAGCTTGTTAAAGCACCACTTACAAATACAAAACCACTTACATTCCAATTTATTAACGAATCCATCATGACCATCATTGACACACCTCATGAGGTGAAATAATGGAAGATATATTTTGATGGTTCATTCATAGCACATAGAAATGGGGGCATGCCTTTTGTTTATAACCCCACATGGGGAGTTAATCCCTAAGTCATTTATAATTAGTTTTCCTTGTACCAATAACATGTCTAAATATGAATAACTCATGGAAGGGCTTTGATAGGTATTCCAATGGAACATACATCATCTAAAAGTTTTTGGTTATTCACAGTTAATCATTAATCAGTTTGCATACCACTTTTAGACCAAAGATGATAAGTTGGTTCCCTACAAGGCCATGGTCCACACTCTCAAGAAATAAATTAATGATATCTAGTTTTAACATATACCAATGGACAATAACATAATGATAGATTCCATGGATACCATTGGATCACTCATTCAACAAGCATATATAGCCAAAGAATATCAAATTTTCATTAAAAATCTACTAGTGCTAGCTCATGAAACTTCAACCATCACAATGATCTATGATATTGTTAGTCCCATCTCTACTTGGTATTCAGACCTATACACTTACCTCCATGACCAAATTATGCCATTGGAATTATCCTCCAAATAATCCAAAGCCTTCATCCACTATGCCCACTATTATACCTTACTCAGACCAACCCTATATCATTATAGTTTTGATGAAACTCTACTTTGTTGTTTACCTTTAGTAGATTCTAAATTAGAATTACAAGAATTTCATAAATGGGTATGTGAAGACCATATTAGTGGGGTAGTCGTATCCAAAAATCTCTTACGTACTGGGTATTATTAGCCAACAATGGATGTAAATGTAGCTACATATGTCAATAGATGCGATAAATGTCAATATCATGCCAATATAATACGTGCCCTATCTAGGGATTTGAAACCAATGCTAACACCATGGTCATTTGATAAATGGGACCTTGATCTCATTAGGAAGATAAAACCCACCTCATCTGATGGCCATAAACATATCCTTATCGCCAAAGAATATTTCACTAAGTGGGTCAAAGCTATACCCCTCGCTTACGTGACTGGAAAACAAATTTCCAAATTCATTTTTAACCACCTTATTTACTACTATGGTATCCCTTCTGATATTATATCTGATAATGAAGGATCATTCAATAACAAGGATGTCAAAAATATATGTGCCAAATACAACATCACACAACACTTTTCCATGGCATATTACCCTCAAGGTAATGGCTAGGTTGAAGCATCAAACAAAACAATTGTCAACACCCTAAAAAAATTGTCAATTATGCCAGTCATGATTAGCACATTCAAATATTATGCACCTTTTGGGCATATTATACCAATTACCACACTCCCATAGGTGCCACTCCATACTCACTTGTTTATGGAACTGAGGCTATTCTTTCCATTGAGGTTGAGTTACCTTCTTTATGCATATCTATGAATCATGTCTTGGATGATGAATACTATCAAGTAAATCACCTATAAGATATAGAGTTACTTGGTGAGAAACACTTGGTTGTAGTGAACCACTTACAAGTATATCATAACTAACTCTATGGCTAGTATAATTGGCATGTGAAACATAAAAAAATTGAAATTGGTGATCTTGTCCTAAAATAAAATCAAAATAATACCACATCCAAAAATAAGCATAAAGGTAAGTTCAAACCCAACTGGGTAGGTCCTTTCATCATTATTGTAGACTATGACACTAGATCATATAGGCTTACCACACTAGATGAAGATAAACTTGATGAGCTGATGAACATTATACACCTAAAGAATTACTTCACATGAGTGACATGGTATATTGTCTATGAGGACCATTTCAAGTTGTACCATATTATCAACTTTCTTCTTTGTACTATACTATTCTACCATTCTATCAATTTGTCATTCTACCATACCTTTTCTATCGACCAACATGTTTTGAAACTCCATACCTAGACTGTTTGACCTTGGTTCATCCATTGGTTCTAATTTTAGCATAAAGATTCAAATAAAATTTAGTAGTCATTTTAAGAATTATAGATAGAGGTCATATTTTGGATCAGTATGAAATAAATTTTAGCATTTTTATCCTTCATTTATTATTTCATTTTATATCATGCCTTGTTTATATGGGCCTAATTATAACTGCCTATTTGGAAAATTAGTGTCTCATCAGTCTTACCACTAGTTATAACCACCTATGATAAAACTAAGGACAATAATTTTTTATTGTGCCTTGGTGTACCAACTTGCCATTCCTATGCCAATTGTGCCTATTTTGTTTGAATTGGCTGCTACACTAATCAAATTCCTCTACTGTAAGAAGGAACTACTATAACTTGAGGCCATTTTGAACTATGTGGATAGAGATTGATACTTGTTGAGATTAGCTTAATAACCTAATCTATGATCTCACCATTTTATGAGCAATCCTTTCAAGTTTTCCATGCTCTCACCATTTTGAAATCTTGGACCATTTAGCATATTTTCATTATCGATCGATTTGGGATACTCCAAAATTCCAAAAAAAATTGAAAATTGTTTAGAAAAACCAAAAATATTGACCACTTCATTGCCTTAAGGATTCTAGGAACCCTTACTAAGTTACAATAAAATCACTTGTAACTTAGTTTTCCCATCCTTTTTGGCCTTTTTATCCCATGCACTTACCATTTTACAAGATCATTCCTATATTTTTCTATCACATCCATCATGTTTGTTTTTCATCAGTTATCATTTTCTTCCCAATTCTTGGGAGAACTACATTCAACCTAAATTTTTATTAGATATATCATCCATGGAACTATGTAGGTAGCATCCACTTACCTAGTACATATGGAGACAACTCGATCACCCCATTCCTTTTCTTATATTCCCCCATCTTGTTTGTATGTTAGGTTGTTTCCTATTTTCTAAGGATAATGTGTGTCATTTTATTTTTACTAACATTATGACTAATCATTGTTTTTTTTGTTATTTATGTGCCTATTTTTTTGCTTTCAGTATTATTACCTTAATTCAGTCTATGTGTGTTCATTGGGTGATTCATTGCATGCATTAGTCTTAAATCCATCAATATTCAAATGTTAACATTGTCATCATGGTTTTTATCATTAGTGAATTATTTACAATTAAGTATTAGATTAGGAGTCAGTCCTTGTGCATATTTTGGCCAAGTCTTCATGGTGTTTTATCATGATGCCTACCATCACATTCTATAACAAAAATTATCTTCAAAAATTATACACAACAATAAAGCAATGCTATCTCTCCTTAGCATTAACACCATTCCCATCCTAAAATAAATCACATCCCAAATAGAGTAATTAAACAATGAAATAATTTTAACCTTTGTTAGTTTAGATGAGCATCTCCCTACTAGCAGGTTATCCCAATTCATCTTTATCCTTTGTATCAAGTTATCATCATGATGTTTTCAATCATCAGCCATCAATCTTATTTACCATAATCAAGGCACAATAATTATAACCACCTTTGGGAAAACCATTATAAACCATCCCACCTATATTTTCAATGATTATAACTACCTTTGGGTAAATCATTATATTATCATACCATGTTTACCACTATCATGGTACAATGCTTATAACCACCTTTGGGAAAACCATTGTACACTACCCCACATGCATTCTCAATGATTTTGACCACTTTTGGGTAAATCATTATGTTTTCATCCCATCACTTTTCATTTATTTGGTCTACTCATTTCTTTCTTTTGTAGGACCATTATCAAACCCCATTGCTAACTGTTCCCTCGAGGAGTTATATACAATTCATCTATTGCCATTAAATTCATAGGCATGCAAGACCTTTTCATTACTTAAGAAGACGTTACTATGCCTATAACTTGCAATGCCTTCCAAAACAGGGGCAAATTTTAGACACCTAAAGTGGTTACCAATGACTTCTAACCAAGATTTAGACCAATTTCTACCAAACATCACAATTTGGGCTAAAATCACTAAAATGTGCTAAATGGTTAGAACTTTTCATATAAAAATGCTGATTTAGGCTAAAATATCCCTAAATAGGGCAATGAATTTTATGTGAATTTTATTTCTTCCTAAATCATTTCGAGCCAAAATGCCAAAAATACAATTTAACACTCTAAACTACTAAATTCCCCTAAATCGAAAGCACATGACACGTGCATGTGTTATTTTGTGTTGACAATGTTCTAAATGGGATATTGGTCTATATGTAACTAAAATCATCTTCTAATTCCACTCTAATCAAATTTCATCCCAATAATATGACATTTAGACTAGTTTGATTAATTTGTGCACCAATTTCTAAAGAATTGCACTAAAATTATTTAATCCTACTTAGGAAAATTAAACCAAATTATGAGCTTAAACAAGAATTCCATGGAACTTATTGAATATTTATTTATTAGAAATTAGTTTCTAATATTTGCATCATCATGTAACATCATTTTTTTGAGTTGGCATCCACAACCCATAAATGTAACAAATATCTGATTAAGCCCTCCCATGCCTCATTAATGCCCATTATTACCAAATCATGATGAGGATATTTATGGATTTTATTTACATGATTGGATTAATTCATGGCCACATATCTTCATATTGAGATGAATGGTCATTGTTGATTCTAATCCATTTAGAAAATCTATAAATAGAAGGCATCACACTCATACTTTTAAGCTCTCATAATCCAAAGTTATAATGTAAAAATGATTTCAAAGCTATTTTGATATAGTTTTATTATGCCAAAATATTGATTCAATCTTCATAAGACAAAACCATAAAGAAAATGATTCCAAGGAGAGAAGGAGATAGCCAAGCTCCATTTCCATAGACTTCTTGATCACAATCTGAGCAAGCCAACAAAGAGATCTCTTAGAGCATTCAAGGAAGGTAAGAAATTTTATTTTATTACATTTTAGTTGTGCTTTGTCAATGGTTTTTATTCACTAAGCTCCCCCCTAAGATAGGCTTAAGGTGTTAGTTCATTATTTTTTTTTTGGATTTGATTTCATCTACTAACATGATACTAATCTCCCCTTATTGTATTCCTATGTTTACAAAAACTTCCTCAAGAATAGCAAAAGAATCATCGATATCTTCAAGAGGTACATAGCCAATGTCATGTGATCTTGATTATGAGTAGTTGCTAATGATGACTTTGATTGTGATGGTGATCTTTATTTATATGTTTATATTTTTATGGTGATGATAGGATTTTTTGATTATTTTCCTGCTGATAGATGATGTTTGGTTTATGGCTGTATGGAGGGTGTGTTGGATTGCATTGTACACAAGTGCCTTCTTCAATTTTATCTTGGTGATAGAGGATTTGGGACAAATACATTCCTTAAAATGTGTGATTTATATGAAGGTTAAAAATGTACTAATGGTTAATGATGGTTTATTAAAATATTGGATCATCAAAGAAGGATTCATCAAAGATGGTTGGATTAGTGATTGGCTTGTTGAAGATAGGTTCTTCAGGAGTAAGTGAATGATAGTAAGAAGGATCATCAACTATGGGTTTATTGAGGGTAAGTTCATTGTCTTGATATTTATTCATAAATGGATAATTTTGATCATGAGTTGGAAATGAATCTTGGCATATCCCCTCTTTCTCATGCTTGAACATAGATTCATTTGATTTTATTTCAAATTTTAAGTCACCATGGTCAATTAGATCTTGGACATAATTTATTAATTTGGAGCATCTATTAATAAAATACCCCTAAAATTTGTGATATTGATAGTATTAACCCTCTCTATACCAAGAATGCTTAGGTTTGTTCAAATCAAAAGGTTTGTTACATAGATATATGATCATATTTATTGTGACTAGTTGATAAAATATGGCTTCCAAGGATTCAATGAGATGATTATATTGTCTCCATTCACAATTTTGTCTGGAGTAGGAATCAATTGATTATGGATTGGATGATATTCTTTGGTATGGTGATGGAAATACATACACGGATATTATATTTGATTTGAATCAAGGGCCAAGTTGGTATTAGATAGGGTTGCCAAGAAAAGTTTCCCTTTTCCACTATGGTATGGGATGTCATGATCAAGGTTATAACTAGTGGATGGAGAATTTAATTGTGATTGGCTAGTGTAGGGGCTAATATTATGTTGATTTTGATGTGGATGTGTTTGACTATTCTTGATTATGATGGAACTTAGGTTTAGGGAATCAAAGTTAGGATGAATTCAAGCACCTATTTCAATGATCCATAAAAGTATGTCATCCTTGTTTTCAAAAATATATTATTTAAACTAGGTTATATCCAAATATGTTTTGGGAGCCATGGATTGATATGGGGGAAATGATAGATATTGTGATGTTCATTGTCCCCAATTGATAGGTACATGAGATTGAATGAAAAGATTAGTAAAAATTATTGTTGGATGTTTAGATGAGGTGGAACATATTTGGATTTGGATTGTTTAATGTGGTATTTTATTGTTTGGGTGTTTTTTATATGAGTTTGTTTTATATGGAATTCAAGTTTGATCTAAGATTTTATGGATTTGGGTTTGGATCTTTTGATATGTGGATGTTAGATTTATTTATGGATATTTTATTGATTTATGATGTGAGATAGCTTGGTTTAAAATTGATTAGGGTATGATTAACCCTTATATTTTGATATATGATGATCTTGGACAAGCTTATTTGATTGATGTTTAGATTGATTGGATTATGTTTACATTGGATGATAATTTGATTTATAGATGTTGGCTAGTTTCTAAATTGATAAAATCATTGGATTAGGATTGATTAGACTAATTAAGGTGAAAGAGACCCTTGATGTTGGATTGGTTGACCTTGAGATTGTAAGCTAGCTCAAGTTATGAATAACTCAAGTTTGATTGGATAAAATGGACATTGGATGATATCAAGTGATTGTTTGATTAAATAATGTGATTTGGATAAATGTGAGTGTTGGATTTAATTGGGGTGATTGGATTGGTTGGTTAGGATTGAATCAAACTTAATTAAGTTGTAGTATTTTAGAAAACTAAGATTGAATGTTAGTTGATGGGATTATTATCTATGTATATTAAGGCAATATTATGATTTGTTGGTTGAATGTGATTGGGGATGATATATTTGATTAATATGGATGTGGTTAAGCTTAGAATATGGATCCTAGATTATATTTTTTTGATTGATTTGATAAGATAATGATCAAATTGAACTTTGTTTAGGATGTTGAATTATTGGGGTTGGATAAGGAATGTTGGTCGATGTCTTTTTGGATCATGAGGTATCTATGCCTTGGTTGATTTTATATTATCAATATTAACATTTAATTTATGAATATTGATGTTGATGTTTTATTTAATTTCTTATTTGGTGTAGGTCCTTGACAATAGTCAAACAAGATCAATCAAACCACAAGCTTATGCTAATAGATAAGGGTGTGAAACACAACTAGTATCCCAAGTATCTACTCATATGAAGTGGTGAATATATTGGTCTCCCTACCCTCACTCCATGTCTATATGTTTTGAGTGATATTTAGGGATGTTGCTTCCCTTGCACTACTAGTTGTTAATGATTGAAGGGTCTTATGTTAAGTTGTATGAGACTCTCTAGGTACATCCCATAAATACCTCACAGTACGTGGGATCCAATTCTATGTAAGGATGTTGTCTTATGCCTAAGTATTGGAGTAAGACCTCTTCACTTCACAAAACTCTTTATGGGTAGTTTGTCTTAGATTTATAACAAATATCCATGATATTTTTATTCTGCTAGAATATAGAGTGTGGATTAGTATGCGACGATGAAATCTATGTCACAACTAGCCTAAAGATTATGACAAGTGAGTGGGGATCAATTTCACATTATGTTTCCCCTAGAAAAAATTAAAAAGGAGGTGTAAATTATTTTTGATCCCTAAGATTTCCCAAGGGTGCAAGGGGAAGCATACATAATCTATCCTTGGGTAGGACACACACAAAAAGGGAATGTTAAATTTATTATTAACAATATTTAATCATAATCATATTTTGAGTAGCCAATTATGGTCACCAAAATGTATGAGATAAATATTAGAGTTATTAGCTATAAATCATTAAATTCACACTCAAGGGTCCTACTCTAATTTCAATCATAATACCTTAGATTGAGAATAATAAAATGGAATTAAAATGAAAATTAAATATGATACAAATACTAAGATTTATAACTTAAATTTTCCTTTAAATATCCTTTCCTTTTTATTTTAGATGTTCTCCAATGCTTGAAGATAGATTGATGCTTGATGCTTGATTGTGGGATTGATTCTTGTTGACTCAATATTTGGACAGCATTATGGTGAGGATATATGATTTGTTGTAGTGTAGGGGCTAATTTAGTATCATTAGAGTTACAAGGATAGGTTTCCCTTTACCAGTGTGATATGGGATGTCACAATCAAGTCAATAACTAATGGATGTAAAGTTTTATTTTGATTGGCTAGCGTAGGGGCTAGGATTATGTTGAATTTAATGTGGATGTGTTTAACTATTCTTGGTTATGATGGAACTTAGGTTTAGGAGATCAAAATTAGTAGGAATTTGAGCACATATTTTGATGAACCATAAAAGGATAACATCTTTTTTTTTTAAATATTTTTCGAATTGGGATGTATCCAAGTTTGTTTTGGGCATCACGGATCAAGATGAAAGAAAAGATGTATGTTGTGATGTTAGTTGGTCCCAATCGATAGGTGTAGGAGACTGAATAGAAAGATTATTAAAAATTATTATTGGATGTTTGGATGAGGTGGATCAAATTTTGATTTTGGGTTGTTTAATATGAGATTTTGATGGTTAGGCATTTTTGATATGAGATTTTTTAGGTTGAATTAAAGTTTGATTTAAGATTTGATGGATTTGAGTTTGGATCTTTTTATATGTGGATGTTAGATTGTTTGATGGATATTTGATTAATTTAGGATGTGAACTAGCTTAGTTTTGGATTGATTAGGGTATGGTTAACCCTTGGATTTTGATATATGATGAGATTGGACAAGCTTATTTAATTGATGTTTGGATTGATTGGATTAGGGTTAATTTGGATGATAATTTGATTTATGGATGTTGGCTAGGTTATAACTAGTTCAAATGATTGTATTGGGATTGATTGAACTAATTAAGGTAAAATATACCCTTATTATTGGATTGATTGATGTTAGATTGTTTGACTTTGGTATTGTAAGATAACTCAAGTGATGGATGACTCAAGTATCATGGGATAAAATGGACATTAGATGATATTGAGTGATTATTTGATTGAATAATGTGATTTCAATAAATGTGATTATTAGATTTAAGTGTGTGATTGGATTGGTTCATGAGGATTTACTCAAACTTAATTAAGTTGTAGGATTTTAGCAAGCTAAGATTGAATGTTGGTTGATGGGATTATTGTCTAAGTAGATTAAGGCAAGCATATGATTATTTGGTTGAATGTGATTGGGGATGATAGAGTTGATTAATGTGGATGTGGTCAAGCTTAGACTATGGATCATAAATTATATATGTTGGATTGATTTGATGAGGCAATGATCAATTTGAACTTTGTTTAGGATTTTAAATTATTAGGGTTAGATAAGGAATGTTTATCAATGTGTGTTTGGATCATGAGGTGTCTATGCCTTGATTAAATGAATGTTGTTGTTAATGTTTTATTTAGCTTCTTATTTGGTGTAGGTTTTCAGGTCTACAAATAGTAGGGGTATTGATAACACTCAAACACTTGATCAAGTAAGCTACATGCCTATGATAATAGATAAGGGTATGAAACACAACTAGTATCCCACATATCTACTCACATAAAGTGGTTAATAGATTGGTCTTTAAACCCTCACTCCATGTCTATATGTCGTGAGTGATCTTTGGGGATGTTGCTTTCTGTACACTACTAGTTATTTATGATTGAAGGGTATTATGCTAAGTTGTATGATACTCTCTAGGTGTATCCCCTAAATACCTCATAGTACATGGGATCCAAGTTTATGTAAGGATGTTATCTAATTCCTAAGTATTGGAGTAATACCTCCTCACTTCATAGAACCCTTTATGAGGAGTCTCTCTTAGCTTTACAATAAATAGCCTTGATATTTATACTCCATTAGAATATAGAGTATGGATTAGTATGTAGTGATGAAATCCATGTCATAACCATCCTAAAGATTATGACAAGTGAGTGGGGATAAATGTAACTTCACATTTCCCCTAGAAAACATAAAAAAGGATTTGTTTATTATTTTTTATCCCCAAGATTGCCCAAGGGTGTGAGGTGAAAACATACAAAATATATCCTTAGGTAGGACACACATAGAAAGGGTAAAATAAATTTTTTATTAACAATATTTAATCATAATCTTATTTTGATCAACCCATTGTGGTCACCAAAATGTATGAGATAAAGATTAGAGTTATTAGCTAGAAACCAGGAAATTCACACTCAAGGATCCTAATCTAATCTTAATCAAAATACCTCAGATTGAGCATAAGAAAGTGGAAACTAAAATTCAAATTAAGTATGATATAAATAATGAGATTTATAACTTTAATTTTCCTTTAAATATCCCTTCCTTTTTATTTTAGACATTCTCCAATGCTTGAAGATAGATTGATGCTTGATGCTTGATTGTGTGATTGATTCTTAATGATTAAATATTTGGACAAAATTTTGGTGTGGATGAATGATTTATTATGGCCCAAGGGCCAAGATGGTATCCTATAGGGTTGTTAGGATAGGTTTCCCTTTACCAGTGTGATAGAGGTTATCATAATAAATGCTATAACTAGTGGATGGAAAGTTTGATTTTGATTGGATAGTGTAGGGGATAGGATTATGTTTATTTTGATGTGGATTTCAATCTAAAACAAGCATAGACACCCTAATTTTGTTCTCATGACCAAGGCATAAACACCCTAATTTTGTTCTCATGACCCTACTCCTTCCTATGATTATGCATCAACTCACATGTAGACTATAGACATGGGCCAGCCTATTTAAGTCATTTCCCACTTACATAAACACTCTCTTGATTTTCAAACAAATCCCTTACACTTCCCTAGCCTCTTTGTATGCCCACAAACCCTTCAAACACCTCTTGGAGCCCTTTCAGGGTCCCATTGACCACCTAAGATGAGTTATTAACCCAGGCCATAGCTTATGGGGGAACCTATGGCCTAGGCCCTGAATTTCCTTCACAAAAGCTATAGCCTGACCATAATAGTCATTTTTGGGCCTATAATAACCAAAAATGACTAATTTTGGGGGTTTTTGGTGTTTGGGTGCCCTATATCATTCATTTTTCATCCATTTTCCTAGGGATGATTCTCTCTTCATCTTTATATTGACTCTCATGCCTTCTTGAATCCCTGTTGATTCATTCTTGGCACTCTTGAGTTGGATTGGTGAGAAGGGATTTCATACACTACTACACATTGGCTTAGAGACTCCATTGCTACTCTCAATTGTTCATGCTTCCTTGTGGCTTGATCTTAGTTCTATATTTTGCATTGCACCTAATTTGTGCACTTGGTTGGAGCTCTCACACCCTTGTAATTTATTACTTCACTTCTTCTATTAATTTTGGCTCTTAGTTTAGACTCAACTCACACACAACTTGGTCTTCCTCCTTCATTGCTTCCTAGCTTAGATTCCTATTTGGTAGAACATCTATAGAATATTTTTGAGTTTGATTTGAGGGAAATTTGTTATGAAAAGTGAAACTCCATTATTGTAGTGTAGTATATATGCTAAGGTTTATCATTTGCATGCTAGTTTACCTCAGTTTGAACATGTTTTAGAGGAGATTTTGAATTGTATACATTCTCTCAACCCTAAAAACATCTTTCCCATTTGAGAATATCTTTCATTGTGTAGGATTGATTGATTTTGAATCATTACTTTGATTGGTATATACTCTTATGTTTAAATTAGCTTAATTGGTTTGGTTAAAATTGTATTCCTTCATTCATTCACATGTTAGAGATATTTTCATTTGGACAAAGGCATTAGCTTAGGTTTATGAAATCATGTTCTATTCTAATCTCTCTCTATTGAAAACATCATTTCCCTTCTGAAATCACATTTCAATTATTAGGATTACATGTTTTTGAAATGTATTTCATGCTCGATAGTGTTATCTTGTTTAAATAGCTTGCTTTCTCATTCTATATGCATTGAATCTCACTCCTTTATTGCTTTATTTAATATGGTTATATCTTTTAGAGATACATATGTCCTTTATGTTCTTAATCATGCCTATTTTAGGAGTCTACCTATATTTTGGTGTAAGCCAACAAATTGAATATGATATATAGGTCATGAGTATCCCATAGCATCCTTGAGCCTTTTAGCCCTCTAAGTGTTTGCTTAGGTACTCTATTTATCCCCCTGTCAAAACCTAGTAGCTCTATTTGGATTCTTAGAGCTACAAATTTGTTTGAATATTCCTTTTTATGATGGAACTTAGGTTTAGGAGATCAAAATTAGTAGGAATTTGAGTAGATATTTTGATGAGCCAGAAAAGGATAGCACCCTTTTTTTAAAAAATATATTTTTTGGATTGGGATGTATCCAAATTTATTTTAGGCACCATAGATCAAGATATAATAAATGTTGTATGTTGTGATGCTCCTTGGTCCCAATCGATATGTGTAGGAGATTAAACAAAAAGATTAGGAAAAATGATTGTTGGATATTTAGATGAGGTGGACCAGATTTGGATTTTAGGTTATTTAATGTAGGATTTTGATGTTTGGGTGTTTATATATGAGCTTTTTAAAGATTGAATTCAATTTTAATTTAATATTTGATGGATTTGAGTTTGGATCTTTTGATATGTGGATGTTAGATTGTTTGATGGATATTTTATTGATTTAAGATGTGAGCTAGCTTGGTTTGGGATTAATATGGTATAGTTAACCCTTGGATTTTGATATATGATGAGCTTGGAAGAGCTTCCTTGATTTATGTTTAGATTGATTAGATTAGGGTTACTTTGGATGATAATTTGATTTACGTATGTTGGCTAGGTTTTGACTAGCTCAAATGATAAGATTGGGATTAATTAGACCAATTAAGGTGAAAGATACCCTTGATGTTGGATTTATTAATGTTGGATTGGTTGAATTTGGGATTTCAAGTTAACTCAAGTCATGGATGACTCAAGTTTGATTGGATAAAATGGACATTGAATGATATCAAGTGATTGTTTGATTGAATAATGTGATTGTTGGATTTAAGTGGGTGATTAGATTGGTTGGCAAGGATTTACTCAAACTTTATTAAATTGTAGGATTTTAGCAAGCTAAGATTAAATGTTGGTTGATGGGATTATTTTTTATGTAGATTAAGGTAAGCTTATGATTGGTTTGTTGAATGTGAGTATGGATGATAGAGTTGATTAATGTGGATATGGTCAAGCTTAGACTATAGATCATGGAATATAGTTTTTGGATTGATTTGATGAGGTAATGATCATATTGAACTTTGTTTAATATGTTAACTTAGTGGATTTGGATAAGTAATGTTGGTCGATGTGTGTTTGGATCATAGGGTGTCTATGCTTTGGTCGATTTTGGATTATCAATATTGATACTTGATTTATGAATGTTGATGTTGATGTTTTATTTGGGTCCTTATTTGGTATAGGGTATGAGGTATTAAAATAATAGGGTTATTGACAACACTCAAACAAGATCAAACAAGCCACAAACCTATGCTAATGGATAAGGGTGTGAAACACAACTAGTATCCCATGTATCTACTCACATGAAGTGGTTAATTGATCAGTCTCCCAACCCTCACTCCATGTCTATATGTCATGATTGATATTTGGGGATGTTAATTCCCCTACACTACTAGTTGTTTATGGTTGAAGGGTATTATGCTAAGTTGTATGAGACTCTGTACGTGTATCCCCTAAATACCTCATAATACATGGGATCTAAGTCTATGTAAGGATGTTTTCTGATGCCTGAGCATTGGAGCAAGAAATCCTCACTTAACAAAACCTTTATGGGTAGTCTCTCTTTGATTTAAAATAACTAACCTTGATATTTATACTCCACTGGAACATAGAGTGTGGATTATTATGTGGTGATGAAATCCATGTCATAACCAGCCTAAAGATTATGATAAGTGAGTGGGGATCAATTCCACATCATGTTTCCCCTAAAAATATAAAAAGGAGGTGTCGATTATTTTTTATCCTCAATATTTCCCAAGGGTGTAAGGATAAAGCATACACAATTTATCCGTAGGTTGGACACACATAAAAATGGAATAATAAATTTTTTATTAAAAATATTTACTCATAATCTTATTTTTACCAATCCAATGTGGTCACCAAAATGTATGAGATAAAGATTAGAGTTGTTAGCTAAAAACCATGAAATTCATACTCAAGGATCCTACTATAATCTCAAGCACAATATCTTAGTTTGAGCATAAAAAAGGGTAGATGCAGGATAATGGGAGACAAAAGTGGGGTATAAAGTGACACTTTTTTTATAAAAATAACAATAGTTAAACTTGGAGAGAATGTTAGAGACACTTAAAAAAGGAATTTGAAATGACATAAAAACATGAATTATGGAATTTTGAATGTAGTTTATAAATATATAATTTTTACAATACCTAGATAATAAAATTGTGAAAAAATAGATGCATTTATGATAATAGGTTGGTTATTTTTTTTAAAAAGATAAGGATATTGCATATGTACGAACACGCTTTTTTTGAGTAAATGATTGAATTTTCATATGAAATTTCATATATAGATAGGTGAAATGTCAAATATTTTTAAGAATATTTTTTATTAATTTTTTATTTTATATATATATATATATATAATTTTAAAATAATTTTACAAGTCAAGACAACTAGAAAATTGAAACTGTAAGTGTACAAACATAACTTTTTGACCTTAACTTAATGAATTTTTTTTTTAAAGCATAGTTGACAATGTGTAAATTGTTGATATATAAATTTTATAAAATTTTGATTAATATTCAAAAAATTATAAGGGAATTTGTGATGATATGCATATAGTCCATAATGAGGTATGTTATGTATAAATTAAGTAATAATTATAAATAATATTCTAACATTAAAAAAATATTATAAAACTACACTTTCTCCTATACAAACCCATATATATATATATATATTAATAATAATAATAAAATCTTTCTGATCAAATGTGTCAATAAAGACAAAAAAGACTCCTAAATTCCCTAAAAACTATGTGGGCTACTCCATGACCAGTTTTAAGGTAGGTTCAAACCTCCCCAACCCTATACCCAATGCAATTAGAGGGAAAATGAAAAAAAAATTGAAATGTTTTAATGGTGTACTCCTTATGTAAAGGATGCACAACCTATGCAAAGGATGCACGCCCTTTGTAAAGGGCATACACCCTTTATAAAGGACAAAAGACCTTTGAAAAGGTTGTACACCCTTTCTAAAGGGTGTACACCCTTTGAAAAGGGCATATGCCCTTTCTAAAGGGTGTAGAACCTTTGCAAAGGGCATGCATCCTTTATAAAGGTCATGTGCTCTTTTCAAAGGGCATATGCCCTTTTTGTAGTGTACTTTTTTTTTTCAATTTGAGGTTGCTAATATATATATATATATATATATATATATATATATATATATATATATATATGTTGCAGCTAAAAGTTGTTGTTAAGAACCTTGGACTATAATTTTTTTTCCATGTTTGATGTTTTGAAAGCATATATTTAGTAAAATAAATGTTACTTTAAATTTATTTTACTAAATATAAAAAATTAGGGCCACTCAAAATCTTATAAAATTGATTATAGAGCTATAGGAGTTACCATTTAGAAGTTAATTTTTCAAATTCTATTCCAACCAATACTTAGTTTTCAAAATTTCAAGATCAGAAGATAAAATGAGAAACAGGGTTTCAAATCATGTTACATATGTAATAGATATATAGATTTGAATATGCCCCATATTTCACCTAATTTAGTATGCCCTACCTACTTTACCTGCTTGAGTATGACCTATCTCATTAAATACCCGAGCTTGAAGGTGGATTCTTAAATAATTTATGGGTTTTTGAATCAATGGGTCTATCAATATGCATAAATAAATACCATGTATCATGTAACTTGTAACATACCTATAGTCATGATATGGTCACTCATACATGACATCCATCACATACCTATTATATATGTATGCATTCACTCATACATGAATCTACCTATAATCATGATACGATAACTTATATTTGACATGAATGTAGGTAATAACCCTAATAGACTCCATTTTAAATATAATAAATCAACACATCATTCAAATTAATTATAAAAAGATACCATTCACTCCAAAACAAATTTTAGATAGATGGTCAATCCATTTATTCTTCAATTCCAATCTCATTCATTATTCCAAAGTCATATAGAATAAAGTCATATTCTATCACTCCAAATTCACATAGGACACTCCCTTATTTATTCTCATCATCCCTAACCACTCCATCATATTCAATTATCATCCCTATTTATTCCTTAAATGGTTCTCATTATCCCTAATCACTCCCTCATTGGCTATCATCATCCTTCATTGTTGTTAATCATGCACTCAACAACCCTCATCATCCCTCATTGTCATTGATCATACCTAAGCACTCTAGGTCATCAAACCTCATCAGACCTAGTCATACCTAATCACTCTCTCATGATTTTGAACATTATCCCTAGTCACACTCTTATCATCCCTTGTCATCCCTAATAACTCCCTCATTAACCATCATCATTTCTTATCATCCCTAGTCAATCCTTCATCATATTTCATTGGACCCCTCATCATCCCTAATCATTCCATAACGAAACCTCTTCATACTTAATCATACCTAATCACACCATCCTCATATATCCTCATACCTCAATGTCCCTAATAATTCCCTCATTATCACTCATCATACCTAATCACTCTATCATCATCCCTAGTCACTCCCTCAACTAGTATAGTATGTTCCAATCTAGTAGTTAGATAAATTTGTTTCTGACTAAACAATATCTTTTTTAGATGAATCTTGAATGGTATTTTAATTCTTTTTGTTTTGATTATAGTGTACTAGGGTGATTATTCTCATTCATGTCTAGTAGATTAGATGGGGTCATGATGGATTACTCTATGGATATTGTTGAATGATTTACATGGTAAAAATAAGATAATATCCTCTTTGCACTTGTATGGAAAAAAATCATTTTGAATGATGAGGGATGATGTTAGATAAAAAATTACCTCTTTGTGCTTACTTCATATGAGGTGAAATACTTCTTCTAGACATAGTTATTTCCAAATCATTGAGCAAAAGGGCTAGATCATTTTAGATCTTTTCATGTTTCTGAGTTATTCTCAAAGAATTATATGGGTCATGAGTATATATTGTTATCATTTGTGCCACTAAATTTTTTATGTCATGTTTTCTCCTTACATTAAAATATTTGTGCTTGTGTTGGAATTATTATAGGAAAGTGGAGAGGGGTTGAGCTAAAATATTGATGCTTGCATCATTTATAATGTGGTCTCCATAATGTATGTTTAGTGTTTGTCATTTAGGTTTCATTTTTAGGGTTTCAGGTTAAGGGTTTAGGGTTCAAAGTTTATAGTTCAATGTTTGGAGTTGATTGTTTGGGTTTGGCATTTAAGTTTTAAGGTTTATGGTTTATCTAGTTTTAGGATTTAGGGTCTATGGTTTTAGGTTTGAGGTTTTATGATTCTAGATTTGTGGTTTAGGGTTAGACTTTCAAGGTTTAAGGTTTAGTGCTTAGGGTTTTAGGATTAGGTTTTAGTGTTAAAAGTTTAGGGGTCAAGGTTTTGGGTTTGGGGTTCAGTGCTCAGGGTTTAAGGTTTAGTGTTTAATATTAAGGACCTATAAGGTTAAGTTTTTATGGTTTAGTGTTTAGGATTTAGGATTTTAAGCTTAAGGTTTGGGATTTAGGGTTAAGGGCTTAAATTTTAGGTTTTAGGGATTAGGGTCTAGGATATAAAGTCTAGGGTTTAAGGTTATATGTTTAGGGTATAGGTTTTGGGGTTTAGGTATTATTGTTTTGGGTTTAGGGATAATGTATTATGGTTAAGTGTTCAAGGTTTATGGTGTTCAAGGTTTAGGTTTAGGGTTCAAAATTCAAGGTTTATGGTGTCTAAGGTTTGGGGTTTGGGTTTTAAGGTTAATGGTTTAGGTTTAAATTAAGTGTACTAGGGTGTTTAGCTACATTTATGTCTAGTATTAATGATTGTATATGAATATAATAATATGTCATGTATGAGTGATAAAATACCTACATGTAGCACTAGGTATGAGGTAGATGTAATGTTTTAATGACTATATAATTATTATATGTATGCTATACGTTGAATGCTTCATGATAGAAATTTATGCATATTAATAGACTCATTGATTAAAAAACCCTCAAATTATTAGGAATTCATCTTGAATCCACCTTCAAGCCTTTTACACAAATGTCCCTAGTCATTCCTTTATATATATATATATATATAGGTTAAAATGATCTATATCCTTTAAAGATATGGCTTAGGGTCTAGGGTTTATGTATATTATTTAGTGTTCATGGTTCAGGGTTTATGGCTTAGAGTCTGTGGTTTAGGGTTTAGGTTTCAATGTTTAGGGTTTAAGGTTTCGTGTTTAGGGTTAAGGGTTTAGGTGGAAATGGAGTGCAATAGGGTTATTATCTATATATTATGTGGAACATGGTATATAAGGGTATAAGATAGAAATTCCACCTACAGGCATACCTTTTCTAAGTAGTCACACAATCATAATTGATTATAATTTAAGCTTAGGTCAGTATATAGCACACTTTGAGGAGTTGGCAAGAAATA
This sequence comes from Torreya grandis, assembly GCA_037957365.1. NCBI lineage: Eukaryota > Viridiplantae > Streptophyta > Pinopsida > Cupressales > Taxaceae > Torreya > Torreya grandis. The sequence goes on along the minus strand of JARHVA010007922.1, from coordinate 198,307 downwards.
ATCAGTGATAAACTAGATTATAACACCTTAAACATGGTTATACCAACCTAAAGATATGCTTAGACAAATAAAATAGGAGTGGAAACTAAGCTCAAGCCTTAACCTATAGTTGACACATAAAACCTGCACATAATTAGTGCTCAAGAAGTCTGCCTTGGGTTTTATGAGGTTTGGAGGTGGTAGGAGTGTGAACAAACCCTAAAAATTTATAAAATTGGTACCCATAACTTGAAAAATACCTTAATATCATCATTTTTTCTAGGAAAATAGGGGAAGTGACCTCTATTTTATATCAGACAGAGGGTACTCCCAAGAAGAAAAATTATGTAATATTAGTATGAAAAGGGCAAGGAAATGAGTTAGAGACTGTCAAAACCTTGAAAAGAGATGTAGAAGTATGTGTTGAACATGAAAAAACACATGGGATTCATCACAATAATAACAAATAATCATAGGTTTTGATGAGTAGCTATGTACAGACTAGGCCTACTAAGCCTTAACTAGTCCTAAAAGCCCTAAGTAGATGTAGCCTCACTTCTAACACCAAGTGAACCTTACAGAGCATTAAAAAGACATCCATGGGATATATAAGGTGTGTGATAACCTTTATTTTGTATATAATACCACAAATAAATCATTTCTTGTCTCAAAAAAATGTTAGGGTACACATAATGCCTTGAAAAGATTAAGAGGCCAAGTTTGAAAGCTCACATCAATATGGATACCTAGCATGGGAGTTTGAGGAGATAGAATAGGTTAGAGAGGGTCCAAAAAAAGGATTTAGTGGAATTTATTTAGGGTTCAGATGTCATAATTTTATGAACTATCCTTAAGGCATAAAACTACCTAAAACCCTTGTTAATTACCTGATTGGGAAGAAGTGGAAGAAAAGGCATCTTGGAGGGATAGTTTGATTGGGAAATGATCTTGGAATTACAAGGGACTCCTTAGGTCTCCTTCCTATCAATTTGAATTGTACCCTATATATATGAATATGGTACATAATGTATTTTCTTGATAATTTTTTAAGTCGTGAAGGTGTAGAAGATTCCCAAAGGATTGAGAAACTGAGGATTATCTTAGTGCCAAATGTGAAAATAGGTCTTAAAAAGGGTTATTATGACTATAGATAATGAGAAAACTTGTCCAGAGGAAGATTGATGATTCAAAACACATCCAATGTATGTTGGATCATGTTTCCAACCCCCCTTCATAGTGTAATGATCTCATATTTGAGTTAGTTGGTTTTGTTTGTGTGTGTGTTCCATAAGTGGTCATGAAGCACAAGTGTGTGGCATGTTTTTTATATCTTGTAGGGTTATAATATAAGTTTTTGAATTAGGTTGAGAGCTTCATCAAGTTTAGATACATGGAAGAGATTCATAACATCAATGGTGTAGGTATAGTATAGCTTATGGAACTAGTCTACCATGTACATAATTAACTATAATACATTCACATATGGACCTCCTACATACAAACCTATAGGTATTCCCAAAAGGGGAGTGGGAAATTTTAGGTTTTAGGGCCTTGGGTTCTAGGGTATAAAGTCTAGGGTTTAAATTTTTTAAGGTTCTATTGTTTAGGGTCTAGGTTTTGGGGTTTAGGAATTATTTTTTTGGGTTTAGGGATACTATATTAGGGTTAAGTGTTCAAGTTTTATGGTGTTTAGGGTTCAACATTCAAGGTTTATTGTGTTTAGGGTTTGGGGTTTAGGTTTTGGGGTTAATGGTTTAGGTGTAAATGGAGTGTACCAGGTTGATTATCTAAATTTATGTTTTGTATTAGTGACTATATTGTAAATACAAGAATGTGTCATGTATACGTGACAACATACTTACATGTGGTAATAGGTATGGGGTAGATGTAATATATGAATAAATATATCATTATCATATGTATGCTATAGGTTGAATGCTATAGGCTAGAGATTTATGCATATTGATATACCCATTGATAAAAAAAACCCACAAATTATTTATGAATTCATCTTGAATCCATATTTAATCCTTTTAAATGAATGCCCCTAGTCACTCCTTTCTCTATATAGGCTAGAATGACCCCTATTCTTTCAAGATATGGCTTAGACAATGCCCCCTATCCTTTCTCTATATAGTTGATAACTCAATATTATGGTTTATGGCTAGAGGTTTAGGATTTATAAATTTAGGGTTTAAGGTTTATGGTTTATGGTTCAAGATTCATAGCTTAGGGTTTAGTATATAGGGACTAGCATTCAGGGTTCAAGTTTCAGTGTTATGGATTAAGGATTAGGTTATAGGCCTTATTATTTATATTTATGCTTAAAGGTTTAGGATTTATGATTTATGGCTTAAGGGATCAGACATTTAGATTTTAGAGTTTGGGGCTTGGTGTTTGGGATTAAGATTTTGGGTTTATGGTTTCACACTTAGGGTTTAGGGTGTAAGGTTCAAGGTTTTGGTCTTATGGGTTTAGTTAAGGGTTTGGGGTTTAGAACTTAGTGTTTAATATTTAGGGTTTGGGATTTAGTGTTTAAGGATTAGGGATTAGGGTTTAGGACTTGCATTTTAATTTTTATGGTTTAGTGTTTACGATTTGGTGTTTGGGGTTTTAGGTTTAGGGTTTAGGGTTAAGGGTTTAGGGATTTAGGTTTAATATTTAAGGTTTTGGGTTTTAGGTTTTTGACTTGGGTTTAGAATTTTTGGTTTAGGAGTTAATGTTTAAGGTTTATGACCTATGGTTTATGGTTTTAGGCTTGGGGTTTAGGGTTAAAGGCTTACATTTGGGTTTTAGGGTTTAAGGTCAAGGGTATAAAGTATAAGGTTTAATGTTTTAAGTTTATAAGTTTAGGGTTTATAGATTATTGTTTTTCATTTAGGGTTAATGTATTAGGGTTAATGGGTTATGTTTTAAGGCTTAGGGTCTAGGGTTTAGGTATATTATTTAGTGTTCATGGTTTAGGTTTTATGGCTTAGGGTTTAGGTTTTAATGTTTAGGGTTTAAGGTTTAGTATTTAGGGTTGGGGGTTTAGGGTTAATGGTTTAGGTGGAAATGGAGAGAACTAGGGTTATTGGCTACATTTGTGTCCAATATGAGTGACCATATCATGCCCACATGAAGATGTCATGTTTAAGTGACTAAATACCTATATGTAGTACCATGTATGTGGTAAATGTAATATATGAATGATTGTATCATTACTATATATGCTATAGGTTGCATGTTGTAGGCTATTTGTTTATGCATACTGATAGACCCATTAATTAAAGTTCATTTTCTATGTTAAGAACAAGGTTGTTAAGAAGATTTCAAGGCAAAGAAAGCAAACTCCAAGTATAATACATCTCCAACTTTGTTGATTGAGTATAAACCTATTATGAAGGTCTAATGTTATTATGTAAATACTATAGAATACTTATAAGTTAAGTGATTCAAATCATTTGATAGTTAAGCCAAGTTAATATCCTTCCAAGTAAGCAGATTAGGCCATCTGAACCTAAAGAGTAGAGTTTTTATCGAATTTTAATTCTTAAGAAAGTAATAAAGGAAATTGGTGTCTTATCCTCAGAGATAGTCTCCAAACATCTTAATAAATATTTATAAGAATCCTTTGATGAGTTTAGATTAATAACACCTTTTCAAGACCAAACATGCCTATACATAATATTATAGTAGTGCTTAGGACTTAGTTAACTTTTTGGACACTTTGGTGATCTAATTGGTATCTTGAGATTGTGTAAATACACCTACGAGTCTTGTATCATTGTTTTGATATTTTAATTGAGTTTTTGAATTAAATGAGTCCAAAAAATAAGGTAATTGTAGACCTATTTATATCAGTCCTTAAGAGGTAGAATTTGGCCTAATAGGCCTCTAAAGGGTAGAGTTATTGTCATATGAGTTTTGAGTTGAATTTCTTCATGCAATAAGAAGCTTGAGTCAAATAATTGGTGAAACCCTCATAATATTGTTTAAAGAAGTGAGGATGTATAATTGAGTTCTTTAAGAGTCAAAGAAGGGTTTTTCTTGAAGGTAGATTACTATCTTAGGACTAAGTACCCTATTTTAAGTCATTGGAAGTGTATTTTGATCTAAATACAAAGGCCAAGAAGTCAAGAGATAATACTAAAGAATAAGGTCATTAGTATTTCAATACCAATACTCAAAAGACTTTTTGTGATAAACCAAGAGATAATATATGGTTAGAAAGAGACCTAATTGTAATAAAATTTCTAAAGGAACTTGAAGTAGACCAAGTTGAGTAAGTAGAACACTTAATTTGACACCAGTAGGGAATAGTAAATATCAAGATATAGCTTGTGTATTTAGTTAGGGCATACTCCTTGAGATCAAGCCAAGCATCAATTATTTAATCAAGTAGAACATACTAAATTAGATAAAGTAGATAGGGAATACTTAATTAGGTAAAACAGACATGTAATCCTTAATGGTATAGATATATTACATATGTAACATGATTTATAACCTTATTTCTCATTCTATCTTCTGATCTTGAAATTCTGAAAACTAACTATTGGCTGGAATACAATTTGTTATATTTAGTATAATAATATAAAATGTAATATAAAATCAAATTTAAACTTATATTTAACATTTATTTTACTAATTATATGCTTGAAAAACATCAAACATGGAAAAAAAAATTGTAGCCTAAGGTTCTTAACAATAACCTCTAGTTGCTATATATATATATATATATATATATATATATATATATATATATATATATATATATATATATAAATCAGGTAGAACATACTAAATTAGATAAAGTAGATAGGGAATACTTAATTAGGTAAAACAGACATGTAATCCTTAATGGTATAGATATATTACATATGTAACATGATTTATAACCTTATTTCTCATTCTATCTTCTGATTCTGAAATTTTGAAAACTAACTATTGGCTAGAATACAATTTTTTATATTTAGTATAATAATATAAAATGTAATATAAAATCAAATTTAAACTTATATTTAACATTTATTTTACTAATTATATGCTTGAAAAACATCAAACATGGCAAAAAAAATTGTAGACTAAGGGTCTTAACAATAACCTCTAATTGCTATATATATATATCTTCCTTGAATTGTAAAAAACATTATAGTCCAAAAAGGGTGTATGCCCTTTGCAAAGGGCATGAATCCTTTGAAGTCAAAAGGGCATATGCCATTTAGGGTTAGGACTGACCCTTATTTATGTTTGATTTGGTTTTTTTTAAAAGGGTGTATGCCTTTTACAGAAAATACTTTGTATTTTTCATTGTGTCACTTTTTTTGTCCCCCAACTTTGTGCATCTACCCAAAATGGAAATTAAAATGAAAATTAAATATGATACAAATAATAAGATTTATAACTTAATTTTTTGTTTAAATATCCCTTCCCTTTTTTATATAGATGTTATCTAATGCTTGAATATAGATTGATGTTTGATGTTTGATTGTGTGATTGATTCTTGATGACTCAAGATTTGGACAACATTTTGGTGTGGATGAATGATTTTATGTAGCTTAGGGGATGAGTTGGTATTAGATAGTGTTTCTAGGATAGATTTCCTTTTACTAGTGTGATAGGGGATGTCACATTGAAGGCTATAACTAGTGGATGGAAAGCTTGATTTTGATTGGCTAGTGTAGGGGCCTGGATTATGCTAATTTTGATGTGGATGTGTTTGACTATTCTTGACTATGATGGAACTTAGGTTTAGGAGATCAAAATCAGTAAGAAGTTGATTAAATATTTTGATGAGCCATAGAATGATAATGTCCTTTTAAAATATATATATAATATTTGAATTGGGATGTATACAAATTTGTTTTTGGCACCATGGATCAATATGGGAGGAAGGATGTATGTTGTCATGTTCATTAATCCCAATCGATAGGTGTAGGAGATTCAACAGAAAGATTGGGATAAATGATTTTTAGACGTTTGGATGAGGTGAACTAGATTTGGATTATTTAATGTGGTATTTTGGTGTTTGGATGTTTTTGATATGAGCTTGTTTTATATTAAATTCAAGATTGATTTAAGATTTTATGGATTTAAGTTTGGATATTTTGATATGTTGATGTTAGATTTTTGGATGGATATTTGATTGATTTAAGATGTGAAATATCTTGGTTTGGGATTGATTACGGTATGGTTAACCCTTTGATATTTATATATGATGAGCTTAGATAAAATTCTTTGATTTATGTTTGGATCGATTGAACTATGGTTACTTTGGATGATGATTTGATTTATGGATGTTGGCTAAGTTCTAACTAACTTAAATGATTAGATTGGGATTAATTGGATTGATTAAGGTGTAAGAGACCATTGATTTTGGATTAGTTGACCTTAGGATTGTAAGTTATCTCAACTGGTGGATGACTCAATTTTGATAGGATAAAATGGATGCTGGATGATATCAAGTGATTTTTTGGTTGAATAATGCGATTTAGATAAATGTGATTGTTTGATTTAATTAGATGGTTGGATTGGTTGGTGATCATTGACTTAAAATTGATTAGGTTTTGGGATTTTAACAAGCTAAGATTGGATGTTGGTTAATGAGATTATTGTATATGTATATTAAGGAAAGTTTATGATTGGTTGGTTGAATGTGGTTGGGGATGATTGGGTTGATTAATGTGGATGTGATCAAACTTAGACTAGGGATTATGGATTAGAATTTTTGAATTGATTTGATAAGTTAATGATCATATTGAAATTTATTTAAGATGTTGACTTATTGGGGTTAGATAAGTAATTTTCGTCGATGTGTGTTTTGATCATGTGGTGTTTATGCCTTACTCAAATTTAGATTATCAATGTTGATGTTTGATTTATGAATGTTGATGTTGATGTTTGATTTAGGTTCATATTTGGTGTGGGGTATGATGTCTTCAAATAATATGGGTTTCAACAACACTCAACCAAGATCAAACAAGCCACAATACTATGCTAGTAGAGAAGGGTGTGCAACATAACTAATAGCCCATATATATACTCAAGTGAATTGGTGACTATATTGGTATCCAAACCCTCATTCTATGTTTGTATATCATGAGTGATATTCAAAGATGTTGTTTCCCTTGCACTACTAGTTATTTATGACTGAAGGATATTATTCTAGGTTATGCAAGGATCTCTAGGTGCATCCCCTATATACCATGTGGTAAGGTGGATTCAAAGCATGCGTAAGGATGTTATTTGATGCTTGAGTAGTGGTCATCACTTGGTAAAATCCTTTATGGTGAATCCTACTTGATTTATAATATATATCCTTGATATTTATACTCCATTATAACATAGATTGTGTATTAATGCATGGTGATGAAATCCATGTCATAAAATTCCTAAAGACTATGACAAGTGCATGGGGATCATTTACACATCACATTTCCCCTAAAAAATAAAAATGGGAGGAGCCAATTTCTTTGATCCCTAAGGTCACCCTAGGGGTGTGAGGAGAGAGCGTACATAATTTGGCCCTAGGTGAAACACACATAAATGAATAATAAAAAAATAAGTTAACATGATTTAAGCACACACAAAACAACATCAATTATCTTTGATACCCAAGGTTGCCTTATGGATCCAAAGGGAGAGTATACATAATTAGGTTGCTTACATAAGATTTATTTGATTAGTTGTTTAAATATTAATATTGACCAAAATGGATAAAAAGGTGTAAATGATTGTTTGACTGGTGACTTTTTTGAGAAGTGGATTTGTAAATAGATTGTTAGTAGTTTGATAAATGATCTTTATAAGAAACCTAAAAACAACTATTAGTAGATTTAGGGTTTTGGTTTTTGACATTCATGTACCTAAAAGTTAGACAAACAAATTATTAATATATTCTCATTTTAAAAAAAATTATGATTTGATACAGTTGCTTTTTATTAGAAGTAAAGTAATTTTTTTTAAAATTTTTGTGTCTTTGATGGATTAGAGCCCTTGAATCATGATTGCTTAGCCAAATAAATATCTAGATTGAAATGTATGTTTTCTCATCAATTATAATCAATTATATATAATTCAAAATATAGATAAAAATGTTGATATCCATATAACTTTGAACTTTAAAAAAAAAAAAAAAAAAAAACATACCAACTTCCCAAATTCATAAACATTTAATTAAACTCTTATAATTAATTAATCCCCAAAATACAAGATTTAAGATAGATATTTATCCTTACGAATATTTCAAGCATTCAACTACTACTTCAAAACTCAAGATATAATGGACTAGGCTAGGTGCTTCAAACTCAATATATAATCATCCTTACGTATAAGTTAATGGGCATGTATGGTTCAACTAGTCAATTCTAATAAAACTAAGACAAGTGAAAATTTTAATCCAAACTCTAAATAAATGTATAATCCCTCCACCATTTTGACAAAATAATGTAAATGCAAAAATTATATACCAAATTTATTTATAAAACATGAATTGTAATCTATTGCAAGGCCATTAGATGTAGATTTTAATCTGACACTATTGTGATGAATACCTTGTACTTTACAAAATGCCCTAGATAAGCGTGACCTGATGGAATGTCAAGATTGGGATAAAATGGGCCATGGAGATTCATGACCTAAATAAAGCAACTCAAGTATGGCTGCAGATATGTGATGGAGAAGAATATTAATGCTCAGGTTCCCATTTTTAACATAATAAATAATTTCAATGGTTAATATGTTACTAAATTAGTCTATCCACAAAATTTCAAGATGAGATATTGGGTCACCAGATTGCCACAATATTTGATCTTACATATGCACTATTTTACAAAGAACAATTTTTATGTGGTAACAAATCCTACTCTTGTAACTTTCCGATCAAGAATATATAATTGAAGGATTTTATTTTTTTTCAAATTCTAGAAGGCAATGAAAAATTATGATCAAAGTATGATCTCATTGTAAATTTAGTTCATGATGGGAAGCTTGGTGAAGGTTGGCTAAAAAAAAATTAATAGGGGAAAATATCAAATAAAATGGTACAAGCAATTCATGGATAAAACATGTAGTCATGCCAATAGAATCTATAAATATAACTCTTCTATACTATGTGAAATTAGAGTGAATGATTATGTTTATATCCTCAGCTCTACCAAAAGAACATCAAACATTCTCTACCAAGACTAACTTCTGATCTTATAAATGGAGGGTTTCTCTCAAAACACTCTAATTGGATAATTTTTAGGCCAATGGGTTTTAGTCAATAACATAAAAGTTGGGTTTAAATATATTGCAATCAAAGAAACAATTATGATCTTGATAGCAAAAAAGCTCAAACAACAGTGTGTTTAGAAGATGTATAAAAATCAAGTAAATTCAAATCAAACATAAAATTAGATTCAATATATCTAATATTTTTGGAATACAACCATGAATTTCAATTATAAAAACAAACTTACAACTAATCAAACTCACTCCAAACTGCCAAAAAGCCAAAATTTTAACACAAAATTTGGTAGAATTTTAATAGCAAAATTTTTAATAACCAAAATTTAATAATAAAAATTTTAACATAAATAGTGAGTTCCCACTATGGTTTCCAAAATGTTTTCTATTAAAATATAAGGATTAATAGAAACTATAAATAAAGATTCAACCCAAACTAAAATAAACTACCTCAGACTAAGAAAAAAGAATAAGAATTTAAAATGAAAATTAGATGATGAACAAATAACAAAGATTATACCTCAAAATATCCTTTGAATGCCTCATCCTTGATACTATGTATATACTCCAAGTGATTAATGAATTGTTGATTAATAATTTGGAGGTGTGATAACTATGGATGATTCAAAGATTGGACATCATATTTCTATGGATTGGCTGGTTTGTTTGACAAGGGTGGGCACTATTGCATTTTAAGATTTACTTTATGGTTTCCATGCATTTGTATCTCAATATATAGAGCCACATGGATAGTGTAGACACTTCATTTTGTCATGTCCCCTTCTAGTTGACATCTTTCTGAGCGGATGATTAGCCTATTATGCGACCCTCGTAGGCTGATGGGATGGATAGAGGGTCTTGATGGAGCTGGGCTTGGCTTTCGTTCAGGCTCTTTCGGACATGAATTAAGGGAGATATTAATATTTGATTTATTTAATCAAATATTAATTATTTGGTCTAATTTTAATTAAATATTAATTAATTATTAATTATTAATATTTTAGTCTAATTTTAAAAACCCCTAATTCTAATTTAAGAAACCTTAAGTCTAATTTAAGGAAATCTAATTTTAGCAAGCACACCTTTGGAGGGTATAAGAGTTTCTCATGGGAGAGAGTTTGTATTCATGATTGATTATTGATATTGATTCTTGTTAAGAAATTCTTCTGTGAAGACTAAGCCAAGGGTTCCAGGATTCCATTTGCATTGGAGAATGTCAACTCTTTAGTGTGTGTGATTCAGAGGTTGTGAGAGATCAGCCAATTTATTGCCAAATTGAGAGATAGCTTCATACAAAAGTTATCACAGGGGTTTACAAGTTTGAGAGATAACTTCATATAAAAGCTATCACAAGGGTTCACAGGTATTTCTTTATTTTGGTTTTTTAGGCAATAATTATCCAGATACAGATCTTTGTATTAGCCCATAGTTCTTCAAATCAGGATCAAGCATACATGTTGTGCTATATTGGCGGCCATACGAAGTCTATACAGATCCGTGCAAATCTGTACGCATCAATGGAAAGATCAGACACTGACATCGACAGGCAGAGACCTATAGAGACTGACATCGGCTGACCTCTCACCGATGTCGATAGGTTAACGACCCCAGTTGATCGACGACGGTAGTATAACTGACGTCGACAACTGTGTTTTTGACACAACAGGTTGAGACGTACCAGATTCAGATTTATTTCCTAGTTTGTGAAATACTCAGGCTATTAAGGCTGTATTTTCAATATTCTTTATATACTTGATAGAGGACCTCTACTGCAAGCATATGAGAAAATAAATAAGAGATTATACTGTGATTTATTTATCTATTTGGAGATATTTTACACAAATATAGATAAGCAATTTAGAGCTTTTATTTTGGTATCTGAAGGGATATTTCAGTGGTATCAGAGCTAAATCCTACCATCCTGAGGGTTTGGCAATCTTATGCAGCCACAAGAGTTGGGACCACATAGGTATTTCACACGCAGTAGAGCTTTGCTTGAAGGCACTCAAGTTTTAGAACAACAGCTGGAAGACGTGGGCGACAATATTGATAGGTCCTGTATTCCTCACTATCCTAGAGATCAAGATGATACAGAGGTTTTACTTACTCTTAAAGAACTACGAGAAGGGCAAAGGCAGAATAATGAAGTATTACAGTAGTTGGCAACAGCACTGTTGAGATTGGGTACTCTGAGGAGACATTCCCCACATCGTGATGATGTCAGGAGTGATGCAGGATCATAGAGATCCCTTAGGACTACTTCTCATATAGCTAATAGGCCTACTAGGCCTACCTTTGAGAGACAGGAGGCCGAGGAGGTGATAAAAGGTGAGGAGCATGAGGAGTCATTTGTAGACACACTTATGGTAGTGAATGATGAGTGGGAGTTATTACCACCTAAGATCAGAGAGATGATTACTTTTGACCGATTCATCACACAGAGGAGAGAACATAATTGAGGTCGATAGAATGGAAGACCAAGACCCCAGAACAATGATTTGAAGCATGCTACGAGCAGGCTCACACTAGCGATGTTTGACAGTAGTGGTAAGGTGATAGCACAGGCCTAGGTTAGTAAGCTAGACACATTTCTCACATTGTGACCAATGGTTGAGGGCGATGCTATCAGATATGTGACACTGCATCTTGAGGGAGTAGCTCATGATTGGTGGCACCATCGGATGGTGACACTCCATCATGATTGGATCACATCTTATTAGGAGTTTGTGGATAGGCTGGTAGAGTGTTTTGACAGGAGGGATCCAAAGTCCTATTTCTAAGAGTTGGCACAGTTGCGCTAAAGTGGCAGTCTAGAGTCTTACATTAGTGACTTCCAGAAGTTATCAGTCATGGTTCTTGACATTTCAGAGAGGCGACTTGTAGTGCTCTTCATGGAGGGATTGACAAAACCATTAAGAGGTTAGATCAAAGGATTTGATCCTCCTTCATTACAGGAAGCTATGAAGAAGGCGTGTAGTATGGAGATGGAAGCCCCATCAGGTAGATTTAACTCCAGAGGTACTTCTTCATCCAGGGACAGTAAGGGCTTCAACAGGAATAGAGAAAGACCGGGTTTCAACATAGATAAATCAGGTGTTAAGAATGATTCAAAGACCAACCCAATAGCACCACCTTTGGATAGAGAGGCTCTTAATGATCTATGCAAGAAGAAGCTTTGTTTCTACTGCAAAGGTCCCAATGATGCCAATCACGATTGTCCTTTGAGGCCTAAGGGCAAGGCAAATTGGGTGATGTGGGCCTATTATGAGGATGAGGAATCAGAGGATTTCAAACATCATGATTGTTTTGAGGAGCCAGAGGCTGAGGCTTCAGAGCCTAGGGTAGAGGCAGAGTTAGAGCTCTAGATTCAAGAGACACGCCTATCTAGCATCCAACACGAGGGGTCATTCAGACTTCATGGAGTTTTGGTAGGATAGAGGGTCATCACCCTTCTTGACACAGGAGCCACACATAATTTTATTGATACTAGATTTGTGGAGAAGCGTGGACTCACCATAGAAGAGTTTGAGGGCATTAGAGTTAAGGTAGCTGATGGTTACACCCTTAGGTGTGAACGGATGATTAGAGATCTCCCATTGTGTTTGAACAACTATGAGATCAAGACTGATTATTATGTGGTGAACATGGGGGATATAGATTTGGTCTTGGGCATGAAGTGGCTTCATTCCCTTGAGGTAGTCACTCTTCGTCTTAAGGACATGGAGATCCATTTTGATGTTGATGGGAAGACACACATTCTTAAGGCAATACGGGACAACAACATCAAAACTATTTCTTTTCATTGGATGGAGAGGCTCATGAGACACGATATGGTAGAGTGGGATGCTGAGTGCACATTGGCACCAATACAAGAGGGACAACAGAAGACTGAGTATCATCATGACATTCAGTAGTTGAGAGTCAAGCATGATAAGGTATTTAGTGACATTCCACTAGGGAGACCTCCAGACAGGGGCATTGAGCACATTATTGAGCTTGAGGAGGGCGCTAAGCCCATTATGATTACTCCTTATTAACATCCTAAGCGGTTGAAGGATGAGATTAAAAAACAATTAAGGAGTTACTAGCTATGGGTCACATTCAGCCTAGCAAATCACCGTTTGCTTCTTCAGTTGTTCTGGTGAAGAAGAAGGATGGCACCCTATGCATGTGCATTGACTATAGAGCCCTGAATAAGAGAACCATTAAGAATAGGTATCCTATACCTCATATTGATGAGCTTATTGATGAGCTCCATGGTGCACACTACTTCACGAAGATAGACTTAAGGTCAGGCTATCATCAGATCAGGGTTTGTGAGTAGGACATCGAGAAGACAGCTTTCCATTGCCATTGTGGACACTATGAGTTTGTAGTGATGCCATTTGGGCTCACTAATGCACCAGCGACATTCCAATCCACCATAAATAGAGTCTTCCATTCAATATTGAGGAGGTTTGTACTTATTTTTTTGATGACATTCTTATATACAGTAGGATTTGGCAGGAGCATTTGGCTCATCTGGAGACTGTACTCAGCATCTTGGAGAGGGAGTCCTTGTACGCCAAGGAGTCCAAATGTGATTTGGGGATGACTGAATTGTTATACTTGGGTCATATTATTAGTGTAGGGGGAGTGCAGATGGATCCTGACAAGATCCGTGCTATCATAGACTGGCCTATTCCAGCAAACCTTACATAGCTATGGGGATTTCTAGGTTTGTGTGGATTTCATCATAGGTTCGTGAATGGTTATTCATGACATGTAGCTCCTATGATATATTTGACAAAAAAAGGTGCTTTTTGTTGGACACCTGAAGCACAGGAGTGTTTCGTAAGGTTTAAGGAGTTGATGACTACGTGCCCAATTTTGGCACTACCTAGTTTTTCGAAGCCTTTTGAGCTTCAGTGCGATGCTTCAGGCGAGGGCATTGGAGCGGTGCTTATGCAAGACAAACACCCCATAGTATATGAGAGCTATAAGCTTAGGGGGCTAGAAAGACTTTACAACATTTATGATAAGGAGATGCTTGCTATCATATATGCCTTGGCAAAATTTAGGCAATATCTCGTGGGTAGCACATTTTGCATCAAAACAGACCACAATAGTTTGAGACATTTCTTGGGGCAGCGAGACCTTAATGATCATCAACAAAAGTGGGTGAGAAAATTACAAGCATATGACTTTGACATATCTTTCATCAAGGGCACTCAGAATGTAGTGGCCGATGCTCTTTCATGCAGGGTATATTGAGCACTATGGTCCACATCTCAGAGGATTGGAGACATATGATTGTGGTAGAGTATGCCAAGGATACATGGGCATCCAGCATTATTGAGGGATCGATGGTTGACACCAGATATACTCTTGTGAATGACTTGATCATTTACAAGAGTAGGGTTTATTTGATTCCAAGATCAGCAGTAAAGAACATTCTCATGCGAGCCTTTCATGATGTACCTACTGCTGGACATCTTGGGTATTTCAATACCTATAGATAGATTAGGGAGAGATTCACATGGAAAGGACTCAAGGTAGATGTTCTTTAGTATGTGTGTGAGTGCCCTATTTGTTAGCAGAACAAGTAGGAGAACACGTACCCAGTAGGATTGTTGCATCCACTTCCAATTCCTAATAGGAAGTGGGAGTGCTTGACGATGGATTTTATTACGGGCTTGCCTAAAGCCCAAGGATGAGATTGCATATATGTAGTCATGGATCAGTTAATGAAGTATGCTCACTTCTTTCCAATTACCACCACATACATAGCTACATAAGTGGCAGAGGTTTTCTTTTGAGAGGTATTTCAACTGCATGGGTTGCCTCGGAGCATAGTGAGCGACAGAGATAGTCGGTTCTTGAGTCACTTCTAGCAGGAGGTGTTCAGACTCTATGGGAATGAGCTTGCACCGAGCACCAGTTACCACCTACATACTGACAGATAGATAGAGATAGTGATCAAATGGGTGGAGGGCTACCTCAGGAACTACATTGTAGGGCAGCAAAAAGCTTGGGTCAAGTGGATTCATTTGTGCGAGTATTGCTATAACATGACTTTCCACATGACCATTCAGATGTCTCCTTTTATGGCATTATATGGGTATGAGGCACCGAGTTTTCTAGATTTGCTACTGAGTGACAATAAAGTGTCGAGTGATGGAGACTTATTGCAGGAGAGTCAAGATACCATGAGGACTCTCAAAGAGAATATTGCTAAGGTGCAGAATCAATAGAAGCAGTATGCAGATCAACGGAGGATAGAGAGATATTTTGATGTGGGTGACATGGTCTATCTTATGATGCAGCCTTACCATCAGTCTACTCTTAGGAAGAGTGGGGCAGAGAAGCTTAAGCCACGTTACTACAGTCCTTTCAGGATCTTGAGGCATGTTGGAGAGATGGCTTATGAGCTAGAGCTTCTGGCAGAGAGTAGGGTACATAATGTTTTTCATGTATCATGCCTCAAAAAGGCGTTAGGACATCGTGTGATACCTTTTACAATTTTACCTCCCTTAGATGATGAGGGAAAGTTGATTTTAGTACCTGAGTCTATCTTGGAGTATAGAGAGAGACAGTTGCGTAGGAGGACTATCAGGGAATATTTGGTAAAGTGGAGAGATTTGCTAGTGGAGGATGCAACATGGGAAAGCAAGGATATTCTACAGCATCCAAAGTTGAGATTGCTTGAGGACAAGCAATTTTAGGAGGGCCAAACTGTCATTTCCCCTTCTAGTTGACATCTTTCTGAGTGGATGATTAGCCTATTATGCGACCCTCACAGGCTAATGGGATGGATAGAGGGTCTTGATGGAGCTGGGCTTGGCTTTCATTCAGGCTCTTTCAGACATGAATTAAGGGAGATATTAATATTTGATTTATTTAATCAAATATTAATTATTTGGTCTAATTTTAATTAAAAATTAATTATTAATATTTTGGTCTAATTTAAAAAACCCCTAATTCTAATTTAAGAAACCTTAAGTCTAATTTAAGGAAATCTAATTTTAGCAAGAACACCTTTGGAGGGTATAAGAGTTTCTCATGGGAGAGAGTTTGTATTCATGATTGATTATTGATATTGATTCTTGTTAAGAAATTCTTCTGTGAAGACTGAGCCAAGGGTTCCAGGATTCCATTTGCATTGGAGAATGTCAACTCTTCAGTGTGTGCGATTCAGAGGTTGTGAGAGATCAGCCGATTTATTGCCAAATTGAGAGATAGCTTCATACAAAAGTTATCACAGGGGTTTACAAGTTTGAGAGATAACTTCAAATAGAAGCTATCACAAGGGTTCACAGGTATTTCTTTATTTTGGTTTTTTAGGCAATAATTATCCAGATACATATCTTTGTATTAGCCCACATTTCTTCAGATCAGGATCAATCATATAGGTTGTGCTATATTGGTGGCCGTACGAAGTCCATACAGATCCGTGCAAATCCGTACGCATCAATGAAAAGATCAGACACCAACATCGACAGGCAGAGACCTACAGAGACCGATATCAGCCAACCTCTCACCGACGTCGATAGGTTAACGACCCCGGTCGACCGATGACGGCAGTATAACTGACGTCAGTGATTATGTTTTTGACACAGCAGGCTGAGATGTACAAGATTCAGATTTATTTCCTAGTTTGTAGAATACTCAGGCTATTAAGGCCGTATTTTCAATATTCTTTATATACTTGACAGAGGACCTCTATTGTAAGCATATGAGCAAATAAATAAGAGATTATACTGTGATTTATTTATCTATTTAAAGATATTTTGCACAAATATAGATAAGCAATTCAGAGCTTTTGTTTTGGTATCCGAAGGGATATTTCACATTTATATCACTTCAATGTCATAATTAATCATCAAATTGATTTTTTACATCAATGAATAATTCAACCCCAAATATTTTGAATATTTAAAATCATCTAGATAATTATCAAATTTATCTCAAATCATGATAACACATCTTTAATCTAAAAAATGCACCATATCATGACATAAAAACTAATGATAATATTCTAAATCAATTGGTTCCTTTGATAATTCCACCCTAGTTCAATTAAATTAAATGATCAATCAAAAAGAACATTAAAATGGTTACCACATCATCCTAATTAATATTTATTATCTAAATTAACTTTGATTATCTAATTAATCAATCACTAATAGGAAATTACATGTCATATTTACCATAATTCAATAAATCCCATTTTCGTACATCATCCATCCACTGGGAAATTTAAAAATATTTTTCCAAAAGTCAAAGAGTCATATCCAATGTAAATTCAATGCGAGGTGAGATATTTACAAGAAAGGTCTTTGACATGCACTCCCACACTCCAAACTTCCATGAGTAGATCTTCTTATAGGTTCTTACACAATCCATCTCGTAGCACTAAATGCTTATCTCCCATAATATGATTAATCCTCCATGATTGATCTTCATCTCAGATCAACAATCATAATTGATACAAAAAATATATAAATAAGAGACCCACCTTTTATTCTTAATAAGTTTTTAGTTGACTATGAAGTGATATTTAAATCTTTACATAAAGATTAAATCATCCTCATTATCCATCATCTAAAAATCAATAGTGTAAGGGGAGATGTATTCAAATTTCCCACACATTATTTTGCAACTACATCTGATTAGATCATCATTTCAACAAGGAGATCACAAGAAAAGGTATAACAATTATGTTTTCTTACTTGTTTATTCGAATTATTCTTAGTATTTTTCAATCTAAGGGCACATACTTAGGTTAGTGGCAGGATTTTAAATTTGAATTTTGTTTTTTATTTTAATTAAGCTAACTTTCATCTCATGATGTTACATATTGTCCTTCTTAAGGCAAATTCAATGCAAGTGAGAAGTATGCAAAGTATATGACATGAACTTACACACTCAAAACTTTCATGAGTGTATCTTCTTATAGGTTCTTACACACTCCATGTCATAACATTAAATGATTATATCCCATTGAAGAATTGATCCTCCACCAATGATCTTCATATCAGGTCAATAGTCATAATTAATCCTAAACATATACAAATGGAAGAACCACCTTCCATTCTCAATAAGATTTCCATTAACACTGAAATGTTGTTTAAATATTCACATAAAGCTTCAATCATCCTCATTATTCATCATATAAATATAAATAGTGTAAGGGTAGATGTTATATATTGCCTAAACATATTACACACACTTTTTAAACTACATTAGAGCACATTATAATTTTAGCAAGGAGATCGTAAGAAAAGGTATAACAATTATGTTTAATTAATTGTTTATTTACATTGTTTTTAATCTTACTCAATCTGAGGGCACATGTTTAGGTTAGAGGTAGGATTTAAAATTTATTTTCTACTAACAAAGACAAAATTTATCTCATGATGTTATATATGGCATGCTTGGTAAGAATTTTAACCCCCAATCTACTTTGAAATAGTTTTATCCTCTTTTAATCCAAAATCCAACTCTAATTTATAAAAAAAAATCTTCTTTTTTCCCACTTTTCCATCCTATATTGTTGATAGAAATGTAAGAATGAAAATGGTGAAAATGCACTGCATAATATGGAAAACATTTTTCTAAATGTGTTTGAAGGGATTGGTTGAATCACTCTACGAAGTGGATAAATCACAGTGTATGGTGAAGAATAGATATTATTCTAGCTAACTGTTAGTGTGATAGGTTTGATAGAAACGTAGTTTGTATAGATAGAAAAATATCTATGTAGTAGCATACATATGACTGGTATAAGTGACATTTTGTTTTTATACTTTATATCTTCTTATGTTTTTGTAGTGTAAAAATCATTGTTTAGAGTAGCGTACTTATTATTGTTAGTTAAAAAAATGTGGTAGTAATAGAGGAATTAACAATGCAATAGTGAAATCATGATTTTTGTTTTTAGTGTCTCTATGTTTTTTGTAGAATAATGAAATCACTTTGTGTGGCATTGATATTGATCCAAGTATTAACATAATCACCATGTCTACAAAATGGTGGAATAGCTCTACATATCAATAGAATTAACCTATGGAATCATAAATAGAGAACTAAATACTCCACTTATAAGACTTAAACACTTGTCAAAGAACAAACCTAAAGACTCCTTATTTTTTCTCTTGTAGGTTTTCAATATTTAAATTCAAAATCAATCAAACCAACAATCATAAATAATTGATTTTGTTACTCTAAAAATTAAAAAACACTTGGATTTGGTGTTTAAAATGAACTTGTTTTTATTTTTATTAAGTATTGTGTTTTTTGTTTTTAGTAACATAGTGTGTATGCTCTCCCCTTGCCCAATTTTGTGATCCTAGGTGATTAAAAACAATGTATGATCTCATCTTTCCCTTCATGGGACCCCAATAATTAGAAATAGCCGATCTTCATTTTTTATTTTTAGCTACAAGAGTTGGAATTTTATCACTAATCATGAGTTTTTATCATGTGACAACTGGGATTTCATCTTCTGATGTATGTACCAACCAAGTGTTCCAATGATGTATATAAATTAGGAAGGAACTATCACTATTTACTAAATGGTTACATGTTTTAAACACAATTGAAGAGAAGATATTTGATCCAATACACAAACCCCAAATAACACTCCCAAGGAATGATTTATAGTGATAATCCACAAAAATATTATGGCTAGAGTGGCCATAAAGGGACTAGACCCTTCTAAATTTTTTGTTATTTCCCTCTTTCATAGATTTGGGCTCCATCATACCATAAGGAATATAGGGGATGCACCTAGTTGATCCCATTTTGCCCAGTATAAGTCAATTTGGTTACAAACACTATCATTATAGAGAAAAAAATATTCCCAAATATTACTCACCATATACAGATGCCTAGTGAGGGTTGGGATACCAGCCTAGTCACCAATTTATGTGAGTAGATCGATGCGCTAATTATTTGTGTTTCACACCTAAAATAATAACATAGGGATTATTGATTATGTGAACTTATTTGATTATTGTTTATACTTGTTTTGTGTGTCAAATAATTAAACTTTAAACAAGATAGATACCTATGTCCAACCTTATCACATCAAATTAAAAAATTACACTGTCTAAATTAAGGTGTTAATTTGTTCAAATTGAAACATTACTCTGAAAAAATCAAACATCATTATGTCTAATTGAAACTTTACCCTACAAAAATCAATTTTCATTATGTCTAATTGAAACACTATTCTACCCGAATCAAACCTCGTCCAATGAAAAATTAGGGAAATTTTGACCAATATCCAATTCTAAATTAATTATTCAAATTTGGTCCACCTTTTCCAAATCAAGATAAATAAATTCCAATTGGATCAAAAATTTTGAAGTCAACCATCAACCATAAATTCAAATTCAAATAAAAAAGTCAAATCTTTCATGTCAAACTTTTTCAAAGTCAAACTATTTCAAATAATTTTTTTTCAAAGTCAAACTAAGTCAAAATTTTCCAAAGTTAGATTATAAAGTCAAATCAAGTAAAATTTAAAAGTCAAACAAGGTTTAAAATATAATTCAACATCAACCAAAGTCCAATCTCTACCTTTGGCCAATTCAAACCAAGATCAAATCAAAACAAAATAGAATTTAGAGTCTTAAATCAATTCAAACAAAGTCAAAATATCCAAGGCATACCTTTGATACATTTATCCAACATCCTTTTCCAATCAAATTAAATGTATAAGTGTGTTATAAAATTCAAACATTACCAAAACACATTAAGGATCCTTGTTTAATTATCCAAGATTGAAAAAACAAATCAAGATCAAAAACTAAATCATATAAATTATAATTAAAAGTTAACTAAATTTTGATTAATAAATTTAAAGGTTAACTCAAATTAAATTGAACAAGTACAACACAAGTCCTTAAGAAAACTTGAAGCCACATTTAAATTAATTCAAACCCTAATTAATCATTGATTCTAAATTGATTATCATAAACATGCCTAAATACATAAGATGCATGGATTCATATAACCCTACCTTTGATGACAATTAGATTTACAATCTAATCATCCAAAATACTAAATACTAAATAGATAGTGAGGTATGCCAATAAAAATATTAAATCTAACCACCCAAAACAAGGTCAGGAGTGGAATCTAAAATTGAACAAATTCACCTAAGGAGAGCCTAATTTGAATAAGAACTCTTTGAGCATAAGGATGATGTCCTTTTATAATTGTTAGAGTTAGAAGCCAAATTTACTACAGGGTATCTCATATAAAATTTACAAACCCTTATTCACTCACATGAGGAAGTGGTCTAAGGCCATAAATAAGACAAGGATACTTGTATCTAAACCCAAAACCATGATCAAATCAACATTAAAAAACCCAAGTCTTATATCAAAGGTAAAGAAGAACCCTTACCTCCTGATATAAATCAAGTAGTAATTGAGTAATTAAATTTTTTTACTCAAGTAATTACAACATTGACATCTACCTTGTATTCTACTCAATCTAATCAATAATAACAAAAATTTCCATCTAATTCAGCCTAATCCAATTAGCAACAATAACAAGTCATGTCCAATAAATTTAAAAAAGATCACCCATTTTCAACTATAAATCCCCACCAAACCAAGTGGCATGGTATTTATCCCCTCTAAATTTGGTTCTAATCCAAATATCCAATCTAATCCTCCTTTCTCACCCCATCATCATGCATTGTATTCATCTCAAAACCTAATTTTCTCTCAACAGTTGCAAGAGATGAAGGATGCTATTTAAGGACTACAAATGGGAAACCAAAGAATAAATTTATCTTTGAAAAAATATTTCCTTATCCATTTGATACACGTATACTTCAAGTCCCCTTCCCATCTAATTTTGAGGCTCCAAAATTTGACAAATACAAAGGGAAAGGGGAATCAAGAGAGCATATTAAAGAATTCTCTATGGCTTGCCAAGAAGTGGAATATAAATACATTTATTTATGTTGGTTTTCCCCCATATTTTGGATGTCCAAGTATTGGAATGGTTCATTCACTTTCCTAAAGGATTACTTACAACCTTTGGCAATTTATCTGAATAGTTTGTCAAGAATTTCTCTTTTAACCTAAATCATAAGTTGAACATGGTTGACCTTTTTAATACTAAAAAAGGAAGTGGGGAAATCTTTTAAACATTTTTATAGATATGGATAGGTTTAACCAGTAGGTTTCCCCATTATCTCCTTGAAAAATAGCTAGAAAACACTTTTACCACCAAATTAAATGGATAAATGGACTTTCACTTACAATTATGTTATAATAATAACTTTGATGATACTATTAAAAAGGGTGTACAAATTTAAAAGGATTTGATTGAAAGAGGGATAATAAAAATATATTCTCATAATCAAGTTCAAGCAAGTACCTCATCAAAAAAAAAACTAAATTGTTTAATAAGAGTAAGAATGTAATAGGTGATGGTTTGACTGAGGCAAGGCATGCGCAAATAGTTCAAACAACACCTATCTATAAATATCCAATTATAAAACCAATCACCCTAAAAATACCACCATAAAGAACATAGTATCAGTGAAGAACACTCCTCTTGGTGAACATATGGAAGTTGTGTTCTAAAAACTTATAACAAAAAATATGGTTATGTGGCCTATTACCAAATATTTTGAGGAAGGTCAACCAAATCCCACTTGGTGTAGAGACAATGAGTATTATTATTATTATTATCATTGCATCAAAGGCCATGCTACACATAGGTGTATGAACATTAAAAATTATGTACAAGACTTGCTTGAGTGGGGATAAATTACACTTGAAAATGATGCATCATCCTTTAATCAGAATATAGTCATCTTTAAGGATCCATTTCCAAGACATAATCAAAAACATAATCACACCAATCAGAACAACCATAATATATAATTGACATAATAATGAAAACCATTAGAAACAATATAAATAATATCCCAATAAAGATCAACAATCCCAAACCAATCATGTGGATTATCATAACACCCAACACCATTATGATAATGTTGTGGGTCACATTAAAAATAATCATGTGGTCACTAGAAAAATAAATCCCCATCATCTCTTCAACACCAATCAACATGATAGGTTAATTACCCAAGGAAATTACCCATCACATCATGTTAACCCTATTCTAGATCAAGACTATGATGTTACCACTCAACAACAAAAAGTTACAATTCAATATCCTTCCACTTACAAGTCTATAAATTAGGCTTGAGGATCTTCACCTTCTAAATCCAAAACATAAACTTCATCCACTAAAAATACATATGAACTTCTTGAATAATTGGATAAAAATCTAGCTCAGATATCTATTTTATATCTCTTGCAAACATCTGATGTTTATGTTGTATAAGATTCTTCAGTAGTCTAAAGTCCATAATGATATTGATCCATCACAATTCCAAACACTCATAGGACATTTTTCCTTGGGTCAACAGATCACTTTTGATCAAATTGACATCTCACCTCTAGTTCTTCACATAATAATCCCCTTTACATTAAGGTGATAATTTTTTGACATAAAATTAAGAGGATTCTCATATATAATCACTCAGGTTTGAAGATTGTTACTATCAAGTTGGTCAAGCACTTGGGATACTCACCATCAAATTTGTATGTAGATACTATCATAATCAAAGGATATGATGATAAGGAATGAGAATAAATTTAGACAATTAGTTTTCCCCTACTTGTTGGGCCTATCACCCATAAAATTCTTTGTCATGTCATTAACTTAGACCTATCATATAATCTATTGCTTTGGCATCCATGGGTCCATCATATGTGTATATTTCTATTCACATTACATTAGTGTCTCAAATTCCCATATTTTGGTATGGAGGTTACCATTCTAAGATATTTGTAACCTTACTAGTATTTAAAAAAACTAGATGTTGAAAATGTTACCAATTATTATCCTAACACAGAGCATGTACCTAAAAAATATAAAATGTGGTACCCAAGTGTCCTAAATCTTTTATATAGATCCATATATTCTTTATTCCTCATCCAAAGGTCAACATCTTAAGGCATCATCTCATTTTACAATCAAAGAAAAAGGTCATGGAGAGTATCTAATCATGATGATTTTCACATTTATAAACTCCCCAAATTACCAAATCTCATGGTAGGCCTAAAATGGAGTGGCATAAAAAAGATGATTATTATCAAGTGGGGCATTTATCATTTGCTAAAGAAATTCTCTTAGATCATGACAAATTTAGTATTTTGGGGTATTTTTTTTATATTTCAATGGATTTTCTTCATGTTATCAGAGTAGTTGATATCTCATCCCCAATAAAATCATGGAATAGTTTTCTTACAAAGGCAAAGGATTAGGGGCAAATCAATAAGGCATTGTTGAACCCGTAAACCCTAAAAAACAAAAAGGAACTTGCGGTGTTGGATATAATATACATGGGGATGACCCATTAGATCTTAAAAGTGATGAAATTATGACATTTAATGATGATTGTCCTAGAATTACACATTATCCTAATATAACATATATGATGAGTTTATCAAAACTTATTTAATACTAATGTCATCCTTATCATTCACCTTGACGTTCATTATCCAAAAATCATTGACTAATACCAACATGATTAGATACAATTGCATGAATTCTATTTCAAAATTCTTGGGGCTTAGATATGGTTTCCCCTTTGGGGACCATAAACATGGAATCAATATTAATTTAGAACCTAATATCTATTTTGAAGAGTAGTTATATTTCCTCAATAAAAAATTAATGTCCTCTAGTGAAAACATTTATGAGGTCATAATAGACAATTACAAAAGTAAAAGTAAAGAAGTGTTTATTGGTTAAAAACTTTTTGAGGTGCCATTAAATAGGGACATACATTATCTCCAAAAAGAAACATATAGTCCTAGAAGTCCACATATCATTTTTGGCATAGATGTCAATCTAGAGGAGCAAGCACATTTGAAATATTAGTCTATGAATTATTGCAAACATTATAAGGTTGGACATTTCCCAAACTAAATGATTTATATTCTTATTATATGGATGAACTTAATTAACCAATCAGGCCATAAGTAGATGAAGAATATTAGCTCCCTTTAGTACCTACATTATTGGAGGATGGTTACATGTTTCTTTTAGAAGACACCATTGATGTCAACCTTGGTATTAAGGATAATCCATTAGTCATTAATATCAATGCCTCTCTCACTGAAGATGAACATGAGCTCATCACTAATATCCTCAAATAGTTCATTGATATATTTACATGGTCTTATTCTAACATTTTTGGCTTAGACACTTCCTTGGTCATCCATAATCTTGTAGAGCATCCTGATGCAAATCCCATTAAGCAAACATTATGGAATATGTATCCACATATTTCCATTTTGGTCAAAAATGATCTCAAAAAATCTTTAAAGCTAGGTTCATAAGGCCTATTAATTATTTAGAGTGGATTTCCAACATCATACCCATCAACAAGAAAAAATTAGGCATTCACCTCTATACATATTTCTAAGATATTAAGAAATCTTATCCAAAAGATGACTTCCCATTACCCAACATTTATATTATTTTCAATTCCACAAGGTATGAAATGTTATCACTTATAGATGGATTTTATGGATACAACCAAATTAATATATCACCTAAGGATCAACATGAGACAATGTTAACCACTCCATGGGGGATGTTTTGTTACCATGTCATACCTTTTGGCGTAAAGAATACTGGTGCTACCTATCAAATAGAAATGATTGTCATCTTCCATGACATGATATATGACATTATGGATGAAATTTTAGGAAAATATAATACCTGTGAAGGATACCCAACTTTATGAAGAATATTTGATCAAATTCAAGAGTATAAGGTGTTCCTTAATCCCCAAAAGTGTGTATTCAACATTACATCTAATACATTATTAGGTTTTATTATTTCAATATGAGGTATTAATGTGGATCCAAATAAATTTAGATCCATAATTGAAATTTTGCCTATCTAATTTTTTATAACTATGTAGTTTACAAGGAAAGATTCAAGCTATTTACCACTTCATTTCAAAAGTAGCTAATTGCTACCATCCATTTACATACCTCTTGAAAAAAGGTACCAAATCTCAATTGAACAATGGATATCAAGAGGCATTTGATCAATTGAATACATTTTAGGTAATCCACCAGTGTTAGCCCCTCCAATTCTAAATAATCCTTTGTTACTTTACATTTTGATAGCCTAACATATCTTGGGGAACTTTTAGCCAAGAACATTGATCAGGGAAAAGAATTCACTGTGTATTATATGAGAAAACCATTGGTCACCTATGAAAATAAATATTAACCCATTGAAAATACATGTTTATTAGTTGTTTCCACATCTCAAAAGCTATGACATTATACACTAAATAATAATACCATCCTCATTGCTAAAGTTGATCCACTCAAATATCTTCTATCAAAAGCAGCTTTGATAAGCTGCATGGAAAAATGGATTATGATCCTAAGTGAATTTGATGTTGAATATACCAATTAAAAGGATATAAAGGTGTAAGTACTTATTCATTAATTGACAATTTTTCCATTATCAAACACATCCATTATAAATTAGTTTTTTAGATGAGTCCATTTTCACCCTTGATGAAACATAGTATTTTATTCTCTAATTTGATGGTTCCTTCACATATCATGGATCAAGGGTGGGAATATTTTTCATTACACCACATGGATGTATTATCCCTAAGGCATTTCATATTGGGTTTAAATGCACAAAAAATATTTTATAATATGAGGCTCTCATTTTATGAATCTATCTTGAAATCTAATGGAATATACAATAGTTGGAAGTGTATGGTGATTCCCAACTTATCATCAATCAAGTCAATGATAAATACCAAAAAAATGATAATTTTGTACCTTATAAGTGTATATTGGACAACTTAAAACAATATTTTAATCATAAACAATTTGAGCAAGTGCCACAATCTTATAAAAAATCAACTGACACCATGGACATTACTGGGTTGCTTTTAGAAATGTCTTCTAGTGTCCAAGAATATCAATTACTCATAAAATAACTCATCATGCCAGCATATGATTATCCAAAAGTAGAAATGATATGTAAAATAATTGGTACCAACTCACCTTAGTCATGACATCTACACTTAGATTCAAGACCATACCCTTCCCATGGATTTATCTTGTACCCAACAAAAATCACTCCTCCATAATGCTTCCCGTTACACCATACTTGATGGTACACTCTATAATAGAGGTTATGATAGGATTCTCCTTCATTATATAAATTTTGGAGAAGTGGAATTATATATCAAAGACATGCATGACATAATTTGTGGGGGTCATACTAGTAAAAATGGTCTTTGCTAAAAAACTCCTTTGTATGGAGTATTACTAGTTGACAATGGAATTTAATGCATATGCATATATTAGCGAGTGTGTTATTTGTCAAAAACATGGTAAATTGATCCCCACTCCATCACAATAACTTCAACCAATCACATCTCCTTATCTAATTTATAAATGAGGACTTTATCTCATCTGGAAGATAAACCCTACATCATATGTTGGCCATAAACACATCCTTACTACTACTAAGTATTTTATTAAGTGGGTTAAATCAATCCCAATCATATAACTAAAAATCATATTTATAAGTTCATATTTAATCACATTATTCTCTATTATGGAATCTTTCTTTCCATCATTTTTGATAATGGTAAGTCCTTAAAAAATGAGGATGTTAAATCCATCTATACTTAGTTTCATATTAAACACAAATGGTTAACTCCATATTATACTCAAGGCAATAGTTTAATTGAGAATCAAATAAAACCATTATGAAAATACTCAAATATTTTTACTAATGTTGGCTACATTTGGTATTTATAACTATTTCCTACCTTATGGGCACACGAAACCAATAGTTGTACTCCTACAAGTGACACACCCTATTCCTTGGTCTTTAGATTATAATTTATCCTCCTTGTAAAAATTGAGTTTCCCTCCTTTCATATTTACTTGTAGGCTCTTATTAAGAATTGGGATTATATAGTAGCCCAAATACAAGAGCTAAAACTCTTAGATGAAAAATAGCTAGCCACCTTGAACCATCTCAAATTGTATCAAAATTAGCTATGCCATAATAATAATGAATTCAATATTTCTAAAGTTTTTTAATTTGGTGATCTTACACTTAAATAAAATAAGTGAAATACCAACACAAATCATGTAAATAAATTCAAGTTTGAACCTAACTAGTTAGGTCTATATGTCATCACATTTAAATATGGTTATGGAGAATACACATTAGCAATAAACGATGGGCAAGAGTTAGATGAGCTCATGAATATCATGCATCTCAATAATTTTTATTCTTGATTTAGTAGATCATTTTCTATGAGTTCCCTACTTGGAGGCATCCTTTCACATCTATTCTAATCTAATTTTCCATTTGTAAGACAATCTCCATCACGTCCCAAATTTCATTTTCTGTGTTAACCTTGATGGTGATATATAAGTATTATAGGTTGAAATATATTTTTCAAGATGATAATGTGATAACGTCCTTTTAGAAAAACCTTGGATGACCATACAAAAGGTTTTCCCTATATTGTAGCCTTTGGAGAACTTCTTCTCACTATGTCCTCTTTTTTGAACCCCAAATCCCTTCATCTCATCCTACACATGATTATTACCTATATCTTTGCCATTGTGCATCACTTCTTATATCCACTACTATAATATTATTTCCCTTTATTAGTCACTCCTTGTATGTTTCATAGTTTTCCATTGCATTTACATCCTCTTTTTGTTGTACATATGTTTGATTCCCCCTTGTATATCCTTCTAGAAGATAATATTGTATATACTTATTCTAAAACTCCATAAAAATATGATAATCCAAAAATCCCTAAAAATTAGAAACTTACATAAATCTTAAAAATTTACAAATTGAAAAAACACCAAAAAGAGATATAAAACAACAAAATATTGTCCATTTTGTCATCCTAACCAGATTTGGATTCCACTATTTTCCCAATTTAGGAGAAATATCATTGACAATGTTAGACTTCGTCCTATTCCTACACATTCAAACATATTTCATAGGAGGGTATCCTTCATCTAATAATTGTCATACTAATTAAACATCATCACTTCCCATTCCTCCCATATTGGGAAAACTACATTGGCTTGAGGTCCACACAAACTATGTAGGCAGTGCTTAGTTACATGGGGTATCTGGGTTAACTTGGCCACCATCACACTCATCTACCCCTTTTTTATTTCTAAATCAAGTTTCTACCATTGTCTTATCTTACACTAATTATGAATCAGGGCCACAACACACATGAGTTATATTAAACATTCTCACGCAATGGTGAATTTTTATTATTTGTTATTTTTTATATTGTGTTTGAATGATTATTTGATTGCTTGTTTTTGTGTAAGGTTATTGATTGAGTCTTGAATCAATGCATCTGATTCCATGATATCTTCATGATATTTTATATCATGATGTGTGTTTTCACATGCTTGCATTTGATCTAGTCCCTATGAAAGTGGCACATATGTTATCATGATTTATTTTATAATTATGGTGCATCATGTAAACTAAACAATTAAAAATCAAGTTGTAAATGATATATGAAAATTAAATCAAAGCATTCCCTTTCTACATCTTTCATCATTATGGCTAAGTGTTCTATCATGCTAAATTAAAAAAGAAATATCAATTATCACAATAGATACATATGCTAATATGATCAAATCATACAAAATAGGATATACGAGATAGTTGATCATCAAACACATCAGTATTATAATCATGATACACATCAAATCATCAACATTAAATCATAAACACACCCTAAAGTACATCATATAAATAAAATAAGCATCATATATACATTAGACATACATAAAGTATCAACACAAAACACATTCGAATGAGGATCATATATATACATCAAAATTCCATGAGAATTCCCTTGCTACATCTCTCATCATCATGGCTAATTGTGATATCATGCTAAATCAAAATCAAAATATCAATTATCACAATGGATACATATGTTAATGATTTAATAATTTTGGGAATACACCAATACTGGTGTATTATTCCTAATTTAGTTAAAGGGTATAAGTAATAAAATTAGTAAATAAATATGTAATTATTAAGTTACTAATTTATGAAATTTGATTGCAATTCAAACTTTTATAAAAATAGTAATAAGGGGAAGAAAACAAGACTTAGCTAGAAACTGATTGATCCAAGTGAGATAGAGGTTGTAATTCACTGTGTAGGATTGGGATACTATCACAAACTAAGATCTAAACTTTATTTTGTGATTGGACAAGAGCACTAGAACTAGATATGAGTGGCACTAGTTCTATAGTCCACGTATGCTACTATTTTCCTAAGGATCTAATCTTTTTAGGTTTTGTTCTCTAGGTCTGTGTGACCCTATCCATGAAGTTTTAGTAGTTGGAAGTCTATAGATATCCTTGTAGAGTAAATTTTATTTTTAAACCCTATCTTCCATTTTGCTTTGACCAATTTTGAGTAAGGGGGTTAATTTGTGTAAGATTCACTATATTTGGATCCACAACCCTTGTATGGGCATGCTTCCTACATACCAATACTCCAAAGAGGGATCAAGCCATATGTAGTTCTCCCATTTGATGTGCTTTGTGAAATTATGTATATGAAGATGTAAAATGCTAAACTAGATGTTTTTTAAGTGGCTAGGGACTAGTATAAGGATTTGAATAAGCTTGTAAGTGTATTAGCTGGCTGTATGTAGAGAATAGGGAATATTTTTTGAGTGGTCTTACTTGAATTCTTGATTGATTAGTGATAATTTTCAACCCTTTCTAAGTGATCTTTGAATGGGATTTTATAGGCATCTATTGGTCATGGGTTGAATGTACTCATGTTAGGCTGACAAGGAGAAGGATGGGGAACCAAAATAAATTGACCATTAGGGACCATTAGGGATAGAAATAGACTTGGACAAGAGGATCAAAAGTGGACAAGAGTGGCACTAGTGCTATAGTCCTAGTGTGGCCCTATTATCTTGAGCAAATAGGACCTAGAGGGATGGATATTTAATGGAAAGAGGGGTCTAGCTCAGCTAGGATTAAGTCTAGAAGGCTATGAATGATTGAGAATTAGTGAAAAGATGCCTATGAGGGTCATGAGAGAAATAAAGAGGGACCTAAGGGTTGGGTGTCATTAGCCATGCTCAATTTACCAATTTTTGAATTTTATATGACTACATTTCCCCCCTTTTATGTTAGTGATGTAGAAAAGTGAAATACTAGGATAAATGAAAAATAAAAAGTGTCCTTGAACTTAACTATAAAGGTGAAGCTCATGAAGCTGTGTGATGTTAGGTATGCATAGATATCACACTGTAAAGTGTAAATCTATAATAAAAACAAAGAGTAGATTAGTTATTACTAGATATGCTATATCTAAAATAAGAATGTACAAGGTTGGGTAAGAGAGAGATTAATATAAAGGAATGAATACACCTCATTGGGTACATGGACCAATAAAAAACTTGTTGTGATGTTGAGTGATGCTGATTAATGTTGGATGATGTTGTACCAATAGTAATATCATGAACAGAGCTAAGTGCTCAATTCCCTAAAAGTGGCTCAAGAATGCAAAGACTAACCCTTTGGCTCCATTATCACCCACTAAGCAAAGCTAGGTGATCATTTTTGTGATAATAAATGTTTATACTATGTGTTCAATCCCTCTAAATAGGTGGCTCAAGAATACAAAGGCTAGCTAGTCCTTTGGCTCCATCGTTACCCCATGAAGTGAAGCTATGAACTAATATCGATATTAAATGTATGTTGTATGAGATGGATCTTAAAGTGTATGAATGTATTGTGATATAAAAATGTTGTCATGGATAGCTAAATGTATTTTATAAACTATTCCACTCTTGGCCACTTCAAAAGATGGAGATTAGGCTTGTATGAAGGCCACTTTGAAACTGGTACACTAGGCTTATATGAAAGCCACTCAGGAACTCAAGAATTTGGAAGTTAGGATTATATGAAAGCTATTCCAAAATGATTCCAACAACCTACAAATTAAATAAATCACATAACTATGATAATGCCTAGGTAATACTAAAATTGGAAAGGAAATGAAAACAAATGTGTCATGCACATTGCCCCTAATTGTCAATGTCCAAAACATGGATTTTGATCTAGAAGTTATATCAAATTTCTATGTCTAAAACTATAAGTGAGATCCATAATTACATGCATGATTTCCCATATATCTAGATTCTTTGAGTAAAAGTGTACTAAAAACTACTGAGTTTGGTTGTGTAAAACTGTAGCTGAACCTACTTTTCTACCTACTTCTAGAAAGTTTGGTTTTTTGACATTTAGACAAGAGCATCAAAAGTGGACACTAGTGGAGCTAGTGCTATAGTCCAAGTTGGGAACTATTTTTTTGGGATAAATCTAATGATTGTTCTAATATTTTCATTCTCTACTTAATTTGTTCTAACTATCTAGATGTTTGGTTATTGTTCTGGGTGTTCTGAATGATGTTTTTTCGACCGTTAAGAGCTCTGATCTCTATGACAAAACCCCTATTTGTTACCCCATCTTCTAAGGGTAGGAATGAAGACCCTAAAATTATTTCCCTTAGAATAAAGAGACCTATAAGTGTGTTATTCTACAAAGATACATGATATAGCAATGATAATCAATAAGATATCTCAAGATATAGCATGATTTGTATTAAAAGATTGTTAGATCAATAGGGGTATGCCTAAATGGATATAATAATGTAATAACATGTGAAATGTACTAAACTAAAAATGAAAGGCTAGCTAGTTGTTAGTTAAAGGGATGGAGCATGATGTCCATCATGGTATCCAAGAAAGCAAGATAAATACATGATGTGTATCATTGCATTGCAAATAATGAGAAGAAAACAAGCAACAAGTACACAAGGCAAGAATCAAGAAGCATACAAGGGTGGCCAAGGGGATAAGAAAATAAGGGACATGGGCACATGTCACTCAAACTAGAAAGAAAACATACAAGGCATGTTCAAATGCCACATACACATATAATTGAAACAAGCAAGGTTATTGTGAAAGCTAAAATCACATAGAATAGTATAGGTAAGGGACATTGGAAAATGTCTAAAGGCACACACATGAATAAAAGCAAAGGAAATTGGAAAATTTACTAAGGAATAAATAAAAAATAAATAGGAACTAAGAAATGTAATCACATCAAGCTACGTTAAGTAAAAAAAGAAAGAATGTAATTATTGGACATATAATCACACCTAACTAATCAAATCAAGAAGTAAAATTATGCAAGACATGTTAGTAAAAGACTAGGTATATGCTAAAAAATACACAAGTGTTATATACTAGTGAGTTTCGATAGAGTAATCTATGTAAGCTAGTAAGTAATGTATATCAACATGATAACTAGAGTGTGTGGTGTAAGAATGACATAACTTGGATGGTGTAGTTATGTAGAAGATGCCCTTAGTGGGTATATAGATTGACATGCATCTCGATGTAAAAGTAGGATGCCCCCTCAATGGGTAGAGTGAAGCAATTAAAGGGATAGATGTCATTGCACACACTCAAAAGAGATCAAGTGAACCATGGTAATGTAGATAATTTGACAAATAATAACATAGAATAACAAATTTAAGTCTAGCATGATAGTATAAATGTAAAGCATGGATGATGCATATAATCAAAATATTTTTGGTGTTTTGACATATTTAAATCTTTTTGGAATTTTGATATATTGTATTATTTTTTATTTTGAAATATTTGAATGTTTTTGAATTTTTGATATAAGCTATGTACAATCAAGCATAAGAAACTATATATAGGTAAGAGAGGAAAGAATGATACTAATCGATGAGTCTCATCATAGACTCCCTATCATGGTGTCTTGTATCATGGACAAGAATCATTCATGATCATGAAGCATAATGGAAATGCAGAGAGTGTGGTTCTAAAAGTTGGATATGTTGTAAATGCTCTAAAATATCTAAATTAGAAACCAACTGTGGGGTCCCCCTATAAATCTAAGAAGTGGATGCAATTATAGGGCTCTTAGGGACCCAACTGGTAGTAGGAGAAGCTCTTTGAACATGTGATTTGTGAGTATATGCATGATATCTCAATGATACTACCCTATGTGTGAACACAATAGCTAGAAGCTATCTAGAATCCTAAAGCTATGGAGGTGTATAAACTCTCTATGTTGGAGATGGATGCCTTAACTATGTCTAAATTAGAACTAGAGGAGGAACTATAACTGGTGGTAAAATTGAAACTAGTGGAAAAACTAAAACTAGTGATTGCAAAGTATAAGATGGCTCTGAAGTGGGGAGTGGTAATTCATATGGAACTCCAAAAACTATAAAAACGTAATTATCATGAATGAATTTCATGTATATGTAAACTATATAAGGTACTAATTTAAGTTTTTGGATCCATGGTTGACCAAGTAACATATCAAAAACTCCTACATTGGGAACTATCATGAATGGTATGGCCATGTATATTGGACCAACCTAAAAAGGAAGTATGATCTTATGCAATGAACTCTATAAATTCCCACTGAATCCACTAATAACTATGTCCCTCAGGGTAATATGTTGCTCAAAATATCACAAATGCTATAATAATGTCATAGAGCACATGTTCACACTGGATCCATTATCTATGAGAAAACTATGAATAGGATGATTATGAGTGTAAGCTCTAATAAAGAGTGCATGAAAATTTGAATCATCCTTGATGATCTCATGCTTTGAGAAGGAGATGGAAGGTCTAGCTAGAACTCTAGAATTATATACACCAATCATGTTGCTCAAAGGATTGTATCAATTTAAGGTTCCATGTATGTATTTGGTGGTAGATGTGTATGATATGTATGGTGAACCCTTGATATGCCCCTTATCTTTTGTTTATAATGTTGTGGAAAGGGATCTAAAAATATTTTCAAAGCTTTATCCTATGTTTTATTTTCCTGAGAAAGCTCAACTTTAGTGCCAAGATCAATATGATTTCCATCTATCAAATCTTGTATCTTGTGTCTCAAACTAATTCATCTATTTTTTGTATGGTCTAGTGCCTTTTGAAACTCAAAAAATGCATGTTAGTCATATCCTTGTGGAAGAGGATTAGTTGGGTCAACTTCCCAAATAGGAGGGAGAGATATGATGTTACATTCCAATAGCTACTGTAAAACTCTAGCTAGAGAAAATGGTAGATTGATAAAGGTTCACTGAGGAGGTGCTGATAAAACCACTCATTGAGGGGACTCAAAATCCATATTAACTATCTATTGATTTTGTCTCTTGCTATCATTGACCTTGAATTTATATGGGACTTTGTTGTTACTCTTGTTTGTTGTTTCTCATATACTTGTGTACTTGAGTTTGCCCATTGAAATGAGTTTGACTTCTCATTCCTTTAGTGTGTGACACAATTCAATGAAGGAAGAGAATCTTTTGAACATAATGGATTCATGTAAAGCTGGTAGAAGACTCTATTTAAAGAGATCTTATAAATCTTGACTGGCCATGGGGTTAGTCATCTTAGCCAAAATAGTCTTATATCTAAGAACATAATTTGTGAGATGCTCATTTGACCTTTGTTTCTATTGTATAACTTGAGCATATGAAACATTATCACCAATGTTAATGTTGAAATAAGATAGGAACATGTTGGCTAAATGATTGAATGCATTGACTGATTGATTTGGTAGATTATAGAACCATTGTAAAGCATAATCCTTTAGGCTTCATGGAAATAGCTTGGTAGGTAGCTATTCATTAGGTACATAGTCCAAGCATGCTGTGTGAAAGGATATTAAATGTATCTATAGATCATACTTATTATCATATAGAGTAAGCTTGGTTTGAACAAAACCTTATGGAAAGGGTGTAGAAGCAATGTGACATGCCAATGGTGTATGAAATAGAGTGAAAGAATCTAAAGCCTGCGTAGGTTTAGAGGCACCTTGCTCAAGATGTAGCACCTTAGATTGAAGAGATTTTATCTCTTGCACAAGGGTTGCCATATTAGGAGATAAAGATGTACTAGCTATAGCAAGTGGCATAGAGGTGGGTTGGGCTGTTATAGGGGGTTGTTGTGACATAGTTGCCCCTATAGTGTTACGTGTAACTAGTTGCTCTATGGTTTGAGAATATTGACCATTGTTTACTCTTTTTTGTTCTTCTTGTAGTATTTTAATCATGTCATCTTTCATGTCAGGGTGTTTAGTTAAGAGTTCTTGAAGTTCCCTTTTATTGATTTCATCAAAATTGGTATATTAGGCCATTGTTAAAGTAGGAAAACAATTTGAGATTTGATTAAATTTTTTACAATAATTTGTAATTGACAAAGTGATAAGAAATGAAAGTACTAAATATAGGAAATGTAAAGTTGTAAAAATAGTTAACTGAAAATTATAGAAAAATGATATGAAACTCACAAATATGTAAGGTGATACCTCAATAAGCAAATAGGAACTAGTACATGCAACTAGGGTTTTGAAAGATGATTATTTTGAAAATTACTATGAATTTTTTTATTTTAAAGTGAATTTTTGAGTTACGTATGCAAGTAAAAGATTAAAAATTTATTGGAAAATTAGTGATTTAATGGGACCTAGTATATGCGACTAGGGTTTGGAAAAATAAATATTTTTGAGAATTACTATTGAATTTTTAAATTTTATGATTTAAATATGCATATAAATCAAAGAATCATCATATATACATCAGATATACATAAAGTATCAACATAAAACACACTCAAATGAGGATCATATGTATAAATCAAAATTCCATGAGTATAAATTAATGTCCATATATCTATACAAATATTTAAGCATTGTACATATATATACATCTCATACATCATAAAATGATTAGATATAATCAAAAGCATCTCATTATGTCCCTCAAGAGATGCAATCCTTAGAAGAGATTTAGGCCTAGGGATATCCCAATGTGACTCTAACCTATACTATTTGTAGGCATCAATTGAAAATGCCTCATCAAACATGTTAGAAACACTAGTTGTCAAAATGAACTCTGTGAGGTAGATGTCTGATGACTCCTGGAGGACTAAAAAGACCTTTGATTACTATACTCTTGAAATGATGATGTTTGTGGCTCTAAGGCACTACATTCTCATATAATTATATATAATATCCATACCCATCCTTGGATCACATGTTCTCTGATAGAGACTTGGCCAAGTTATGCTATGTCATAATTTGTCTCATAAAATCCTACAACCCATGAATCCTATAATGATCTACATAGGTTATATCCCACTCTCATATTAAAGTGGAAACCTCATTATCCCTTGCCACTAACTAGGCATGTAAGGTAGTCATATATGTGAAATATACCTTCAGGTTGACAATATATGTATCTCAAGTAGTAATCAATCCTTGTAATTTGGTAGTCTTTCCCTAAGCCCCTATTTTCTAAGCTTATAATGCGACAACTTCCTGATCCAATCTTGATATCTCAGATACCATAGATATAATCTCTACATGTAGCCTATCAATGTGTCCTAGTGCCTAAATGACTTGGTAGATGTGGATGGACCTTACATATCCTCTATCCCCACCCCTTTATTTGTTGTGTTCATTATAGGAAATAAATAATATAAAATAGTGGCATGATTTGTGTACACTATCATTTACTGGGGCACCAATATTTCATACTCAAGAGTATTTAGAATCTCAAAAATTTATGGTATCCCCTCTCCATCCTCAAATTCACTACCACCTACCTCATAAAACCTCCAAAATGAACCCCAACTTATCCATAAATATCCTCCTTTCCACCATCTCTGTAACCCTACCCTTAATTTCCTCTAATATTAATAATAATCAGAATGGGCTATTGGACTTGTACCAGATTCTATGTATATCCTTTCCCCCATCCACACCTCCATACACTTTAACTAGCCTCCTACATGTGTCTCTCCACATTTGGCACTAAGGATAGGCATGTATCAATGTCTATACATGTGCCTAAGGGACTAAGCTATTACTAGCTATGGTTTAATGAATATGATAGGCCTATGATACACCCACTATACAACATATACATATATAACACCTTCATTTGCCTCATCATATGCATAATCCCATGACACTAATAGAACCATTACCCAACTTATGACTACCTCTACCCTAGGAAATAGTGTTCCCCATTCATTGATCTCTTGTGTCACATGAAAAATAGTGGGGTCCATTAGGCACATCGTGTTACATGTCAAACTAATGTTACACTCTATTAGGATGAGATATATCCATAGCAAATTTTTAATTTATAAATCACCCCTAGGTTGGTGCAAGGATTCCCAAGGCCCTACAAAAGATATACACACCTATGAGGACCTGAGTGTTCCAAGTAAAGCATTCACAGGCACTTACCATCTACACTCAAGCCTAAAATAAAGGTGTGGGTCTATGCAACAATGTAACAATAACTCATGATCACATAATGATCTCAATGCATATCTTCATACAAGATTCTATGGTGCAAGAGTATAAGAGTGCAAAAATTTAAGGATGCAAATCCTTAGGTTCCAAAATGATTAAGTGAAGGTCAAATATAGAAAGCAATACAAATTATGAAAGGCATGTTAAGGATCTTCAATCCTCATGCACAACCTTATTAAAAATATTATTCACACTTATTTGATGTAGTTCTAAACCCACGTGTAGGATCATACATCTATGCTTGTGAATGGAACAATATACAACTCTCCTTCCATTGGTACTATGTGGTATCTTGACACTCATTTAACACAAAAAATTCCACATTTTTCCCAATAAAAGTGTCATCATTCCATGTGTCAACTTGGTGCTCATTCAAAGATGGTCCCTTTTGGTAGATTTTTAAGTAGTGCCATTGGTTGAGTAAAAAGGAGAGGAGGACTCACCAAGATGTCATAGCAAATAAGTAATATCCATGTGTCAAAACCATGTTTCTTCCATCCAAATCTCCAAAATGATTCCTTAAAAGGCTCGTTAAGGTGACTTGTGTCACCCCTATAGTACCACACTTGAGATTGATTATAGAGTACCATGTGCCAAGGGGTATAAAAATATAAGGGGTATAAAAATATAAAGGCCATTAGGGTAGCTAAAAGAAGCTTGAGACACTATCAAATCAATTAAATACAGAAGTGGACACTTGACATTAGGATGTGCATGCATGCCACCCTCTAACTCTATCAGGGAAATCTTTGGTTCCCCTGTGCACATATATCCAAAAGTGATCCTGCTACCATCCTCACATCTAATCATCAAACAAACTTCAAGAATCATGGACATAATGCCCCAAAAGAATTTAAATTAATGACAGCACCTCAAGTGGTGCATTTATTATAAAATATACTTTTTCTCTATAAAAGTTTGGTCTTTCACTTGTAAAAAGGGTTGACACTCTTTAGAAACCTCATGCTACTATAATTTTCCCTCCATGCGCACTTGTATTGGCTAAATCTTGCAAATCAATGAGAATTAAGTTCATCTTTTTCTATTCTTCTCATGTTTAGTGTATTATTTGTGTTTTTTTATCCTTGACTATGGGTAATGTTTACCCCTCTCATCATTTTCTATTACCTGCACCTCCACATTAAACTTAAAACTCACTTATAGATCACATCCTATGCATAACTAGATCTATGTTGATGTTGTCTATGGATTGTTTATCATCCCTCTCAGTGTTGTGTTATCTTCCCATTCTTATATGTAAAATACTTATGTATTTATAGTGGCTTGGTAGAAACTGTGTGATATTGTCTTATTCTCAAGAGTCTATATTGTGTTTATGGAAGTAGGAGTGCTCACTCTATTCTAGGAGTATCACCTTTTTATTTTTATTATCTCTTACCTTCTCCCTCCCTTTTCCTCCCAAATATCCTAGGTTTATATTATTGTTAGTTTACCTTTCTACTCTTTAGGCCTACACACTGGTCTTAAACCAAGTGCGCTTAAAAAAGAAGGAATCCAGCCTACTCTATAAGCTTATCCCAAGGAGCGTAAGGGTCCCACACCTTAGGTATGTTACCATCATTGTGATGAGATAAATGATGCTTGTACATGTAACTAAGCAATAATAATTTCATGTTCAACACCTTAGACTCCCATACCCTACATAAGACCTTCATGCTTAGTGCCCCATAATTAAAAACTCCTCTGCACCATAGAGCATCCATGGGTGCAAGTTTTGAATGAAGATATTAAAATTGTGTTAACCTATAATATAACACATATTTCTCATAAATTTTTTGTAATAATCATAATATATCCATCCAAATTGTATTTGAGGGTAAGGCATAAAAATCAAATCTGTATCTATCAACTCATCTATAACTCGACAATAAAAGTTAAGGTCCCATTGATGATCCTATCACCCTTATGTAGTAATATACAATCCATATGCTAGGGGATAATTTGGTCCCTTATATCTCCTCTATCCTAAGGGATACTTAATCTCTATATTCTCCTATGACCACACCTATAAAAGGGTTAATGGTCCAATACTCTAGCCACCTTAGTATGTTACCATGTGAAAATATTTGTAAAAATATGATAAAATCATAGGTACCCAAGAAAATATTGTAGTGTCATCATACATGTCTCTAAGAACACCTCTTAGGCCCATATGACATTACCAACCACTATTGTCAAGTATTAAGTTTTCACTAACAATGGCCATCAATATCAGGGGATCCCAATCAATCATAGGCTATACTACCATTGTCTCAATGTACATAAGTTTGTCACATAATAAAACATCTATAATATTAAATAATATCTCCAACATCCTCAATCATCCCTATGTTAGATAGTGCAAGGCTCATTCTCAAATGGGGATGTGTAGTATCCTCCACACATCCTCCATAGTGATAGTAACCTCTATAATCGATAATTGAAAGGTGCTAGTCTCTGAGTGTCACCACTCAACTAACATAGTAATAAGTACTCTATATTATTGAATGATAGGCATACATGGTACATGTAGTAGTCATATAAACTCTAACATGCCCAAAACCTTATCTATCCAGATTTGTAGCCCACTCAGTGCATGCAATTATCATTCCTATTATTTAACATGTATCTACTCTTACAATCAAATCATGTTAGCACACTTATCCATTTGATACATCAATCAAGAAATTATATACACATATTAAAATCCCATTTTCATCAAATACATCTAGATAATCATATAAAAAAATAGATTCAAACATCAAATCAAATAGGCACATCATCAAAATCAGTCCATTCATTAGCCTTGGTGATTTTGATACTACTTAGAGCTTTTTGATAATACATAGGGTTTTTTCACCATTATACAAATTTATTTCACTGACCATTTACCCCATCTAGTGATTTCACTACCATCAAGCCATTTTCACAACTACAATCCATGTTTTCATTATTTAATAGGACATTTTAACTATTTTGCTCTTTCAACAAAGAAATCATGATTTTTCCATTTAGGCACTTTTGAACCTACTTTAACATTTTTTCCATTTAGGTGATATCAGACCTAGTTTGGTGATTTTACTAAAAACATAATGATATCACTATTATGGTCCATAATTCCAAATTTTCCAATTATTTCATTGTTTTGGTCATGATGTCATCACTTAAAATAACATTTCTATCATTTGAAAATGCATTTACGTATTTCACGTGCATTGTTTTTCCATTGCATAATTTTCCTTCATTGATGAAATTAACATAACTCCTACTTTGACCTAAATTAATTAATGACACCTCAAGTAAAAAATTTCAACAATACATTGTACTCTCTTATGCACTCTCCAAGATGTCTGTGATGTGAAATACGAGCCACAAAAGTTGTATTACTCACTCACCAAATCCAAATCTCATAATTAAGAAGGGGGAGGGTGAAAATTAATTATTTTCACTCCCAAAGATCTATTTACAGCCCCAATTTCAAATTTTTACCCTTTACTACATCTATTTTTCTTCTAAGCGGCCTTATATTTGGCTCCTTTCAATATTTTTCATCCTATTTTAATCTGTTTTCTCTATTTTGTGACCTCTTACACCATAATACATCATATTTCCATCCTTTTAAGGGCATATCCATCAAATTACTTTTCCATCCACTCCCATGAGGGGGAATTTGAGGTATATCATTTTCACATGGGGCATCTCAATGAGCTCATTTTTAATAGAAAATCATCAATTGCAACCACATCACTTGGGGCATGATCACATAAAGTATCAATGGATATGATTGATCCATGGAGTATTTATATCAATGGCTCAAATTTTATGAGAGGATTTGGTAGGGATAATTTTTGGAGTTTTAAATTCCTTGGAGAATTTTAGAGAGGTGGAAAGTGGCTCAAGATAGATTAGTAGATTCTAGATGTGGTTAGGATAATTAATGAGGTTTAGGTGAGGATTAGATGAAAGATTAGCTAGGATTATTAGTGGAGGTAGTTTAAGGTAGGTGGAAAGAAATATTTAATTCTATAATATTGTGAGTATTTTATTAGAGGTCAAATAAAATGATAATGAAGGTGATTACTTGTTATAAAGGATAATGAGATAAGGGTGTAAGGTTAATATGATGAAAGAGCATATAAAGGGGTATATTAAGTTAGTGTTAGTCATGATATTAGTATTCAATAGTTAAAACTAGTATAAAATGATGGTAAAACTAGTAATGATGGAGGAGGGGATAATTTTAGATATATACACTGGGTGCCTTACAAAACAAGGCCATGTGCCTTTCTAAGGGGCATGCCAAATTAGAATTTACTCTACACACACCCATAATTGAAAAATTCATAATGGAAAAACCATAAGCTCTAAATTTATGAAATCAAAATAATAGGTATTAAAAAATTTAAGCATTCACCTAAATTAGTTCAATAACATTTTTCTTCATTTAATGTGTACACAAATTATGTGTAGTGTAAGTAAATTATAAAGGAAATTTGAAAATATCAGTAGTTTAACTTTAAAAATTCATAACATTTAAACCATATATCTTGAAACTAAAATATAAAAAATGACCTTAATTAATCCTCTTTTAAAATTGAAATTGTGGAAATTTTGAAATTCTAAACTGTTATAAAAATTATGTAAATGACTATCTTCTTCTTGGGCTTTATGAAATCCATTCAATGAGCAATATAAAACAAAATTTTAAATTAATTTTTTATCTACTATGTAAAAAAATTAAAGAAATTGTTCATACATATTTAAAACTTTATTTTCAAGCATAAAAATGTCCTTTAAGTAAATTTATCATTCCTTTTTAAACTATCACTTTAGTTAAAACTAATATGAGAAAGTTTCTAATCATTACATCCGATTTTTACTTAATTGCATTTCACATTTTTTACAATATAATATTACATAAAAATGGATTAAAAATAGACAATAATAATTTTCTCATCATTTACATTTTTGAATCCATGAAATAAAATTAGAGTCCAAACAAAATCCCAAGTGTAACCATGAGGCCAATGCAAGGAGAAAGTCACCTCCCATCCAATTTACATCATTAGACAACTACCATAGACACCCCCAAGCCAAGGACTCCAAAATATGATCATTTATATTACCATTCATGTTTTTTAAGTTTTAAAAAAATGTTTTTTTTGAAAGGAAGGGTGTATTAGGCATTACATCTAGTTTTGTGACTCATCCTATGAACTCACTTCCTACATTTGTCCATACACATACATCTTTAAAAATTAAAAACACTCCCAATGGGACATACTCAAATAATTGATTACCCATACTAAATAAATGCTTACCTTATTATAATGTCATTATTTATCAAATGGGTTGTAATAAAAGTCTATTTGGATCCTAGAAAGTCTACCATACATTCTTTTTTCTCAAATCATTATAATTCCAACATAAACTATGACAAAATCACTTTATGTGATTCTCCAAAGTTTTATTTTCAATTCCAAGTGGTGACATCATGTTCAATCCATTTTTAATCCTATGACCTTATATAGAGTTTAATAAATATCAAAGGTATGGGTAGAGTAGACATCAATAGTGTTATTTAGTCTAGAACTTCTAAAATTAAAACTTGTGACTAGAACACATTTACAAAAAAAAAAAAAATTAGGTGTCAACTAGGGACACAACACATATATTAAATGGTAAAATTTTTGATCAAAATAGTCCAAGATACCTCACTTAGACACCTATAATACTACACATCATCACATACATAAAAATTCTTTATCTTAGGATAGTAGAAACAACTAATATTGAAACAATCTCAGTAATCCATATGACATGATCTCAACATGCTAAGACTCATATATTTTTAATATTATATCATATGACAAAGAAATATTATCTCAACTAATATGTTAATGTGATATTCATCTCAATAATCAAAATGAA
The DNA here is from genome assembly GCA_037957365.1 of Torreya grandis. Taxonomy (NCBI): domain Eukaryota; kingdom Viridiplantae; phylum Streptophyta; class Pinopsida; order Cupressales; family Taxaceae; genus Torreya; species Torreya grandis. Next base: position 153,626 of record JARHVA010007922.1, on the reverse strand, counting down.
ATCAACTATCACTAGCATATGAATCATACTATTATTGTAAACAAACTTAAAATCATTGAGTACCCAATCCACTATATTAATAGTAAAGTAATAAACATATAAAAACATACATAAAGTGTCTCATGTCTCAAATAATATAAGGATAAACTTGTAACAAGACATGTGTATAATAAAAAAATGTATAATAAAACTATCATTGTGATAAATGTAGCTTCACATCCCCCTCCCCTTATGCAGACTTCCTCCTAAAAGTCGCTGAAAGTCTAAATTCTCATTTTAAGGATGATATAAAAATATCAAGTAATATTGATAACTCAAGTTAACAATTTATTTAATTCAATGATCTTAGATCTCTATGAACATATCTCAGAGTGCAATGTAATACATTAAACTATCCATAGCCAAAGATAAGTCAAATCCACCATAGGTTGAGTCACACTTCAAGGCATAATTTAAAGTTTTTGTGATTAATATTTGGTTCCAAGTGAACACATAATTAAATATGATTTAGTTTAAATCAATTGATAATTAGTATTTAGAGCATGCATTACAATGTATCAAGTGTCATGTTTAAGTATAATGTAAGTATTTTATTTTATTTTAATTTAATTGATTTTATCTTAGGGGATAAATATGATTTTAATTTACTTCTTGCCCATTAATTATACTCCAAATATGAATAGAAAATTCATCAATGACATGTAACCCACAAGGTTAGCCAAAAGATATCATTTCCATATAAGAGGTCCTTAACCCATAAGATGAACAAGAATTACGGTTTCCAGTTAGTAGAATCATAAAAGGAAGACTTTGCGAATTTAATTTATAATAATTTCCCAACATTTAACTTAGGTAAAATAGGAGAACTTGGGATTAATATATCTTATTTTCACAAAACCTATTTCATTAATCCTTTGGGAGGACTTTAGATGCAATCCCAAATTACTAACCCTAATCAAGGAGCCTATCAAGAGAAATTTGAATGTTAGTCTATGCCTAAACTTAAAACCTCAATCCGTTATGAGAAATATCATCCTAATGTGAAACCCCAATCACACACACCATTGGTAGGAATTTAAACAATCATATTGATGCCTAAAATCCAATCACACAAACCATTGGGATGATTTTAGACACTCAACCAAATGTGCAAACCCTAATCACACATCACATTATGGTGTATCCAATAGCATAATGTAACCCATATCCATCACTCTTAGATTTAGGAGGAAACACATGTTAATATTATCATAAAACCAAGGCTAAGGCTCACTTTAAACCTTATAAGAAGGAACAAATGAGACATCTCCCAAATTTATCAAAATGAAACATGATAAAATCTTATTTCATACACTAAGGTTGATAAGATACTTCCCACCTACTACTTCCACACTCACACAAGGTGAAAGTTACCATAAAATGGCTAAAAAAACACTAAAATTTAATCAATTAAAAATTTACTAATGAAAACAAGGATCAAAGTCAAATTGGATGAATAGCCAAGCTTAATCCACAAAGGAGAGAAAATTAAAAGGGTATACAACCCAATATTATCAAAAGATGATTAAGGTGAAAATGGCTAAAACCCCAATTCAATATATACATACATAATATTTTCAAACTTTTATTTATTACTAACACTTTGTATCTTGCAAGAACCCATCGAGTCTCAATCTCTTTGAGTACATGCCTTAAGGGGTGCATTGGGAAAGGGGTGGGCAAACCATTGGTGCTTCGTAAGATTATTTTCCCAAATACCACTTACCATCCACATAGTTCTCTCCTAAAACCATTTACCCTGAGCTTATTCTTCTTAGTCTTACCCATTCCAAACATTTGTCATGCTTTATCCTCCTTTTTCCTGACTAGATCCCATTTCACCAGTTGATTATACTAGGTCAATTAGGTTGACCCTATATAGTTTTTAGCCTTTGATTATTGTACAAGGTCGACTAGGTCAACCCTATACTATTTAAGGATATTTTTCACTTAGAGTTTTGTTAGCCATTTGGCTGACCTAGCTTAGGACCTAATGATTTACCTCTAAAAAACATACAATGTCAATAGGGTTGACCCTATACAACCAAAATATTAGGAAGGATCTAGGAAAAGATATGCATATATATACAAGTTTATTTCCAACCATCTGAGAAGAGATAAGAATATAAGAATAAGTGTGAATGAACATTTTCTTATTGACCATTCTACTTGAGGAATAAAACTTAGGGTTCCATACTTTCTTTGGAGATATGGATCTTGTCTTATGAACAAGTCTTTTTGATGCATATATAGGTTGTGTATCCTAGAGATGATTTGTATTTGTTATCCTTACATAACACAAAAATTTATTATGAAGTACCGTGGATAAGGGAGAGATTGAGGCTCGATAGGTTCATCTTCAAGGTAAGTATTCCTAATTTTATTTACCCTTTGTAAGAGCAGATAGATAATGTAGTTGTTCTTCTCTCCCATGCTTTAGGATTTTGTATATATTGACATGAGTATATATTTTATATGTATGTTTAACTTATTTTTTTTTTCTAACCCCCGATTTGTGCCACAAGATTTGGTGTGCACTAGATTATATTTACTTTCTTATTTATTAGAATAGAGTGAATATCAAAACCTAGAAGTCTTTTAGGGTTGTTACATGATTATGTTAGACTGTAAGATTTGGAACCCTTCCTAGCATGGTGTATTGTGACAAGTGATCCATTAATTGGGTCTAGCAGATCCCTGTATTGGTCATGCTCCTGCTTAATAAATGTATTCCCAATCGGAAGTGTAGGTATGTTTTATCTTCTCTAATCCAAGAATGATTTATAGACATGTTGGTTTTTTGATTACATACATTATGGTGAAATTGATGTGAAATAACACTTACAATATTTATTTACCTTATTTAATTTCTTTCATTCTTTCATCATAAATATTATCATATATTTTCCATACTGGATTGACTCTATCGACCTAGTATCTAACTTCTATGCACACAATCTCAAGTACAGGATACTGGATCAACCTTATCAACCTAATACATGTTTTTATCTTTTCAAACATCCAGTCCAAACTACTAGGTCAACCTATTTGACCCTTTACATTTTCAAGCATTCAGTAGTAGGTTTTTTCAAAACTTGATCAACCCAGTCAACCTAGTTAGCATAATTTACAAGCATATATCAAGGTTTTTGAATAAAAATATTCATTATCTGCATATCTAATCCACCAAGGTTCCTTTCTATATCTATATACATTTACTTATAGTATTTAATTTTATAGTTTTTAGTCTTCAAAACTTCCCCTGCATAGTCAATTAGATCGACCCTGTCGACCCAGTTCTATGCTTTGTGTGCCATCTGGATAACTAGGTCAAGTTTGTCAACCCTATTCATTTTCAAACCTTGATTTCATAGTATGGGATTGATCCTATCAATCCTATTCTATATTAATTGCATACATTATTGACTATATCAACATTGTACCTTATTTCAAAATTATTATTAACCTTATATGCTAGTAATTAGTTCACACTTTCTTTTCTTATTGTTTGCATGCTTAGAATAGATCACATAGATTAATTAGGTGGTTTTCAATTAACTATTTAGTTTCACTATTTCTATTTTATGCTTACACAACCAAATCAAAAAATCTAAACAAATATTTTAACATTTGACTACTAAAGGCTAACCTACTTGGATTTCATCACCAAGGGAGAAGTCAACTTGATGTTTTGGTCAAGTTTAAGCATGCTTAATGGCATATTTTAGCTAAGCACCTAACACACTTATCATTTAAGTTTGTGAATTGAGGGGGTAGGCCCCAATACTGATCTTGTATCATTACCACTATAGATCCCTTTTAGCCAATACTACTTAAAACCATCCTTAGATTACCTTCTAACTCCTTACTTATAGCCAACTTCCCATCACATTTAAAATCATATTCTAATAAACATTCAAGTTGACCAATTACTTAGATATTTACTTTCTAAGTTGATTTCTTTCTCTTTGCTCAATTATATTTTGTGTTGAAAAACTTACATTATCTAGTGTTGGTGTAAGGTTTTGTGCTATGTGCTTCAATTAGATTGGCCACTTTTGATTTAATTAAGTTTTTGTTTCCTTTTAGTTCTTAATTTTTAAATTACTTGTAAAAATTATCTTATTTCAATTCAAAATATATTATAGGCTTTCTAATTTTCCTTGTCTATTGTACTAGGTTGACCCAATTGACCTTGTACATTTTTATAGCCTCTATTCACTATACTAGGTCAACCTAGTCAACCCTATACTATTTTTAGGCCCTATTTTTTATGCTAGGTTGACCCAATCAACTCTATACTATTTCTATCACTTCCTATCTCTTTGTTATTTTTTGCACCTATTTCTTATGTGGTTATCTAGGCTTATCTTATCATGATGACATATTTTCATCCTTCTTTTAGTCAAGAACATTGTATAATTAAGTATTTGGATAATAACCTCACTTATTTCATTACTTCAGATGAAACTATCCATTTTCTTCCTTCCTCTTCTCTTAAACCAAAACCTATCACTACACCATGTAATGTAGTTGAGGTCATTTGTCCTTATCCTCCTCCTAATACCAATGTTTAGAATTCTCCACCTAAAAATAATCCCCCTCTTATCAACACTAATACCCCTCCTACAAAAACCAATCCACCTATTGAAACAAATCAACTTCTTCCACAAGTTATACAACAAATGAATATCATGAAAATAACCAATCAATCTCAAATGATGAACATGCAACAACATTTATTAAACATGAATAGTCAACCACCTCAAGTCATCATGTCTCAACCAAATCAAAATGTTATCCCTCCTCCTCTTAGAGATTCCAATGGGAATATCATCCCTCAACCTCTAATGAATAACAAATTGCTTAAACATCTTCAAAATGAACCTTTTTCCCCATTCATTACATCCATAGATATTGGTAAAAATTTTCCAACTATCACATATAATGGGACTAAAGACCCTACTATATTTCTTAAGTATTTTGGTAATCTCTATAAGGAATGGGTCCAAACTAACACCATTTTTACCACAAAGATCTTATCCAAAACCTTTGTTGGTGATTTATTTAAATGGTACAACCAAATTCCTAGACATTCCATCTCACAACTATATGATTTAGTAAATGCTGTAATGAAGGAATTCCAACGTGATTACCTTCCTGAAAATTACCTTAACCATTTCATTAATGCCAAACAACTTCCTAATGAATCTACTCATACTTTCATCAAAAAATGGAAGTCTCTCACTCATAAAGTGGATCATAACATGAGTGATGATACTCATTTAAAACTATTTGTCATTGCTCTTAAATATCCCCTTCAATACAAAGTTTGAATCTTTTCACCTAAAACTTTAGAAGAAGCCTTAGACCAAGTAAAAAGGAAAGGCTTTCTTATGGCTCGATTTGAAACACCTCAAAAAACTACTAAATTACCTTTCCAATTTTTTTCTCATAACATTTATTCATCCAAGCATTCCCAACCTCAAAGTGGAACATCCAATTTAACTAATTTTAACCCAACCAACCCTCCCTTGAGTCTAGAATAACTTAAGAAGAAATTGCCACCCTCTAAACCCATGACTTTTGATACTTCCAAACCTCCTCCAAAATGGTACAATCCTAATAAATTTTTTTGGTGTCATGCTACTATAGGTCATTCTCATGAGTCTTATCATGATCTTCACTGATTTATTATTTCTTCCTTGTTTGGTCTACATTTTAATATTGATACTCTAACGAAACAACATTATCAAGATTACCTTCAAGATTTTCAAATTTAATCTCAAGAACCACAATCAAATCAACATCAACTAATTAATAAATAATAAAAATCATCCCATACCTACACCTCATCCACTATTTTTGTTCAAACCATAGTTGATCCTTCTTCCTACACTAATAAGGAAAGGATAGCTAACATGAACAGCTTTAAACATACCATTACATCTATTGAACCCCAACCTCTTATGTCACATAAACCAAAATAGTACCTAGTTAAAATTACTACTCCAAAGCATATCATACATGGTCCTCCTTTACCTCCTTTACCTCTTCATACCTCTCCTAAAAATATTATGTCACATTCAACATCCCTAAAATTTAACAAACCAAAACATTTACCTATTTCCAACTGCACCTATCAACCCAATGCAAATCATTTTAATGGTTCAATGTTACCTCACCCCAATTCACATGTTGGGGAATATTATGATTCCCATACACATGTCACTTAAGACTTTAGGGCATCTTGTGATGCCCATCCCTACATCCAGTTACACGTTAGGGCATCTTACAATACCCACTCTTATTTTACAATGCATAATAACACACAAATTCAGCTTCAAGAAACCTTTTGAGACTTATAGACTTGTATTTCACATGCTCATATTTGATACAAATATGAGCATAGATCTTACTTAATCTTTTTGTCTCATGTTTCTTTATTTTTTTACACTTTATTTTTTTAATTTTGCTTTACTATCAACATCATTGTTTTCCTTTATATTCTTTGGTTTTTATTACACACTACATTTGGGATTTGTTTTCATTTCTATCTTTATGTATCTCTTTCAATTTTTGTCTTTTTATGCCATTATTTATCTTAATAGCTTTATGGTTATTTTTCACCTTATTTAGAATTCACCCTCGTGGGTTTCTCTTTTGTGAGTTTATAATGTAAGACCATGGATAGGACCTGGCACTCCTCACAAAATACCATCTTTTGTTTACCTAATTTATTTTCACATACATGATTTTTAAGCACCCCTTTGGGTTTCTCTTTTATGAGTTACTTTGTAAGACTAGGGATAAGACCCCAATCCTCCTCATAAAATCACCATCTTATCATTCCTTTTTTGAAATGTGTTTTTTTTACAAGTTTTTTTATCCTTGTTCTCAACTTTAGCCTTTTGCTTCTTTTGGTAGATGGAATTTGCACAAAAATATATGTTAGCATGTTTTCCTCCATTTACCTCATTCTTATGATAAGGAATCTTACTTTACTATTGTTGTATCACTTTTTCACCCTCTGTCACATTTTTTCTACAATTTGAAGTAACTCAAATGTTTAATGTGTCACTCCTCTTGATTTACTTTCCTTTCACTTTATATTGGATAAAAAAAGGTCAAAGTCAAGATAACACTTTTATTTTACCTAGATTTATGAGACTCTTAGACCCCATGCTCTTTGAATTTATCTCTCTTAGTAACTTCATCCCAAGTAATCAAATGAAAGTCATCTTTAGCACCCATGTTTGGTTTTCCAAATCCATATGGAGGAGTAATATAAAAATCTATTAAGAAATTTAAAATACAAATCATTTGAAACAAAAGGCAACATACAAATCTCAAAATTCAAAATCACACAAAAACATGTGATTATAAGCACATCTCCTATCTCTAATCAAAGCTCAAACTCCATAATTGACCTCACATGGAGCCAAGGTCCATTAGGGTGTGATAGGCTAGTAGATTGGAATAACAGAATTCGGAAAACTCTATGGTGATACCTAATTTCTCACACAAGTACCTAATCTTTGCAGTAGATCGATGACTCTATAAGGGGTCCTAAAGAATAGGGAACACATTGTGGTAAGGTAGGTCCATTTTAATTTTCATGCATATAGCTTTCATGGGATGATATATATACTATATTTGTTGACCTAAGAGTTATGTGGGTAAGATAAGTTATTCACAATCCTTAAGGTTGAAATTCCTCTTGTTTTGACAAACCTAATTTGAGTGTCTTGACTTTGATAAAGATTTCCTCTACATTGGTTTTTTATTCATTCTTCCCTTCACCCATTTCATTTTCCCCCCTTGAGAAGAAAATTATGATTCTAATTTTTTTTTCCCTCTTCTATTATTCCTTCTTCTTCACCTCTTAAAAACATGCTAGCATTAATTTGTTTTAGCTTTATCTATTTTTAGATCCAAACAACATGTTTGAGTAACTATGGATTACGCCCTTACACCATTTATTTACCACACCATCTCATTGTCATCCTAGTCATGTCATTTGGTGGTTGTGTTTTCTTAATTTGCATCTTAGAACAAGCATTAAGCTTGAGTTTTCATCCTTTAGCGATTTTTTTATTTTCATTTCTCCATCATGTTCTTGTTTAATTTTTGCAGACTTTACTTATCTTATATATGACATTTGGAATTCTTACATGTTTTTATTTATTTATGACTTCTTAATATTTGTCTTACATTTCATATTCACTTATTTATGCTTTATTAACCTTAATTTGACATACTTATCTTACATATAGTTACTTGTCACTTTATTACCTGCCTTTGTTCATGTTTTCCTACATTGATATTTCTTTTTGCCATTTATGTTTTACATGATTTCCAACATGATTTATTATGTTCTAAAATCATTTGTCATTCATTTTCCATCCTTTATCATTATTTTTCCATCATTTTTTCATTCATTTGCCTTCAATATTTTAATTTTTGTCTCTCCTAATCATCATATGCCTATCTTCCAAAAAAATTCATTTTTTTGGCTATTTTTTGCACTAACTTCTACAGGTTCACCTAGTGTTCTTTTATATTGGATGCCTTCACTTATATTGCAGTATACTTATTTATCTACATCACTAAGGTAAGTAAAGGTATGCATTTTTTAATTCTATCCTTTCATTTATCTTATTTGTTACTTATTACACTTTACTTACCATCAGTGTTATGTGTTATCATGTTCTATTCCCAAAGCACCATCCCATGTTTCACTCATGTGACCCATGAAGATATTTGAATGGGGCATATGTATACACATAATATTTTCAAAATTTTATATATTAATGACACATTGTATCTTGTAAGAAACCATCAAGTCTCAATCTCTCTAAGTGTATGACTTAAGTGCTGCATCGAGAAAGGAGTGGACAGACCAATGGTAATTTGTAATATTGTTGTCCCTTTTTTCACTTACCATTTACTTAAGCTTATTCTTCTCAATCTCACCCATTCTAAACATTTGTCATGTTTTATCCTCCTTTTTCTTGCCTTGACCCCATTCACTAGTTAACTATAATAGGTTGATTAGGTTAGTCTTGTACAATTTTTATCTTTTGATTACTATATAGGGTCGAATGGGTCGACCTTGTACTATTTAGGGATATTTTTCACTTAGAGTTTTGTTATCCCTTCAGCCAACCTAGCTTGAGACCTAGTGATTTACCTCTTGAAAATAGAAAAGGTCAATTGGGTCGACCCTATATAGCTAACATATTCAAAAGGATTTAGGGCAAGATCTACCTATATATACAATTTCATTTCCAACCATTTGAGAAGAAAGAAGTGAAGAAGAATAAGTGTGAATGAACATCTGCTTATTGACCATTCTACATGAGGAATAAAGCTTAGGGTTCCATACTTTATTTAGAGATATGGATATTGTCTTATGGATAAGTCTTTTAGATGCATAGATAATTTGTGTAGCCTAAAGCTTATTTGTGTTTGTTATCCTTAAATACCACAATAATATCTTATAAAGCACCTTGGCTAAGGGAGAGATTGAGGCTCGATGGGTTTATCTTCAAGGTATGTATTCCTAAATTTATTTCTCCTTTGTAAGAGTGGATAGATAATGTAGTTGTGCTTCTCTCCCATGCATTACAATTCCATATACATTGACATGAGTATATGTTTTCTATGCATGTTTAGTTTAGTTTGTTTTCTTTCTAACCACAACTTTGTGCCACAAGCTTTGGTGTGCACTAGACTAGATTTAATTTCTTGTTTATTAGAATAGAGTAAATATCAAAACCTTGGATTCTTTTAGGGTTGTTACGTGATTGTGTTATATTATAGGATTTTTAACCCTTCCTATCATGGTGTATTATGACAAGTGATCCCTTAATTGGGTCTAATGGATCCCCATATTGGTCATGCTCTTAACAAATTTATTCCCAATCAAAAGTGTAGGTATGCTCTATCTTCTTCAATCCAGGATTGATTTATAGACATGATGCATTTTTTATTGCATACATAATCCAAAATTTAAAATAGTAAGAAAGGTAAGAGATCAAACATTAAATAAAATTCCATAAATAAATGGATAAACAACCTCAAAATCCATAGTAAGGAAACCATAAAAATATGAGTCTAATAAACTTTAAAATCTCAATCAAAACTAAAATAATTTCAATGTATGCCATGTCAAGTGGTAAAAGTTCACAATTTTAGATACAATAATATTAAATAGTGTGGTTCTAGAAGGCCATCAGTGGAGAGTAGAGAGCTAACTTATTAAAAAACTAGAAAGAACAACTCTTTAATACCCTCATGTAGTATGAAGTATGCATCACAATTTTAGGTTTTTAAGACCACCACACACTTACCAACATGTAAATGGCATAATTTAAAACACATTTCCACAAAAATGGTAAAATGTTAAACCACAAGGAGCATCAAGCCATTCCATCTATACAACTTCTCTAGCAAACACAAATCATAAGACATTATCCTACGAAGGCTGAGGAATGTAAGTGAATCAAATCTAATGATAAATAACTCCAATTAGAGGGAACATTTATTTACCATAATATCAGATATAATCCACTCAACTAACTTATGATTATGTCACTTGATGGTGAGAGAGTATCAGATCATCTTGATGTTAGATATGTACCAAATATAACCATATCTCTTCCTATATTCCAATGGAACATATGGAATATCAATCTATAAATAAAATTATAACACATAAGAATCCATTAACATAACATACTACACTCCCATACGATAATGATTCCCACCACTCAAGTGTAATATTAATCTATAAGGGGTATTTAGATATCCCATCCCATAGATTTAATTTTCTAAAAGCACAAAAATCCATAAATAAGTGCACACTTTCTTAGGTGAGAAACATCTCATGTTCACATAACACCCACTATACATAGCACAAGTGACCCCTTGTTAATTTTTTAGTTTTAAATAAAAAGGTATAGCCATCACCAAGGATGATTTATCTAAGGTGATCTAGAAGGTTATAGGAACCCTTATTTATTAAAATCATGAACTATGCTAGGTATTCACCTACCCAGCATGGTACACAACAAACACTCTCAAATCTCAGTTGAACTAACCATTAAAAACTCTATATAGACACAATTGATCCCTAAGGACACACACTTATTCAACCAACCCCTTATCAAAAATATCCCTCCATAGGCATCACAACTTCTAAGGCTCATGTGTTGTATCTATTACAATTCCATGAAACGCAGCCCTTATAGATCAAATCTGTAATCAGAATATCATAATTAAATTAAAAAATTATGTTTATTTTAAACTTTAACATCACTAAAAATATTGTATGGTTATGATATTTGGGCACTTACTTTATATAACTAATTTAGATCAAGTTAATAGAGTTATTAATTTTATGATATCCAAAAACTTATATATGTGGGGGTTTTCCTTAGTGCATCAAATTACATGAAACCTACCAATGGAATTTGGGTCAATGTAGGTTGAATTCAAATTATTTAGCTAAATACTAAAATATTATTATATATCTAAAAACTTGAGCAAAAAATGGTTAGTTTCATTTACAATTAGTTTTTTGTAATTTAGCACCCATTTCATTCATATTTTAGTTTTTGTCCATGTATTAATTTTGCATCAAAGATTATGATGTATGTAGATATACAAATTGGGCATAATATTTATCCATTAAAGTCTCTTCAATCATCCAAGAAGTCATGTGAAAAATGGATCATGAACACTTGATATGCCTAGTGTATCTCTTTACTATACATAATTAGTATTGATATCAATATTTTACCTCCTAATACATTTTCTATAAATGCTCCCTACATGTTGAAAAATTATATTCATAGAGTCATCAAAGATGATAATTAAAAATCCTACATAAAATCAACTTGGATAAAACCATCAAAACCATTGAAAACAAAAATGTGTCATTACATGGAGAACTATCCACCTCTATTCAAGGCTAAAGGAAATATAGAGATTTATCCATATGATAGAGATGTGAATGAGGAGAGGTTAAACCATTAGATATCAAAAATAGAGATATATTTAATTATTTATCATATTAATGAGATCCAAAAAAAATTATTTTTAAGGTTAAAATTAATAAAACATATTTTTAATTTGGTTTGAAAGTTATTTTCATAGCTTAGTTGTTAAGAAACATCCTCCTATTACTAAGTGGGTTGATTTTAAGATTCTAATCAAGAACTAGTTTTATCGTATTTATTATGAGGAAGAGAGGTTTATTTATTAGTAATATATTCAATAAAATCAAGCCCAAAACATGAATGAGCACACAAGTGAGTTCCACAAGAAGGTTTTCCAAATAGGAAAATATATAGCAGGTTGTGACATCTTGATGAAGTATGTTCGTGGAGAGACCTATACTCTTAGATAAGGTTAAAGATGTATATGAGGCTTGTTCTCAATATCAATAATTAGATATGGATAAGAATAATAAGGATTCATATAATTCCCAAAGCACTCTAAAGAAATAAGGTGGTTTGAATCATAAGGGTAGAGAAAAAATAACCATAATGATAATTATGCTTCTAAGAAGGATATTGAAAGGAATTTTGTAAATTATGATGTTGATATTCATTCCAATGAAAATTATTTGAAGTTAAAATTTCATCTATTCAAGAACAACATCAAGAATAAGGTTATGCCCTATCTCAAAAGTGAATATATTTGTAGTTTTGATGTGGATTAGACTTTGTGTTGTACCTTTGTCAATAGAGAGGTATGTTTGGGTAGTAATATTTTTCAACAAAGTGAACCTTCTAGGATTTTAAATATTAAAATTTAAATGAAAATAATAAAAGTGGATGTTCTTTTTTGTTAGGTAATAAATTTTGACTAGAGCACAGACCAATCTGGGACATAATTAGGAGCTCGGATCCCCATGTAATTTATTAACCATATAAATACTAATTTTATACTAGATATTACTATATATATACCAAATATTACCAAAAATGGACACCACCATCCTCAAGAATAAACAATGGCCATTAACATCCCAAAGAATACAACCAATGACCATGACTAGCCTCATATGTCTTTCTTGAGATTTGAAACTAGGTGGGGCTTAAAACAACCAATCCACTTAACCAAACCACCCATATATCATTAGAAAAGTGGAAGATCTTGTTTGATACTTTTTCACAATAAATTTGGATAATCAAGGAGTTAGAATAAAAATTTGGGATAGACTTACATTCATCCAAACCCATCTACTTTGGGTCAAGTGAAGAAAGGTGTAGACATCAAGGTGACCAAATAATGAAAATTTAACTTTGGCATTAATTCAAATTTCATTGATGAAGCTATAGTGGATGTCATGCCTATTGATATGTTAGGTGTATTATTTGGCATCCCTTATTTCTGTATCTAGGATACTATCTTCATGAGGAGAGCCAATCAATACCATTTGGTAAAGGATGGTAAGAGCTACATCATTTTAGCCTAAAATAGTGATTATATAATCTCGTTGGTAAGTGCCTCTTGATGTGTGTGTTGTAGTGTTTGAAAACCCTTATTTGTATATTTGGGATGATATCTTCATGAGGAGATCCAATTAATATTATTTGGTAAAAGATGGAAATATATACATCATTTCATCCTACAAAGGTGATTCTAAAATCTCTTTAGTAAGTTCCTTTCAATATTAAAGGCTTATTAATGAAAGTGGGAAGTTTGATTTACTTATTTTTAAAGATGTTAAAGATAAATAAGCTATTTCACATAAAAATAGTATAACATGTCTACCAAAAAAGAGAAAAATCATATGGGAGAGCTGGTGTAAAAGTTCAAGTAATCCTTTCATGAGCCCAAGGGGTTTTCATTAGTGAGTCCTATTAATAAAAAAATTTAGTTGTTATTTGAAAATCTAATTCCAAATCTTAGGTTTTATAGGTAGTCCTTTAAGGATCCCAATGAGGTAAAAAATTAGTTTTGGTCTTTAATTAATTAAAGTACAATCCATAGTAGTAATTCTCCATGTGGTTTTCCTATTATTTTAGTATTTAAGAAAGATGTATCATGGAGAATGTGTGTTGATTATAGAGCACTTACAAAAATAACCATCAAGAATAGGCACCCTCTTCCACATATTAATGATCTTCTAGATCAAATTAAACATGCCAAAGATTTTACTAAGCTAGATTTAAAGTCATGGTATTACCAAGTGAGGATTAAAGAAGATACCTTTGGAAGAAAATTTTCAATACAAGGCATGGTTTGTATGAATGGTTAGTTCTACCCTTTTGGATATACAATACATCAAAATCCTTCATATACTTGATGAATGAGGTAAAAAGGCCATTCATTTATTCCTTTGTCATTTTGTATTTGTATGATGTTCTTGTTTTTATTAGAATTTTTGATGATCATATTGATTATGTCAAATAAGTTTTAAAGGAGAAGAAGTTAATGTTGAATGAGAATAAATGTGAGTTTTCTCAACAATCACTTATCTACTTGGGGCATGTGTTTGGATATAGGGAATTGATGATTGATCTAACAAAGATATAATCCAAATCATTTTAATTTTATTGAAACAAGGATTTCTTTTAGTTCATTATTTGAGGTAGTTAATCAAGTATTTATCTTCCATAGATTCTTTGCATTCCATTACAACAAGTGGTAAGAATTTTATTTGGGATAAGAAACAACAAAATGCATTTGATATTTTAAAATAAAAGATTATCCATGCTCTGATAATAAATTTAACTAACATTCAATTTCCATTTGATGTGGAAATGGATGCTTGTAACTATACTATGGGTGTTTTTATAATACAAGGAGGTAAGCCCACACATTACCATTCATAAAAAAATTCATAGTGAAATTTAAGAATATTATACATAGATAAAGAATTGAATACTCTTTTTCAATCAGTCAAAAAATGAAAACATGATATTATGGGTAAGGAAAATATTTTCCATGCTATTCACCAACTTCTTTAATATTTTTAAGAACAATCCAAACTTTATCAACTTAGACATTATAAATGGATATGGCTTTTTGAAAAAAAAAAATTTGATTATCAACTATAAGAAATGTGTGACTAGAAAACTAATTGATATATTATCTAAACCTATTTTTATTTTATCCATGGGTACCATAACTATTTTTATCCTTTTATGCATGAATATTATGTAGAAGGATATGAGTTTTATATGGATTTAGGGAGCCATTTATCTACGTAAATAAGTCCCAAAGGGCAGGATTGGATCACAATGGTGATTTTTACCTTTTATTAGACCATGTCATATTCACACTTGATTTCAAGTCCACCTTATGTATATGTGTTACCAAGGTGTGATTTAGTATTTTCATATAATTATTAAATGCATAATTAATGTGGTAGTTATCCTCACATGTGTGAGAAGGGTTAGGTGTAACTTTGGGAATGATCCCACATTTTACTTCACTAATAATAATTTCTCACTAACCTCTTAATTTTTCTATAGGGACCATTTGTGTTCTTGTAGAAAGTAATGGATCTTAGAGTCATCTAATGAGCTAATGGAGATGTATAATTTCAGTTATTCCTATTATAGTGTAACCATTTTTGGTTGCACACATACATTATATATAGTGTATCATTATTGGTAAATCTCTCTCTTGTTTGAATAATTTATGTTGATGATATCTATGTTAAAGATCTTTGGGGTATGTTTTCATTTATAATACCTTAAATATGGGTTGATCTATGATCTGGGTAAGATTTGTATGCCTAAAGAGGAAATTTTTTTATCTAATGAGAGAAGCACACACATCAATGATTTTTGGACATTTTGTTGTTACAATGATTGTTGCACATTTACAAAGGTATATTTATTGGCTTAATATAAAGTTTGATGATGCTAAGTTCATAAGGGGATGTGTGTTATGTAGTAAAAGTAAGTCTAGTAATAATAATTTTGTTTTGTATATGCCATTACTATTTCTTTATAGACCATGGGAAAGCATTTTCATGGATATTTTAGGCAAGTTTCCTATGTCAAGGAAGGGGCATGACTATCTCTTTGTGGTTGTAGACTAGTTTTGTAAGATGTGTATTATTATTCCTTGTAAGAATATCTATAAAGGTAGTGATGCAATTGATTTATTCTTTGTTAATGTGTGTGTTCATTTTTATTTTCCTAGTTCTATTATTTTATATCGAGACTCAGTATTTTTTGTTTTGGGCCACATTGTGTGAGAATATATATACTAAGATGAAACAATCTACCACTTTTCACCTACAAACTTATAGTTAGACAAAATTTGTGAACAAAAAATTTGTATAGATCTTGAGAGGGTAAAATAGGAATCATCCTAAGATTAGGGATGAAAATTTGGTATATATTCAACATTTCTATAATAGGACAATGCATTATTATACTAAAAAATATCCTTTTAAAACTTGTTTTGGTTACTTATCTCCATTTTAATTTGATGTTATTTTGAGATAACCATATAACTTAAATGTAAATGTGGATCTTGAGGTCCATAAATATATAAGGTTCATTGATAAGGTTTAAAAATTCACCTCTAAGTGCAAGAAAGGATGATAGATTCACAAGCCAAGTACAAAACAAGCCATGCTTAACATAATATTGAGTATAGTTTCTTTATTGGAGACAAGGTGTGGTTTTAATTGAGTTGAGAGAGGTTAAAATTAAATACTAATAGATTAAGCCTCTTAGATATTATCCATTTAAAATTCTAGAATAAGTAGGCAATAATGTATTTAGACTTGATTTTACTCCTTATTTATTCTATTGTTAGTGTTGAGAATTTACATCTCTTCAAGATTTTTATGTTAGATGATGAAGATGATGGGTTGTTACTACTTGAAATTTAAGACCTCATTTATGATAGTCAACAATAATTAGATGAGGATGTTGTGTTATAGAAAAAGGAGAGTAAAAAAAGAAGAGGCATGTAAGATAATTTTATAGTTGGGTTAAAGGGTTAGCTACCTAGTAAGGTCAAATGGTATACTAGAGAATATATGGGGAATATATTTCCTCATCCATAGAGTTTTTGAAGCTTTTAGAGGCTTAAAGACCTCAATTTTGGGAAGGCGTTATCCAAAATATGGATCTAGTTTACTATACATGTTGTCTAGTTCATTTACACTATGTCCAAAAGTGTAATTCATGTATGTAAAGAACTATGTAATACACTTATTCAATATTTCTCATTTAACATAAAATTTTTAGTTAAGTTTCATTGGAAGAATTAGTGTTTATGGTATAAAAATTATTTTAGTAATGGTGTTAGTATCTTGCAACCTTTGAATATGAGGGGTTCATCAAATATTATGGAACCACCAGTAAATGTAGGTGGCAGCTGCATAATCACCTATGTTTTAAGGCAACAATTATGTAATTATTGATGTTTATTAGGACCAGTTATGAAATGAACTTGATAACATTGAAAATACAATGATTTTTCCACTAATCAAAACATGGGTAGAATAATATTTGTAAATGATTCCTATTTTTGGTGATGATTTTATTCAATTCTTTTTAATGTTCCAAGATGGAAGGGAATAAATAGTCTCTGTTGAAGGTGAATATCATTAAAAAAAGGCTAGTTGGATTTGGATTCACATTGTAGTTTTCAATTTTATTTCCTTATTCATGTTGTCTCATTATTTCATAGATGTGAATAGTTGTTATAGTTATTTTATATTATTTTAAAGTGTCTAAGAAGTGTGAAGTAGTTATGTGTAAGATTTAAATACTTTAGTATTTAAATATATATCCTTGAAGTCCATGTTTGGAATTAACTTGTATAATTATTGAATTAGATTGTGGAAGGGGAGAGTAATCGCCTCATCCACTAGATTTTTTCACACACATGGTTTATCTAGGTCATATAATATGTCCATCTTATGTTTTGTCTTATCTTATTATTCTTTTTATGTCAATATGCTAACCATTTCATTTTATCACTTTTTAATATATGTTTTAGCATTGAAATTAGTCTAAAACAGTAATCTATCAATCATATGCTCAGTTATGAGTGTACAATCCATGTTGGTGAAGCTTAGTGTGGACTACCCACCTAGTTTATGGATCACACATAACATATAATCATATAAAACATATATATGCTACATCTAAACAAATCAAAGAATATCTTCAAAAGCATGTGTGTAACATATATATATATATATATATATATATATATATATATATATATATATATATATACAATTATAGTAGACAAAAATAATAATGTTATGTTTATATAGACAGATATAAAGCTTTGCATACATACATACATACATAAATACATACATGCATGAATGCATACATGTATTCATACACACACACACACACACACACACACACACACACACATTATTTTGTTTTTTATTTTTATGATTTTATATAAGAATATTACAACCTATGTGGAAAATATATGGTCAATGTCCTAGAAGTTGACAAGATATAATCCCATGTAAGTATTTAATTCATATGGATTGTGGAAAATAAATGTTCTGAGGACATGTGATGACCAAATAAGATAATTAAAAATCAAGAACATGTATGTGTATGCAAATATAAAAATAAGAAATCAAAATGTCTATAAATAATACAATACCAAGAGGAACAATAAAAAATCAAAAATCAAATCCAAGTGGAATGCATTCATGAAAATACATAAATTTAGAGAAAATGAGTGTTCAAATTATTATAAGCCAATTCAATGTAAGATGAAAAATGAAATACCAACACAATGTCTTTAGAGCCAACTATGAATCAATGATCATAGATATGTGTTCTAAGTCCCATATCAATTATGTGAATAAAAGATGAAATGTTGAAGCAAAAGGTATATTAGTGATGGATAAACATTGGTACCATAAGGAATTGAATTTTCAAAATGGATAATATGTTAACAGATATTTTATGCTCTCATAACAAAAGTAGAGGATGTTGTTGACAACTCATTGTGTTATGAACTAATCTTTCTAATATAAAAGTATGTATAACTAATTTTGTTTCCTTGGATATGGTTTGTTGATAGGCTTTATTGCATATAATCTTAAGAGCATAAAGATAAAATCATATTTAAATACACCATAGAAGCTCAAATCATGTTGTAATGGAATAAACACTGACATATTGATGGAATATATGTTTATACCTTTCTAGGATATGCAGTATCGTATGAAGCTTCACAACATGTTCCAAACACTTGGATGAAGAACATACTATAGTTTATATAGGTAAAATGCATATATAATATGTTATATATGTAAATATCCTATACTTGGTTGTTAATAAGGTCTATAAATTTAAACCTATGGTTAACAAAATTAACTATTAGTAAAGAGATGAAACCTTTTCTTTTTAATGGATATATAAGGATGTAAAATAGTGTGGAGGAGAACATAATAATAAAAGAGAGAATAATAAGAGTAAATGTGTATGAGACATACCTAGAGTGTATGCAATATATATGTATAATATAAATAAGGTGTAATATAGATAAAGATATATTTTAATATATAAAGTGAAGGTAATAGCATAAAGAACACTTCAAATTTAATAGATGTTTCATACTTATATATGAATACAAAGAGTTAAAGTAGGAAATACCTATGTACTATATATATATATATATATATATATATATATATATATATATATATATATATATATATATATATATATATATATATATATATATCTGTGTGTGTGTGTGTGTGTGTGTGTGTGAATAAGAATATAATTAAATAAAAGTATATTATTTCCTATATTATTAAGGAATAAACTCCAATACCAACCTCTATGCAATGTTATCTCTAACTAAAGTCACAATGAACCCATAAACATTTTTTACTAACTAGTAATAAATTTTATGTCAAGATTTGGTGGCACCACACAAGCTTTAGTTAACTAATGTCCATGGGATAGTAATTCACATTAAGAAGACTATAATATTTCTAGAAGATAATAACTAATATTTTTTTGATTCCCATATTCCAATGAGAGAGGGGAAGATATAAAAAAATGTGTGTTATCCCTATATAAGGAGATAGGCACCTAAGGGATAGTGTACAATAAAGGGGGATTCTTAAAAGGATGTACTTTATGGAAAAATTAGGTATGATAGTTATGGGGAATACATATTAGGAAAATTATAAGATAGGATAATGTAAGGTGATTAGTAAGAGAAAAAAATGAAATTATAAAAATAAAGGAAGAAATTAAAAAAATTTAAAAAATGAAGAGAAAAGAGAAAAATAGAAAAGAAAGAGATAACATAAGGAGATAGAAAAATACATAGAAAATAATGAAGACAATAATTTAGAAGGTAATATGTATGAGGGAAAAAAATGAAGAGGAGGAAGAATAAATTAGCTATGTTGTAGATAAGGAAAAAAATAGATTAGCGATAAAGAGGGAAAATCTCAAGAAGTAGAAGAAGGAGAGGATTACAGAGAAGAAAATGTAAAAGAGTCCCCAAATGACATATAACTCCAAATTCCCAACTAGAATATACTTTATAAGGATGTGAAACCGATAGACCAAACACCATTCCTTATGCCACTAATAGGAATAAGGATAAAATGAGAGAAAGTGTGGAAGTGCAAAATAGTTACATAAAGTATAGTGACGACATATAAGGAAGCATATAAAATATACAAGAGAATTATTTAGATTTAGTCTAGAAATAATGGGATAAACCATCATGAAAGTGAAATTATTTGGGAAAGATGTGAATGATGCAGATTAATTTTTTCGTGTTAGATTGTTATTAGAGGAGGTATGGGATAAATGATTATTAAATAAATTTATTTGATTTTGTGGGTACACTAAGGGATGACACTTTTTAATTCTATATGAATAAAACCCCTAACAATAGTATGTCATGGGATGAAGTAAAAATGACATTTAAAAATTACTATCACTACCTTGATGCAATATATAGTGTTACTAATCTGAGTCACCTCATATAGGAGGAGAATGAGGTGGTTAATGAGTATGAGAAGCAATTTACATACATAGTGAAAAAGTTAGAATAATTTTTGAATGAAAAAAAAAAGATAGATTGACTAATCATAGGGTTAGTGTCATATACGAAATATTTCATGGATAAAATAAAATTTATGGCAATTTTGGAGAGATTATAAATGGTGGAAAGATTATAATCACAATCATGGATAATGGAGAATGATTTTATGGAGAAAAATGAGTTGTAAATCTTGAAGAAAGAGTTTATTTTATTAATTTCAAAGAAATATTTTTTTTCAAATGGAAATCAATATATTATAATCCACTATAGAGTTCTACAATTCCAAAAATATGATGTGTAGTATGTACCACTGAGGAACACATGGAAATAGAGTGTCCATATAATGAGGTATTAATAAGAGTAACAACATTGAGAAAAATATCACTTCAACCATATAAAGAAATGATATGGCATGTATTATGTATAATTTGGGACCAACATGATTAGAGGATGTACCTTCTAGTAGAATAAACTATATATGTTAACTACTATGAAGAGAGGAATACTACAGAAGAATAGAATGAGTATAGAGGTAGAGTAGGGGATGCTCAACACATACTAAAAGTATCTTATAGGTATACCAAAACCTAAAAAATAAATGGTTATCAATCCCAAAATATAATATCAGATACCAACTTTAATAGATCCAAGTGGGTGACCATGTGGTTCACACAATTAATATTAAAATGGGTACCAAAGTTGGTACCATGAAGGAAACCAAGGAGGTTAATTTTGAAGATAAAATAGAGACAATATAGGTGAATAAAAAGGAGGATACTAAAGAGGAAGGGGATAAAACAAGATATGTCATAAAAATTGATTTAAATGTGGTAAAAGGTTATATTTTAAGAAACTGTATGGAGGAAAATCATATACATTGTGGAGTTTACTAGGAAAGGGGTACACATGATTCATTCAATTTCCCCACAACTAAGTGAAACTATAGAATTAATGGCATGTCATATAATATATCATAGGCATGATACTCTTTATAGGTACACATAATTTAAAAATGATACCTTAGTTCTAGGACATAATGCAGTGATGTAGTGAAATACATTAACCAAAACCCCCTTAGGCTCAATATGATAGTGAAGATGAAGTAAGGCCAAGAATGGAAATAGTGGTATCTAAGAGAATACAAGAACACAAAAAAATGGTTTAATATTAAAAAGAGTTTATGAAAAGGGGGAAATACTAAGGAATTTAATTAGGGAATCAAATGAAAAATTCAAAAAGGGAAAAGAGAAGAAGATACAATGGGTGAATAAAAATGCAAACTTGGAAAATAAAAATGTTTAAAAAAAATGTAAGTAGAATAAAAAAATATTTTTTTAGATGTGAAAAGTAAATGGATAGGATTTTGAGATTGGATAGTTTTATTTATGAGTGGAAAGAGATCAACATGATGTCACAAAGTACTGAGCAGAATTTAGAAAAATTGCCATTACATATAGTAACATATGACATTGATTTAACATATAGGACTCCAAGATCTCCCATTGGTATGTTTTTAGGTGTGTAATTAGATTTAATAGAGATTAAGAAAAAAATATATTTTAATTCATTTAAATATATGAAAATAATGCATCATATCCAATCTTTAAAAAATTGGAATGGTTCATAGATTGTAACAGGATACTAGATTTAGAAAGTGAATAAATCATAATGAAAGTAAATGGATTGATATTCCAATTACCATTATAAATAAGTATTTATTATGCATGGACCATAGTAAAATGGGATGACTAAGATGGAAGTGACCAAGATGAAGTTTGTGGCCTGAGTTTAGCTTGGAAATATCCCAAATTGAATGAAGTCTATGAAGCACACAAGGATGATTAGATGATCTAGAGAGTGAATAACTTGAGTCAAAATTAGAGATAAATATTACATTGTAAATATATAGATAACCTAAAAAAATATTTTTGAATTTATTCCACATAAATATATGGGTTCCCACATCCACCAAAGATAAAAAACCTAGGGGAGATACCACAACCATAAAATAAGTGGTTATTCTATATTGAAAGATGAGATTTATGTATGAATATTATCGGTAGTAGTATATGATACTTAAATGACTATTTATCACATATGCATAAGGTAGTCCCAAATTATGGTGTACACTTGGAAGATTTTGTAAATATAACATAATAATATAATATAAATACTGAACTTATGGAGCCTAAAGAATAAAATGATTCAATATACCTTAAGATGGAGAAATAAGAAGATGAGAGGGAGTTACTAAAACCATGGAGAGAAAAAAATAAGTATGTATACTACCTAAAATAAGTCAAAGAAAAGAATATTTGGTTAGAAGAGAACAAAAAAGAATATTTGGTTAGAAGAGAACAAAAATATGGATAAATATTGTTAATATTTGGAATAATATGAAGAAAGGAAAATATTAGAGTTTTGAGAACCAAACTAAAGGCATATAACATAAATTAAAATAAAAAAAATGTGAACAAAAGATAAAAATGGGAAAAAAAATGAAAAAATTCAAAATAATTTTGAAAACAAAATATGAAAAAAAGTAATTAAAAAAATAAATAAAATTAAAAAATAGAAAACAAAATAAGATAAAAATATTTGGATTGATCAAGTTTAAAACTGGTAAACGATGGCTTGGTGTGGTATGTCTCAAGGACAAGTCAATGCATAGTCTAGTTATTTTTTGCTGAAGTAAAAAACTCAAAGTGTTATTAAAATGTCTTGAATAAGTTGTATTTTCACCACACATGTACTAAGATAACCTACATTAATATTGGATCATGGGATAAAATATGAGTTTGTCAAGGTTAGATAAGGGTTCACCCATACTGTAGAGGTCTCAAAACATGTTGAAAGGAAGATAATGATGGATTTAAAGGATGAAAAATAGGAAAATTAGGTATAAAGAGTGGTTACCATGAATGGTATGGATGATTATGACAAATTTACTAGTTAATATCTTGATAATATGGATAATAATACCACTAAGAAAAGGCTAGATGTTAAGTGTTGAAGGAGTGTGCAACACTATCCTAAAAGTCCACCTAGGCAATTTGAGTAAGAAAATTGTGATATGTAATGTCATATGTATAATTTTATTGTTATTGATCATGTTACACATCCTTAGTATATTTTTTATTTTTAAGGTTTTTTTTTGGTATAAGGTAGATGGTTGTTTTGAATTGTTCCTACCAAGATTATTTAGAGATGTCTTGAGGATGAGACAAAGACTTAAAATCCCATGAAAATATTGGAAAGGTTTATTTATTAGAATAATAAGATCATGAAGATACAATAATACCATAATACACCAAAAAATATCCAATCATGATACAATAGAATAAGTGTTAACAGATTGTTAGAACAAAGGATTATACTTTTCTATGTTATGTGGTATTATACAGAGTTTCATGACATCTTCTAGACAATTGGATGAAGAATATATTATAGTTTATATAATTAAAATTCATATATATTATGGTATATATGTAAATATCCTCTAATTAGTAGTTAATAATTTAAATAAGTGTAAACCAATGGTTACCAAAAGAAACTATTAGTGAAGAAATGCAATCTTTGCCTTTTAAGGGCTATATAAGGATGTACACTAGTGTGGAAAAGAAAAAATAATAAAAATAAAGAGTAATAAGAGTAAATATGTGTGAAATCTACATATGGTGTGAGATATATATGTATATAATAGGAATAATATGGAATAAAGATAAAGATATATTTTAACAAAGAAAGTGGAGGTATATAATAAATATCACTATAAAATTAATAGATGTTTTATACTTATATATGACTAAAGAGAGTTGGAGTATGGAATACCTATGCATTGTGTACTATTTATGTGAATGTTTTGATAAGAATACACTTAGATAAATATTTATTATTTCATGTATTACTATGGAATAAACCCTAATGCTAACATGTGTACAATGTTATCTCTAACCGAAATCATAATGAACTCAAAAAAAATGTACCTAATAAAATTTTATGTCAAAATGTTTGTTCCAATTTTGGTTGAACTTGATTTTGTTGAACTTATTTCTTAGGCACCCATTTTAGTGTTTTTAATCCATAACATCCACTTTAGGATGCTTAAAATCTTAATTTTTAGAGGGTATATCTATTAGAATAAAGGATATTGAACATCCAATAAAAAAATTTCAAACCATTACCATATTTCAAAGTGAGGGTAATTGGACACAATAAGAAGATTAATAAATTATACAAAGGGAGATGATGGGTATAAATAGATTGTGTAAGATCAATCTCCATTTTCTCTATTTTTCCCACTAAATTTGGCATCCATAAAGTGTGGTATCATATGTGATATGAGTAAACATTAAATTCATGCTTATCTAGATCTGTGCACACAATAATTATATATAGAAAAAAAACTAGCTTGATAAGTTAACTTAATATTAGTGTATCTAGAATAATACACCAACACCCCCATTAATTGAAACTTAGGGAGGTATATATAAATAAATAAATTTAATTTTTCTTTAATAATAGATCCCACCAACTAGGATTGATGAGGTATCCATTTATAATAAGCACACACTTGAAATAATGAGATATACCACAGAGATATCTAAAAAATAAGTAACAATAGTGAAAATGGAGAGAGAAAACATATGTTTCAAAGATCCCCAAGAAATAAAATGGATCAATATGCAAACACACTATTGAATAAGGTGTTTGGTGTATGAAAGTTCACTCAAGAATTCAATTTTACATTAGTGGTTTGGATTCACTACTCAATCTCAAAAATAATTGACACTATATTCAAAAAAATAGATCCTTACAAAAATAAGACTATCAAAGGTGTCAAAAGTGAAAAAAAACACCAAACTAAATTTCATAAAATACCTAAAATAGAATATGTGGTGTAATAAGGGTTAGCAGGGAATATAACACCTAAAGAAGCAATATATACACCACACCCACTCATAAAAGTAGCTAGGTGGAGTGACACAAAAATATGTATGAGTGGATAAATTCAACTACTCAAACATGGAAAATATGACATTTTATTCACTAGAATAGATCCACATCAATATAAAGGAGAGTATTCAACTATTGAAGAAGATAAAATGACACTTGATTCATCATAATAGTTACACTTCAAGTTGTAGGAGACTTTCAAAAGTAAAAAAAAGTGTTGAAGATATATATAAAATATCTCTAAAGAATATATCCTTAGTGGTGATAGGAGAGTGAAGCAACTAAAATAGTGAAAAGGTGTACATAATAGAATACTCATACATGAAGGTAGATAAGGTTGAAACATACATCCCCCATTACACTCTATAATGTAGTGTGACTAAATTATGGGCCCATAAAAAAAACCCACCAAATGATGCAAGAAACACTAAATATTATCAATATATATAATATTCCATTAATAATAATGAGAGTTTATCCTAAAATAAGGGGGTAGTGTGTGAACAAAGAATTTGAATATCAAAGGAACCATGATGGTATATTCCTCTAAAATAATATTATCGATGTTTTCACAACTGATTTTAAATACATCATAGATGAATACGAATGGTGGATGATGATTCCTACATGTGAGTAGCTAAAAAAGACAAAATGTGCATATGAATAAAAATCCAAAAGTGTGTCACTTTGATTATGCTTAACTACATCATTTTTAGGGCTCTCATGTCTGAGTGAAGGTGCAACAAAACTCATGTGTTGCTCAATATCCTCACAAAGAGTGGAATGAACTTAAATTGGATCTTTGTCATAAAATGACCCCAATTAAGATGAAACACCTACATTAAAAGAAATTCCATGGAAATAAATCCAATGAATAGGATGGATAGGATAACATATACTTTATGAATTTATACTAATATCTACACCAATATATCCCATAGAATGGAGCATGTGAGAACCAAAGGTAGTAGTATGTTTCTCAAAATAACTAGGTGGATAAGTAGGTGGATATAAAATTGGAAAAATATAAAGTGTAACAACATAAGCAAGAGGATAAAAAATATTTGAAGCATTAGATACCATAGATGGCTCATATACATGCAAATCAAGGTCACTAAGTACATGAGTAATGTATGTAGGTTGACTAGGCTCAGGGTAATGTGAGTCCAACATATCAATTTGATGATGTAAGTTTAAATTTTTTTGTTTAAATGAATGCATGAGGGTGTCCTTATTGTAAATTAGGGAGAGGATAATGGAATTTTGTTTCTTGATCTTCCTATTATCTTCTACAACTTTTATCATGTCTTTCTGAAGTGAACAAATTTTAGAAAAGAGAATTCAATTTTCAAAATACGTAGTGTTGATGTTATGGCAATAAGAAATTATATGAGGTAAAAAACAAAGACCTCATGAAATAGAGACACTCAAGGAAAAATGAACAATCCCTCTAAAAAGTGGATGTCGAGTACCACCAATAATACATTCATCAATAATGGAAATAAGGGCTTTTCAAGATGGTAGGTGTCAGGTACCACTAAAAATACATATATGATTTAAATTAATAGTGGCACAAGTAACATTAAATTTCCCTCTAATAATAAAGGATGGTCAAAGATAAAAAAAAGTCCAAGAGTAGAAAGAGAAGTCAAGAAAGGACCATACAACATAGAAAATCCATTGGGATAAAAGATGGGCTTATGCCACAATAATTTTCCAAAAAAAGGATTCAAAAAATAAATCACCCCTCTATTTTATAATATATATTCCTTTGAGAAGAATAGCTCCCTAGGTGATTTTGATAGAATGGAACCCCTCAGTCCTTGGTGCTAAGCTGAAGACTTCATCAATAAATAAAAAACCACCTTTCCAAATGATTTTTCCACCACTTTTTAAAAAATGGCCCTCACCTATAAAAATAATTCCACACTTTGACAAATAACCCATGATATAAAATTTACCCCCTCTAAATAAAATATTAACCACCACTTTGAAATCCAACCCCTTGACTTAATAGAGTGGATGGGTTTTAACAAGAAGTTAGGCCTTTGTAAATTTTTGAATCCTATGTGACAAAATTAATTTTTAAACATTCATAAGAAAAATATCACAAAAATATAGGTTTTATGTTTGCATACAAAGAATAAATTTCAATATGTGAAAATGAAGAGTACCATAGGGATAAAAATGGGAAATCCACTCTCTACATCAAACAGTGGCCATCGTTGAACTATCTAAATTAGTTTCTTGCCACTTTAGATGGGTGAAGATGATAACCTATATCTACATTATAATGTAATGAAGGTTTTGGTGTTGCATGTCATGGCAGTGGTTGTGAGTTTACAAACCAAGTAAAAATTTGATCTTATCCACCATTTTTATCATAAAACAAGTTCCAAATTAGATTGTTACAAATCAATCATACTAAAATTTGTCCTATCCTAGTATCCAAATGATGTTTTACCTAATTCAATATATCATTAAATTTGTGCATTAAAAACCTAGAGTTAATTATATAAATATCTCAACAACATGCCAAAGAAATGATACGACTAGGGGCAAGAGATGAAAATATTGTATAGCTCAGTAACATAATAATTTTTATATGGATGTATGGCCCAAACCTAGGAGATATGCTAGAATAAAAATGTTATCAATTTGAATGAAATATTCAGATCCAAATAGAGAACACCATGCACTTAGAAATATTTTCATATGGGCCACTTGATGGCCAAAAGGATCTTAGAGTAGGCCAATAGTGTAAGAGGTGGAAGTGGTAACCTTGTATAGCTCAAGAGGGCAATGGAGCTAGATGTTTAACCCTTTTTTTATAAAGTAAGCGTTAAGGGGAATAGGCTATCCAAGAGTAAGATAACTTATTCCTTAATGCAATCTAATTAAATAATTCAGTTTATGATATTTAATTCAATGTTGAATTATGAAAATACTAAATATATAAAGTACAATGCTAAATAGTATTTTGATTGCATAATCACACATAAGAAACAATACTCAACTTATGTAATGATACACAGACAAATATGAGATGTGCATGTGTAGAAACATGTTTTATGTTAAATAAATAATCATTAGATTTTATAAATATTCTTTTTGGCTACTTGGACACTTGTGTTTCCCTATAGACACTAGAATTGATGATATTTTTTGAATCCCAACATAGTTTTTGTGTACATAATATTTGTTGTATTGACATGAGACCACCTAGGCATTTATAGGTTTTTTATAAATTTTCATCTGATGTATCTAGATATTTTGCATAAGTTATTGATGATTTTTTTTATCTCAATACCCTATTTCTCCGCCTTAGGTTAGATTACCTTGCCAAAACTGGTTTATTGGGCTCATGGTGTTAAGCTAACCTCAAATACCTCTCTATCAATGAGTGCTTCCTACATAGCTAATACTCCAAGAAAGGCCTCAAACTTATTTATTTATCCCCTATGTGTGGGAATGTGTGTATACAAGGGTGAAGTATATTATATTACAATGCACATAGTGATCTAGTTTGTAACTTTACAAATATGGCTCATGGGTTGTTTTTTGAGTTCTTCAAACTTGTAGTATGACTGATCCTATGCTTGATATGTATATAGGAATGAATATGGAAGAATATATTAGTTATGAAATTGATTTATTGATATTAAATGTGTGATTTATGGGTAATTAATAGATGTCAAAATGAATTGGCTTTGACTTATATTTATACTAGCTCTTTTGAAATAACCCTCACAGAAGGGTTGATGACATTCTTAGGCCAACCAGTACATAGAAAGATTTAAAATTTTGAGTTTTTATAGGGTAATGACATTTGTGTTGGATTAGTGATATTAACATTGATTTTAATATCATTGATGTAATTTAATATGGATTCATACAACCACAAGATCACTCTGAAAAACCATTACCACATAGAAGCAAAATATTATGCAAATAATAATCACACAAACATTATGCACAATCCACTCTCTTCATTATTGTCTAAGAATAAAATACAACCCAATTATTTATCTCTCTCAGTCACTAAGGTAAAACACAAGGATTGCCTAATAAATAGGCAAAATAATTGGCTTCACAATAAATATTTGGTTGTTGTGAATAACTCAAATATAGGTGGATTGTTAAATGCACAACAAAATATTATTTTTTCACACAAATAAAAAAATCCAATGAATATAAAAAACTCCAAATCAAGATTAACTCCATGAGTGGGTGTAAACATGAATAAAAACAAAATAAGTTTGGAAAAGACTCAAACCAATATCTAGTGTGAACAAGACCACTCCAACACCCTCCTTTAAGCGTATAATAGGGAGTGAGAAAAGACAAAGTAAAGAGACTAAATGGGTCATGGTAACTAGGCATGATCAGGTACCCAAGTAAAAAATCATAGTGAAATACAAAAATCATCCCTATGCTAACTAATCCATCTTACCAAAATATATGGATGTTGAGTCACTATAACTACCAAGTCAAATAAAAAAGGGTACTCTATACGAATCTCACTCTATAAAAAAACACTGATCATAAACTGGGGAAAAAGAGTTATAATGGATGAAATGTATCACCATAAGGTACCCAGAAAATAGTAAAACCATATTGAGAGTGAGGAAAAGAACATATGTTGCAAGGTATCCCAATAATCACGACTCAAAATCTAAACACAAACCTATAGTAGGTGCACTCGATGGAATGAAGCCCATAAAAGAATATGCACTTAATTGACTACCTTAAAAATAAAATATGGTGTGCCAAGGGCTAAAAATGAGCACAACACTTGAATTAGTATCTGCACACATAACCCAATTATGCTGGAGTGGGTGCAGTGACTCAAAAAAACATATATGTATGAGTGGGACAATCCCACTACAAAATACTAAAATGCTGACATTGGGCTGCACTAGACTAGCTACTTTTCTAAGGGAGATAAAAATCCAAAAGAAATATGGAGACTGTTAACATCAAAGATATAGATATAAATATCTCAATAATATGTCCCTAGTGGTGATGGGATATTCAATAGCTAAAGAGTAAAGTGATCAATATAGATCTTATAAACATGAATAAAAAGCTCCATGACTCTCAATATGACTATAAATAAAGGTCATATACAATAATAATATCATTAAGTAATGCAAGAAAGTCCACAATTCCATCAATGTGTAGGAGATGACATCTATGAAATGAGAGATGTAAGCTCCAAAAAACACATCTTCTTAACAAAGAGATCAAATAACGAAGGAGCATCAAAATCCAGGTAAAGCAATGTGCGATTGAAGAAGTTGAGTGGTGGAAGAACCTTGCCTATAGAAACCTCTCAAAGAACACTATCAAAACTACCAAGAATGATCATAAATTCACCCAAAATAACATGAATAGTAGATGGAGATTCCTACATATGAGTGGATGAAAAGTAAACAATATAAGAATGTGAAGTAACATCAAAAAAAATTTCAAGTAGATCATGTTTAACCACTATAATCTTAGGTTTCTCAAGCTTGAGTGAAGGTGTAGAAGATCCCATATGTAGCTCAATATCTTCATGAAGATTAAAGTGAACAAAAGATGTATCTCTATAAAAAAATATACCAATGAAGATGAATCACCTACATCATAACTAATGCCATGCTAATAATCCACATTAAAGTTGACTAGGGTGAGCAATGCCTTATAGACACTTCCTAAATCCTACAAGTCTGATAGTGTGACCCATGGAATGAAGCATGAAAGATTTAAAGATAGTAGTATGATGCTCAAAATAAGTATGCATATATGCAGGTGGAACTAAAGTGGGATGTGTAGAGTGTTTTATAAAAGTAGGCACAAAAGTATCATCTACAATAACATGATCAACATGAACAATGGGCTATTTGGAATCTGATAGATCACATTATAAAAATGCATCAAGTGGATGCATACCAAATTCAATAACATGACATGATGAGGTATTAGACTAATTTTTTATGCCAATGAGTTTCTTCTATAGATAACATATGAGGTTATCCTTTTCATGAATCAGGGAACATATAAGAGAATTCTACATCATAAATGCCTTACTTAGGGCTTGGTAAGGTTATATCAATTGTCATACAAAAATAAAAAATAGGATCAACAACCACTATATTATAATGTGCATTAGTAGGTGGAGAAGGTGGAGGTACCTCATCCAAGTGACCACCAATAATAAACTCTACACCATGAACAATAAGAAGAGG
Organism: Torreya grandis; assembly: GCA_037957365.1. Lineage (NCBI taxonomy): Eukaryota > Viridiplantae > Streptophyta > Pinopsida > Cupressales > Taxaceae > Torreya > Torreya grandis. The sequence goes on along the minus strand of JARHVA010007922.1, from coordinate 121,350 downwards.
TGGTATAAGTGTCTCATCCTAAAAAAATTTGTCCTCACTAAAAATGGAAAGAGGAAAATAACCGATAGGAGGAGATGGAGATGTGAAAGAGTCCTCATGCAAATAACCATCAAGAATTACACCTAAAAATTGGAAGAAGATGATGGATAAAAAATGTCACCAATAGATAAATCCTCACTATGAGAGGGAGGAGAAGATAGAGGAACAATGGGAGGTGAATATGCCTCATCAAACAATGCTAAAATATTATCCCAAGCTTCTTTAGGTGACATGGAAATCTCAATATGAGTTTGCAAACTATCAAAAACATAGAGGTGAATAAACAAAAGTTCCTCCTTTTTCAAGGATACAAGCCATACAATATCATCCTCATCTATAACTATTGGAAATTCACCAATAAAAACTCTTCATAATCCATCATCTATAAGTACATCTGTATTTTGGTTTTACAAGTGGTATTGTTCAAAAAACTAAGGGGTTTAATCATATGGGAATCTATATATAAAGATATAAAAAATCAATAATGGTGAAAAAAGGCCAAAGAGGGACACCATTTATCACTAAAAATACATTTACAAGTACAAAAAATGGCTCAAAAGTAGACAAAACACACTAAAAGGGATGTCAATCATAGCTAAAAATGCATCCATAGGTGAAATGAGTATAATGTGTGATAAGTAAAATAAAGGCAACCTCCAAAAAATGTGAAAGTAATAAACAAGTTAGATTATCTTGTGAGGGGGTTTGACCACCTGTTAGACCAAACCTCACCTTCCATATTCTATACATGAGATAGATGGTAAGTGTCAATGTCAAAATAATAAATATGCCCCTTAAAATGTTAGGCACCTTTACAATGATTTCCTCCAATTTACAATTTATCCCACTTTAATAATCACCCCACTAAGTTATATTCACCACCTTCAATAAAATATAGCCCCTTAAAAATAATCTACCCATCTACAAAATATGCCCTCAAAACAATTATATTTATTAGTGGATGGGGCATGAACCCTTCACCTCTCTGAGGTTTTAACAAAATTACTCTCACCATGAGTTATAATATTTATTAGAATTAAAATTTCACCAAATTTTATTTGAATGCTTAAAGCTCTTGAAAATTCAAAATAAAAAAATTAAAGCAAAACCTTTAGCATTGGTGAGTGACAGCTATGCAAGATAGGTGGTGGTATAGTAACATGATTGATCAATGATGGTGTTTAGCATCTTTGACTGAGACATATGGAGGTCATTTTTTAGTTCCAAGGCTTGTGGATACATAAAAATATATCCTCCTAGAAAACATGTTTCTTTTCTACCAGCCTACACCAAGCGACTTCTCTCAATAGTCAAGTTAATTAAAATTGCATGCAATGTCACAATAAAACTAAATAAAAAACTCATCTCATTATATTGAAATCATGATAAATATTATATGGCTTTTTATTGAGGATAAATTCATGGCCATAGATTGGGATATAAACTGTTTTAAATAGTTTTGATAGACTTATCTAAGTCATTTGTTGAATAGCAGGTGCTAGTTATGAAAGGACCCATAGAAGAGTTTAGTGCCAAGTGTTGGAGGTAAAATCACTTGTAAATAGGGTTGAGTCTCATTATTTAATGATACATGGGATTAGGAGGCATTGAGAGTCATTGAAGGGCTAGACATTTGTGTTTAGCCTTAGAATTATGAGTCATTAAAGCATCAATGAGGGGATTGATCAACACAAATAAGAGGTGAGATCGGTCCAATCAATACAAGCGAGTCAAGATAACTATGATAATGAGATAGTTGTTACCAAGTTAACTATTAAATCAGATGAAATTGAGATGGGATGTTAGTTTTCATGGATCATGTTTTGAATCATTTCCCAAGTATCTATCGAATCAGATGAAACTTATATGGGATGTTAGTTTTCATGGATTGTGTTTTGAATCGTTTCCCAAAATAAAAAAATCATAGATTAAGGATAAAATGTTTGATAAGAGCTATAAAGGTGAAAACATAGTATAAATAATTAGACCACATAGATGTAAATGCCTAGTCTATAACAATGAGACATAGTAGAGGTGGGATAGGATGTCAAGTTTCAAAGAGCTCAAGGTTATAAAAATTTTGTCAAGAAACAATTTTTTTTTTGAAATAATACTAGGAGGTTGGGTAATGGCTGCCAAGGCCTTCTCTGATACCATGATGTAATTCAATATGCATTCATGCAATTACAATATCACTACTACAAACCATTAACACAAAGAAGAAAAACATTATGCACATAATAATTAAACAAATATCATGCAAAACCTAGTTTCTTCATTATTTTCTAAAGAATAAAATACAACCCACATATTTCTCTTTGTTAGGAACTAAGAATAAGCATGAGTATTACCTAATAAATAGTCAAAAGAGTTAGTTTCACAAAAATTGCTTGGTTATTGTGAATAACTTAAATATAGGTGGATTGTTAAGTACAAAATAAAATATTATTTGTGCACCCAAAAAAAACAATCCAATGAATATAAAAAATACAAATCAATCTTAACTCTATGAGTGGGTGTAAACATAGATAAAAACAAAATTGGTTTGGAAAAGACTCAAACTACTAGCCAGTGTGAACATGACCACTCCAACAATCATGTCTTGAATGTAATTATCCAGGATGAAGGAAATTTGTTCAGGTTTTGTAACTAATAGTGAAATATATATATAAAATTTTAAGCATTACGTGGTTACCTAGGATCTAGAGAATTAAAATATTCAAGATTGGACTAAGAAGTAAGTAATTATACCAATGAGGTGGTGAGTGCAAACCTTTTAGTTATGATGAAGGTCAAACGAAAGGGTAGAACCCTGAGATATATTTTTCAAGTGTATAAGACTAGTTTAACATATAGATCTATATTTAAGCATCTACATTTCCCCCTCTTTAATATAGTAATACATAAGGATGAAATTATTAGGTTAAATTAAAGAAAGTGAACTAGAGTGTGTACAACACACCTTATATTTGATTGATCCTACTTAAATTTGATGTATGTTAATGACATAAAACCAAAAGCTTGTTATATGTGTAATTAGTGCATATAATCTAAAATTGAATAATTTTAAATTACTTGACATAAAGAGAGAAAGGAAGGAATACACATATGTGTAGATGCAACCATGTTACCCATTGCTAGTTTATCTTGGTAGAGATGCTTCCTATCCAAATCATTAGAGAGAGGCTTGCAATTGAACCTTAGAGATATGAAGATGGGAATTATAGTGTGATCATGCCCTCATTTGGTATAAATATGAATTATACCAAGTCCATTAAGAGCATAGAATAAATTTTACAACCCAAATATAACAAATGTAGACAAGCTAATTAATCTCACTTGAGTCAAATTTTGTAATCATATCAACCTATAATAATAGAATCATAGTTCCAAATCCATCTAGGGAAAAAAATCTTGATCACACTAATAAAAAAGAGCCAATTGTTGCAATAGGTAAAATCTCAAATGATGCATCTTGGTAAAGTAGGTGTATAAATGTATTTATAATATAAGACTTGTCTATAATTTAGTGCATGTGCAAATCAAATATGTCTCAATATAAAGTATCTATCAAAATTTAAACTCTACTTTATAACATGTATAATTATATCACAAATCTAAAAATCTATGTCCCAAATATATGTCCAATGCATAGAATCACGTTACAAATATATATGTGAATTATATAAATTATGTAAATTAAATCAAATTATTCTCACTCTACCAATTTTATATATGTGGATTCATATTCTATAGAATCCCCCACTGATATGCCCCCATTTTAAGGTGAGGGGATTGAAAATTTGATAATACCTTATCTCAAAAGGATAAGACAATTATGGTGTATTTGTGTGAATCATGTAGTAAAGAATAATATAATAGTGTCATGTCAAATTAGATACATCTATGAAGCTAATAGTGTGTATAAATAACAAGACATAAATTCATGATAAGATTCATGGCAACATATAGAAGATAACAAGCTCAGAAAATAATCAAGCACACACGTAAGAGTACTTAAATTTCACACAAAGAGGGGTCCAAGGAAACCACAAATAAGGGCATGTTTAAAATTTATACACTCAAGTGGAAAACATGTGTAAATTTCCACACACTAAATAAAAAAGCAACACTTAGGTCATTGTGGCCAACAAGGAAAGAAACATGTTCAAATTTTCCACAAGCAAGACAAAGAAGAAAATAATAAATACATTCAAGTAAGCTAATGTTAATAAATGAAGTAATGACACATAATCAACTAGTATAATCATGTGATACTAGTCCCTGTATACATGTGTTATCAAAATGTCATGTAGAATATCATATCAAATACACTATGTAAGATAAAAACATGAGTATAGGCATGTGTATGATATATAATCTGAGTAAGATAATGGATATTGATAATAAAACAATAGAACATTATTAATCATGATCATACAAAATAAAGACACCCCCAACATAGTATATCATACTAGACTAGGAAAAGTCCAACATTTACATACTCAAGATATCATGGGTCTAATGCATGCCTACCTTACACTCAAGTACCCATGAAACATATGTGTATTTAGTATTTTTGAATGATATGAATGTTTTTGTATTTTATTGAATATTTGATTTTTTAGAATTTTGGAATTTTTTGATTGATTTTTTTTTGAATTTTTATAATGTTTGGAAAGAGAGTTTTGGATGATGATCCCATCTAATGGATGCTCAAATGGTGATCAATACTATGAATGTGGTATAATAAATTGGTCATGATGCAAAGGATCATTTATATGTGCCAAATCTAAATGTGTAGAATCTATGATACTCTATGGATGGATCATAAGAATATATGGTAGTGAAGTAGTAATAGAATTTTTAAGGGTTTTTGTAACCCACCTTTGTGTGCTATATAATTCATTTGATGCAATAGTGGGTCTTGTAACCCATTTTTAAACATAGTGTTTTATTGCAGGTAAATGTCTATGTTATGGAGGTGTGAATGAGGATATTGAAGATTCAACTATATCTCATTGATTTTAATTACTCTCAATTATGGGACACCTAATAAATGAGATTGCATTTTTATTACTCTATCGTGCATGATTTACCTTCATAAGTTATATAATCATTATCATAGAACAAACTTTTCCTATTGTAAAGGATGTTCATATGGAATCCTAAAAACTGTAATTACCTTATTAGCATGAATATAATTAATACAACCATAAATTATGGAAGGTACTACATGAAATTATAATTACCTTATTAGCATGAATATAATTAATACAACCAAATAACATATCAAAGACTCTAGTTTCTAGTATACTTAAAAAGGTAGTGATCATATGTGTTAGACAAACTTGAAGAGGTAAATTAATCTCACCAAAAACTTGTTATATCTACACATTAAAGGGTTTTATCACTTTAGTTTAAGAGAATAAGTCATCATGTGTGCATCCAAAATGTGTGATTAATTCCATGATACATACATTCTCACTATCACCATTATCATTCATAACACTATGTAAAGATTGATGATCAATATATGCCCTGATAAATAAAGAATAAAGATCTAAATCAGCATCCACAATATCACTATCATTAAATTAAATTGAAGGTCTTGGAACCATAATAAATATCTCACATATAAATTTACCAATAAACCCATCTAATTATTTCCCATAATGGGATACTGAAGGATGTGCACAATATGCCATTTACACTTTCAAAGTTTTATTATAATGATATTGTAATGGATTTTTGAATATATTTTAGTTTTGATAATCATTTGGTTATGATTCTAAATTTATAGGAGAATTTTCAAACATAAGTTGATCACTATCAATAATTTCATGTATTTTGTGTTTTAATTTATAATATATGTTTGTTTAATGCCCCACACATTGGTGGTAGTCACAATAAGCAATGGCATCATATCCTTTTGGTAAAGGTCCACTCATATAAACCGCCATAGGAGGAGGGAGAGATATGAGATGACACACTACTAGATTTGAAAGTAATGAAACTAGAGACTCAATTAATTGTATCTTAGGTGCATTGGAAAAGATGATCCTATTAGTTTTTTTTGATATTATATTAACTATGGTAGTTGTGTCCTTTTTAGTTTTAGTAGTTTTTACCTTGTAACTTAGTTTGGTATGAAACTTGTTAGTGGATGTAGTTAGTGTGTTAGCTACATACTTTATCTTTCTTAATGCAATAAGTTTCATTTATATCTCTCAAAAAGTATGGCATAAGTCATTAAAAGATTCTAATTTCTTGAAAACAATATACTTGTGTAAAGAAGTAATAAATTTTTTCCTTCAATATATATTTAATTCCTTTATCTACCATTTTATTTGTCATTTTGTCCAAAATTATCTTATATATCAAGACATATTTATCAATTGGTTCATTGGTTCCTTGTTTGATCTTGAAAATTGTTTTATATGACATATTTTTAGTAATGTTGATTGAAAAATGTGCTAAAATTTGATTAGTTAGGGATTTTAATGATATATCATAGAGCCATCTCAAAGTATAGTAATTTAAGCTTCTTGGAAATAATTTATTCAAAAGTTTATCATTAAAAGCATAATCAAGGGATGACACATAAAAGGATCAAATGTTTTTCTCTAGATCACCCTTTCCATCATAAAGTGTAAACTTGGGTGAAACAAAAGCAATTTTAAAAGGGTGAAAATATATCTCAGGTGAAATAGGGATATGTAATACATATTTTCAACCAATATCATGGGGTGATTTCATATAATTTTTCTCAATATTTATGACATTGGATTGAAAACATTTTATAGTTTGTATAAGATATTACACATTTTGAATGATAAGGTTTGAAGTTTGAGAAGTCACCAAAGGGGATGCAAATATTTGTTTTGAAATAGGCATTAAAATGGGTAATTGGGTTGAATTACTAATGGTTCCCATAGAAGATGCAACAATAGTTGTATTAATTTCAAGGAACAATGGTTTAAAGACATAAGCCTTGCTCCCACTAGATATAGTATGTAATAGGTTATTCACCAAATATTCTAGATTTTTTTGGAAATTAAGGGATAGGAGGAATAGGTTATTTAATATTTAGATAAACCATTCATTAAATTAGTCTATTTAAATAATTTGATTTATGATATTCAATTTCAGTGTTAAATTACCAAAATACTAAATATATAAAGTATAATGATAAACATTATTTTGATTGCACAATCACAAATAAGAAACAATACTTAGATTATGTAATGATGCACATGTAGATATGATATTTACAAGTGTATAAACATGATATCTAATGTTTAGGAAAAAGTCTTCAGATTCTATAAATATTATTTCTAGTTACCTGGACACTTGCATCACCCTGTAGACACTTACATTGACATTACTATCTAAATCCCTACTCAGATATCCTATATGAAATATTAATTTTATTAATATGATACCACCTAGGTATTTATGTGTTTTATATCACCTTTCATTTGGTGTATTTATATCTCATGCATAATATCTCAAAACCCTATCCCTCCACCTTAGGTTAGGTTACCTTGCCAAAAATGGGTTTGTGGGGTCATAATTTCAAACTAACTACTAACCAATTTTGAATTCTATTAAAATGGGGTCAACCCATACCATTTTAAAAAATTTAATAAGGTTTCACATGTCCTATAGGGGTTTTCATAATGTTTTATAAATCTTACTTCGCCTTGTCCTAGTCCTAGTCTAAGTTCATCTCCCTTGAAATGGCCTAGTCAAACAAAGACACTGTTGGTAAACCATGGTAAAAATTAGTAAAAGGGTCAATTTATTTTGTAAATTTCCTAATTTTTTTTTTCAATATGTTTACAAGTCATAAATTGGTCATATGTTATGTCTCATATGCAAAAAGGGACCTTTTGGTCACATTTGAACCCATTTAATGACTTGTACAGACTTTCATGCAAGAAATATTTGTCATCAAGGTGGATGAGAACATGGATAAGGTAAAATCATGTTATATTCATTTAGGTGGTAGTTAAAAGTCAGTTTCATAAGTAAAATGGTAGTTTTTCCTAAAAAAAGGTCATTTCTAACATGTGTACAGACTTCTCAAGTTCACTTGCAGCTAAAAACATTGTGGTGTGACTCTTCACCTCCCCATATGCCATTTACATGTTTTTATTATATAAATAATGTTCATTTATAACTTATTTTCCTTCATTTTCCATTGGCAAGCCAAGGAAGGCAAGTTCAAACACTGCTTATGGGTCATACAAGTGGAGTTTGGAAGAATGATTCTACAAGTGGATAGTAATTTGAGTACACTTAAAATACATAAAAATAATTCTCATATTGGTGACTCCCCCTTCATGAACAATCGCTTACACTCCAAGCAACCTTTTATGAAATTACATTCAAGATGGGTATGGTTGTGTATCTATTTATTATTTTCAAGAATCCATGGAGTTGTGTGAGTTTTATGGAGTTATTTTAGGTTGTAACATTCACTCTCCATGGTTTTATCATCATCCAACACTTCCTCTATTAATGTATTTGAAAGGGATTTCCCAATTGTGCTTGTTTCTCAAGTTTGTAGCCAGGATGGGTAACCTGAGTTCTTACAACATGGAGGAGGATCTTAAAGATGTTTAATATGATTGGGTTCATGATTGAAAATTTATTTAATTTAATTACATTTTGATAGATCAAATTATAATACTCCTTCAAATCCAAATTGCATAATTTCCTTGTTCACTGCCTAGTTAGCTAATAGTCATCTTACATAGGGGTTTCAAGAGGTTTGTACAGAGGTGTGAAGAATGAAACATGATGGAATTTCGTTTGAGGATTTATAATACTAAAATGGTATTATATTTAATTCAATCAAGGTAATAATTCTATTCCAAATTGATTTTTTCTTCAAAAAGAATGATTGATTGTATTGGGCTCACAGTCCCTAAATCACCAAAACAGATCTCCTAGGTGTTTTTGAAGTTTTCATATTATGAGATCATGGTAGTTTTGAATGATAATAATTGTTTGGTATAGAATTAATATAATCATAAAATTCCCATTAAAATTTTTAATGTCAAAATTTAAGTGGAAGATGGAGTTTGAACACCTTGAAGTTGCCAAAAAACCACTGAAAAGAGGTAGTGAACACCTATAGGGTGTTACTGGAAAAGTAACCTTTGCACTTCCATTTGATGATCCTAATATATTAAATAAAGGGAGAAAAATCCTAAATATTTAAAATATTAATATTTAGATAATATTACAAATACAAGATATCCCTTGATGTTTTGAGACCTCCTATGCAACCCCCTATCCGTACAACAGACCTAGAACAAACATCTACAGCCAACATATTAGACAATGATCTAATTTGACTTGTACATGGTGTTTTTAAGGTTTAAAGGTGAAATTTTCTATTCAAATCAGGTACTTTGAGTCTAAAGGAAATTTTTAGTGACCCTACCACACCTTTAACAATTTCAAAATGGTCTAAAACAACCTATATGCATGTGCATTGTAACATACAACTAAGGTAAATAGTGAGTTGAAGTTAGGGTTTTTCTTATATAAAATGAGTTTATATTAGTGTATTTTGCTTATATTAATGAAATTTGACCTTATTTATCTCATATTAAACCTAAATACACATAATATAGGTGTGGAAAAAGCTAAATTATTTTATAGGCATGACAAATGGTCTTAGTTTAGTCAAGGTAGGGGGCATCCTAGTTGAGGATCTAAGTATGAATTGATGTATGATTTGAAGGGTTATAAGGAAATTAAATCATGAGGATGTTATTATTACATAATTATCATGTAAATAAGGTATAAAAACATTAAACAAATCTTATATAACCACCTATAGGCAGGATCTTAAGAGTGTCTCAGTCCTTAACAAGTAGAGGCCTAATCTTAGGAATGGAAGATGGATTGGTGAAAAGGATGGAGATTAGATATAAAAATAGTGAAAAAATACTCACATGATCTTATGAAAATAAAAAATGGTTTTTTATTATTATCTTAAAACATCAACCAAGCTCAAAATAACGTATAACTAAGCTTAAAACAATGATTCCCCTTCTAGGCAACCAAAGACCTAGTCTAGGTTTCCAAAAGAAGGAAAGGTGTTTTAGGGGAAAATAAGATAATAATTGGAATTAATAGGTTATTTAAGTTATTAATTATATATAAATTACATGAAAAATCTCAAAATAAGCTCCATTTTTCTCTAAATACAACCTATGCCCTGCATACCCTCACAGTTTGCCTACTCATAAAGTCTGCCTGGCAAATGTCAAGAGTTTGGTGGTCTAACCTTGGATTTTAAATATAAAATTTGGTAAATATTAACATTTTGGATTAAAAAATATTATACAAATATCAATTTTACAATTCCAATAGGTAAAACCCTCTTTGTTTTATCTCAGAAGGTGGGCAGTTTTACCTTACATGAAGACGACAATTTTGAGGAAAATGGTGAAATTGATGACCAGAAGGAAAGAAGAGATCAATTTAAGGTTGTATAAAATATAAGGAACCTAAAAATACTTAATATAATCCTTGGAATAAAATAGGGTATCCTACACTACAAAGGTTGCAATCACCATGGGAAGGAATGGTAAGCAAAGGGCTTAGTAAGGATGGTCATTTTCATTTTTGAACTTAGTTAAGATTCATAAGTCATTTGATAATTACTATGGGAATAATAAATATGTTTTAAAACTCATAATATTAAAAAAAATCTAATATTACCTCATTTTTATCTCAAGGTTTCAAAGCAAACCTATTGAGAAGGTCTAGGTCTAGTTGTTAAACAGGGGTCATTTCCATTTCTAGCTATTGGGAAGCCATTAATGTGATGGGAAAATATTTTTGGGATGATTGTACAAGTTTTTTAACCTTAATTAGACAATATAATCATAAAAAATAAATTATTGGCTTGAAATCTCCCAAACCCTCACAGAATTAAGGAAAATGGCTCAAGTGGTCAAGATCAAATGCTTGGAAATTTCATGACCTGATGCATGGGACCTTGAGACATTTAGGCAAGTTTTATAAGGTCCTTGAAGATAAATTAGTTTAATTTGGAAAAAAAATATAATTTGTATCCTTTATGAGCAAATTCTAAGAGGGATAATGACCTCAAAACCCTTGCCAACCCTATTTTAGGACCCGATGGTGGAAATCAAGCCAAAAGTGCATCTAAATGGATGAATTTGACCATTAGTGCTGAAGATAAGTTGTTTCAAAATCCATGAGGATAAAATTTATGGAATAATATTATATGTAATCCATATAGGTAATGTAATAAATAGGTTTTATTAACATTTTCTTATTTTTTCAAGTCCTAAAGATGATCAATAGATGCCAATCACTTGGGAGGATAGATTGGAAATTCAACTCTCCATGCCAGTTTAATATCTTGGTAATTCTCACAAGTTTAATTTATAAGCCTCTCACTTTAGCCAGTCTAAAGTGGCATCTAAAATGACATAGTGAAGATAGTGGAAACTTAAGTTGGGAGGATTTTTAAGATGTTTCTAATGAAGCCAATAATATGAGGTGACCTTATATGTGTCACAAGATCCCTGGAATAGATAAATTAGGAAGGATGTAAAGATTCTAGTTCCAATTTTGAAGGAATGCCTATTAGAGAGTGATCTTAATGATAGGTGATGATTTATCTTGTGTAAGATAATGTCATGATCAATAAAATTCCCAATTTAGGTGAATGATTATTTGTAACTCCCTCTCCTCATCACACATGAGACACTTGTCCTAAATTGCTTTCGAATGCTCAAGAAAATCCCATGATGAAAGAAGTTTCATAAGAGAGCATGATTGATAATATTTACTATGCCACACTTGGAGAAGATGCTAATTTGGGATGAGATGATGTGTAAATCAGTTTCATGACTTTTTTTACACTTCATCCACATTTATTGTAATTAATTTTCACCTTATAACACTTGTCCTTGTGCCTCTTCAACTTCTCTTTTCTCTCTCTCCATCCAAGTTCTATAAATGTAAGCTATTTTGGCTATTGTAAAGAGACCACGGTTGGTATGGTGAAGCCCTACTAATATGGAATTAAATTTTGTCTTTGAACATTGAATACAAGTCTAATTCTGAGTTATGAACATTTTGTCTAAGTGTGTGAGTGATGTATATAGTGGAGCTAAGTGATAGTATCATCCTTACTCCCTTTATCCTTCATTTTTAAGCAAGAGTTCTAATTTTAATAGGTCATGTGAAGTGTGTTGAATGTACTAAGCTCTTCTTTAAGTATGTAATTGTCTCTATGGTGTGAAATATACCCATGGATAAGTTATATTGCTTATTGTCCAAAGTATGGTACCTTCACATTGAAACACTATGTTAAGATCTTTTAATGCATAGAATTGGTCTTGGAAAGCATTATTGCTTAGTAAAATTCTGATAGTCTATGGGATATGTCTTGGTGGATCACCTCTTTAGTGTAGTTTCCATTTTATGTAAGCTTATAACTATTTTCATAAAAAAATCATTAGATTAGGTGGTAGACATTCAAAGAAGAATCTAGGGAGCTAGCCCTTATAATCTAGAGATTCATCTCTCCTTCAAGTTCCCACAACTTGAGAGATGATTCAATGTTGCATAAAATTATAGGAGCTTGAATAGAGTGTCCTAGGGTGCACAATTTAATGATAACACTAACCTTAAAGACCCTCTATCAATGAGTTTTTCCTATATATCATATACTCCAAATATGGATTCATACTTATGTAGTTCTTACCTATGCCTGGGAATGTGTGTACACAATGGTGTAATATGCTATACAATCATGCATGTATTGATATAACTTGTAAATTAACAAATATGGATCATGAGATATCTTTTGAGTGATTCATACCTCTAGTATGACTGATCATATGACTTATATGCAAATATGGATGAATAGGTAAGAATAGCTTAGGTGTGGAATAAATTAATTAAGCTTGAATTTATGATTTCTTGGTAATTTCTAGATGTACAAATGAATTGTATTTGAGTTGTGTTTATACTAGACATTTTGAAATAATCCTCATGGTAGGGTTGATGGAATTTTTAGGTAGACCCATATACATTGAAATATTTTTACATTTGAGCATTTTTAGGGTAAGGAAACTTGTGTTGGAGTAGGGATAACATCATTGATACTACTATCATGCCCTAAATGCAACTATCTAGAATGAAGGAAAGTTGTTGAGGTTTTATAACTAACTGTGAAGGATATATATCACCTTTTAGGCATTTTATGGTTACATGGATATAGATAATTATAATGATTGTGATTTGAATAAGAATTAATTAATTAGACTTAGCGAGGTGGTGAGTACAAGCTATTTGACTATAAAGAAGGTAAAACTAAAGGGTAAAGCCATGAGATATTTTTGTTAAATATACAAGATTAGTTTAACATATAAATCCATATTTGTAATGGGCACCCCAGTTGCACCCAAAACTAACCCAGCAGGGACTCTTTATGACTCCGGTAGATTTGTTGGTGTTTTTTTTTTTTTATGTTTTACAAAGACTAATGCATGTAACGTAAATATAGAATTGCAAGCATAAATACACATAGCTAAAAAAACCCAACACATTGTATTTGTGTTAATTACAAAATAAGTAAATGAGTACAATGCCAATCACGTGGTGACTCACTAAATGCCTTAGTGATCATATGAACATAATTTTTAAGTGGATATCCCAACAAGTGCTGAAGGTGCTTCATTTGTTCTCTGACCCATGGAACTACGAACTCTATAGGCTGGGTTTTCTATGGACTCAATACACTGGATCTACAGACTCTGTAGGCCACTTCTATGGACTCTATAGCCAAATATACAGACTCTACAGGAGCTTCTATGGACTCTATAGCCAAAAAACTATAGACTCTATAGGCAAAAAACTACGGACTCTGCAGGCAGGAAACTACGGACTCTACAGGCCAAAACTATGGACTCTGTAGAAAACTATAGACTCTGTAGGTAGTAACTATAGACTTTATAGGTAGATACTATGGACTTTGAAGAAAACTATGGACTATGTAGGCAAAAAACTATGGACTCTACAGGTAGAAACTATGGACTCTACAAAAAACTATAGACTCTGCAGGTAGAAAACTACAGACTCTACAGGCGAAAACCATAGACTATAGAAAACTACGGACTCTATAGGTAGAAAACTATGGACTCTATAGGTGGAAAACTATATAATTTGCAAGTATAAACTATAGACTCTATAGAAAACTACAGACTTTATAGGCAAGAAACTACAAACTCTGCAGGTAGAAACTACGGATTCTACATAAAACTACAAACTCACCTGGCTACATACAAATGATATAGTGATGGAGCTGCTATAGTAACATGATACTAAAATGGTATAGCTACTACAATGGTATGGTTGCTATAGTGGCATAGCTGCTATAGTGGCACAACTGCTATAGTGGTACATCTGCTATAGTGGCTGAGAGCACACACTCTAAAGACCAATCCTAAGGATTAATGTCTAGAGTGTTACAGATGAGAAGGATGTTCTCAAATGCCCAAATAAGTTGTAAGTACAAAAATTATTTTCTTCTTATCCAACATGCCCCAAAAAGACACAAGCACTTCCCTTTACCCTTTCTCCAAGGGGTGACTCAACTCACTTGAGCAATGTGGGATAAAGGATGTGCAACAGTCCCTCATAAAGTAAATTTTTAAAGTGACACTCCATGTCTTTCAGCTGGGTTAAATGTTACCCTTTTTGTATCACTTCAAGTCCCTAAAAATACTAGCAACTAGACTCTAAATGGTGTAAGTGATAGCTTTCCAAAAAGCTCTCAGCAAGGAGCATCAAATCCAATCATCAAAACTAGCCTCCATTACATCCTATTAACTTACTACAAATAGTAAGTGTGCTAGAAACTGAGTAAGCCAATCACTAAAATGGGGACATTATAGTCTGCCCCCCTTGAAATTTCTTGTCCTCAAGCAATCTCAACCCAACCTACTTAATAACTTGCTCACTTTCCCATGTAACATCCCCCTCTAATAGGTCTTTCCATCTAACCAAATAGTCCTTCACTATCTTGTTTCTAAGTTTCATCTCTCTAGTGTCTAGAATAGCCTCAAGTTCTAACACAAGCCTCCCTTCCTCATCCAAAGGGGGTAAATCTATAGTAGGCACTACACCTTGACCAATGGCCCTCTTAAGCCTAGACACATGAAATACATTGTGCACTCGACTGCCCTCTGAAAGCTCTAGTTTATAGGCGACTTCACCCACTCTTCGAATCACCCTATAGGGGCCATAAAATCTAGGCTTAAGCTTCTCTACTCTGATATTCTTGAGTGATGATTGCCTATATGGCTATATCCTCAAATACACCATGTCCCCTACCTCAAAACTGTGCTCTACCCTATGCTGATTAGCATACAAATTCTACTAATTTTAAGCCTATCATATATTCTCTTTGAGCACTCTCAAGATATCTTGACTATCCTTCAACAGGTCTTTAGCTTTGGGCACTCTGCTATCCCCCAAAGCCATATCCATGAAGCTTGGATCTTCATACCCATACAATGCCATAAATGGAGTCATCCTGATGGTCATGTGATGCATGGTATTGTAATAATACTCCCCCATGTGTAACCACTTAACCCAGTCTCTCTACTATGTAGTCACATAGCTCCATAAATAACCTTCCACCCATTTATTTACTATCTCCATCTACCCATCTATCTGGGGATGGTAGCTCGTACTAGGTGTTAGGTCTGTACTGCACAACCTAAACAACTCCCACCAAAAAATGCTCATGAACTTACTATCCCTATCACTGATAATAAATCTTGGTAACCCATGTAGCTTGAAAACCTCCCTGAAGAACAAATCTACCACCTGAGCTGTTGTATAAGTAGAGGGGATAGCAAAGAAGTGAGCAAACTTTGTCAATCTATTTACCACCACATAAATGCAATCTCTTCCCTACACTCAGGGTAGGCCAGTGATGAAGTCCATAGAAATTCTTTCCCACTTCCAGTATGGAATGGGTAAGGGTTGTAGTAAACTAGCAAGAAACATGTGCTCTTCCTTATTCTATTGAGAAACTACACACTCCTTGACATGCCTCTGAACATCATCCTTGAGCCCTCTCCATGATAACTGCTCTTAGATCTGCTTGTAGGTCTTGAAAACCCTTGGATGCCTAGATGTAGGTGCATCATGAAATTCCCTCAGTATCATCTCTTAAGGGTGATGAATAAATTAAATAAATTATATCCTAAAACCTAATCAACTCGTCTATCACCTCATAGAAATCATCCTATATAGTGCCTGAAACTAGTCCCAATGCCCAAGCATCTCCAACATATTTTGCTATAATCTTAGCCTGCCAATCTCCTAAGATTTCTGCAAGAGCACAAATGTGAGGTCTTTTGGATAAGGCATCAACTACTACAATCTTCTTTCCTTTGAAAAACTCAATGTCAAAGTCATAATCCTAAAATTTAATGACCCACTTCTGCTACATATCATTCAAGTCTCGCTAACCCAGGAAATACTTTATGCTGTTGTGATCCATCTTGATCACAAACTTCCCTCCAACCAAGTAGGATTAGAATTTGGCCAAGGCATGCATGATGGCCAACATCTCTTGATCATACATAGAATAGCTCCTCTCCACCCCTCTGAGCCTCCTACTCTCAAAAGCAATGGGGTGCTTCTCCTACATCAATACTGCTCCAATCCCATCACTCAATGCATCATAATGAAGCTCAAAAGGCTTCTTGAAGTTGGGTAGAGCTAGAACTAGACATGAAGACATCACCCGCTTGAAATGTTCAAAACACTGTTGTGCTGCCTCTATCCATACAAAATCACCCTTCTTGGTGAGGTTTGTTAATGTGTTGTAGTCTGTGAAAATCCCTTCACAAATCTCTTATAAAATCCACATAATCCAAAAAATCCTTTGAGTTGTGTAAGGTTGGTTGGAGTGGGCCAATCAACAACTACCTTGATCTTTTCTAGATCCACCCAAACTCCTTTAGCATTGATAATATGGCCAAGGTAGAGCAACTTGGTCATTCTAAACTCACACTTTTATTCCTTGGCATACAGTGACTCCTTATCCAAAATGACCAGCACTTCTTCTAATTGATGTAGGTGCTCATCCCACGTCTTACTAAATACTAGGATGTCATCAAAGAATATCAATACAAATCTTTAGAGATGCCCTCTAAACACCTAATTCATACAACTCTAGAAGGTAGCTAGAGCATTGGTTAGCCCAAATGGCATAACAAAAAACTCAAAGTGCCCGTAGTGACACCAAAAAGTTTTTTTTATATGTCCTCCATTCGCATCCTGATCTGATGGTATCCCGAACATAAGTCTATCTTAGAGAAATATCATGCTCCATGTAACTCATCAATCATCTCATCCATCCTAGGGATGGGGTACCTATTCTTAATTGTCTTCTTATTGAGAGCTTTATAATCAATGCACATATGCATTATCTCATCCTTCTTCTTCACCAAAACAATCACTAAAGCAAAGGGGCTTTTGTTGGGCCTAATATTCCCCATCTCCAATATCTCCTTTATTGACTTCTCTATTTCATCCTTGTGCTTTTTAGGATGGTGGTAAGGGTGATGATGATTGGTTTAGCCCCCTCCTCTAGCTCGACAGCATGTTCTATACCCCTCTCAGGAGGAACCACATGTGGCATGCTACTAAACACCTTATCATGCCTAGAAATGATCTCTTATACATCTGGGTGATAGCTTTTTACCTACTACTCTAGAGGCATAGGCATGATCAAACATTCAGCTACCCATTCAACATCATCATGTCTAAACAATCATTCCATCCTTTTCAAGGATACCACCCTGAGCCCCCCATTAGGTAAACCTTAGAGCACCACCTTCCTGCCCTAATGCTGAAACCTCATCTCCAGCTTAGCCAAATTGAAGGTGAACTCTATGAGAGAAGCCATCCACATCATTCTTAAGATGACATCATAATCACCCATGTCAACTACATAGAAATTGTCCTCCAACTCATAATCTCCTCCCAATTTGATGCAAAGTTTTGAAATCTTTCAGGTGCATAATAACTTGTGGCCATTGGTCACCATGACTCTGAACCCTATGTTCTCTTCGGTCTGAAGACCTCTCTTAGCCACCAGTTTTACATCAATAAAATTATGTGTTGCCCCTGTGTTGATCAAGGCCCATGCACTGCCCCTGAATCATCCCTCTTACCTTAAAGGTAATGGCCTGTTGGATGCCTATCAATTGAGCAAAAGACTTCTTATCATCTGAACTCTCCTTAGCAGCACTACCGCCCTGACTAGATTCTGAATTTGAATGTTGCCCCTTGTCTTTAGAAGGTGATTTGTCTACTAAAAAATACTCCATGGGCTTAGCCTTTGCCTTAAGCAGACATTCATGGGAAGGACTCCATGCCTCCCTACAATGAAAACATAGTTTTTTCTTCTTGAGTTTGTTGAGGGTATCACTGTCCAACCCTTTAGTTTCCCCCTTAGGCCACTGAGGGTCCTTCTAAAATGTCTTTCTTTCCTTATCCTTCCTAAAATGAGAGTCCTTAGAGTGAAGTTTACTCTTGTAGGAAGAAGATGCTAGGTCTCTTATTTTATTAATAGCCTCTTATAGTGAAGAAGAGTTGTGTCCCTTAACCCATCCTCGTAAGGGATCAAAAAGCCCATCCATGAAAAGAACAACCAGTCTCCTTTCTGATATATCCATCACCAATACTACTAGCTTTTCAAACTCAGTGATATAGGCCTCCACATAACCCCACTTTTTAAGCTGAGCTAGCTCCTTGAAATGCAATTTTGGGTCCTTAGTATCAAATTTGTCAATGAGTCTCTCAATAAACTATACATAAGTATCTATCTGGTTATGGCCAAGCATGACCATACCATAGTTCCACCAGTCGTGGGCACTTCCATCCAAGTGCAATGTAACATACTTAATCGCATCCTCCTCAGGCATGGGATTAAGCTGGAAATAAGTGTCTAATTTTTGGACCCACATTCACGCTGAAGTCTTCCCTTTACCGTCATAGTATGGAATGGACAACTTTCCCAACTTTTTCCTCATCTCATAATTTTGTTGCCTATTCCCTCTCATGGGCATATGCTTGAGTCTAACATCCATATACTCCCTGAAGAACATTTCACCCTAAAAATTTTGTCCAGCATTTGTCCAATCCTCTAGTATTTGGTCATGTATCTCCAGTTGTGTAGGACCAGTGTTATCCTGGTCATTTTATCTCAAAGAGAATTGTGGCATGAGTGGCCTTATAGAAGAACATGCTCTAGCGTATGTCCAAGCTCCTCTATTAATCAATGTATCTCCATTACCTCCATTACCTAGTCCACCTACCTGGTTAGCATTATTACCCTGGTTGGCATTTTTGCCTTGATCTACTCTAGTCAGGTGTTGTGTAATTGCTAGAGCCATCTATTACAATGTGGTCTATAGCTCCCTTTGCCCCCTATCAAGATCACTCAGCATCATCTTGGTGTTGGGTTCTCCCCCTTCCCCATCTCGATCATCCATGGCTAGTGCTGAAAAGGGCTCACCCTCCTCCTCAATTTCTAAAAAAACTTGTAAGTCTAGGTTTGTCTGGTTTCTCCTCAAGAAGTACTGATGTGGGATGCATGAAACCTCACAGGATGGTAGGAATAATAGGTTTTGATACCACTATAATAAGCACCCTAGTTGCACCCAAAACTAACCCAACAAGGAATCTTTATGACTTTGGTAGATTTGTTAGTGTTTCTTTTTTTTTTGTGTTTTACAAAGACTAATGCATGTAACGTAAATATAGAATTACAAGCATAGATACACACAGCTAAAAAAACCAACACACTATATTTGTGTTAATTGAAAAATGAGTAAATGAGTACAATGCCAATCATGTGGTGACTCACTAAATCCCTTAGTGATCATATGAACATTATTTCAAGCGGATATCCCAGCAAGTGCCGAAGGTGCTTCATTTGTTCTCTGACCCACAGAACTACGAACTCTACAGGCTGGGTTTTCTATGGACTTCACATACTAGATCTACAAACTCTATATGCCACTTCTACAGACTCTGTAGCTAAATCTATGGACTCTGTAGGAGCTTCTACAGACTCTACAGCCAAAAAACTATGGACTCTATAGGCAGAAAACTATAGACTCTGCAAGCAAGAAACTATAGACTCTATAGGCCAAAACTATGGACTCTAAAAAAAAATATAGACTCTGTAGGTAGTAACTACAGACTCTGTAGGCAAAAACTATGGACTCTATAGAAAACTATGAACTCTACAGGTAGAAAACTACAAACTTTGCAGGCAAAAACTATGGACTCTACAGAAAACTATGGACTCTGTAGGTAGAAAACTATGGACTCTACAGGTAGAAACCATGAAATATACATAAAACTATAGACTCTACAGGTAGAAAACTATGGACTCTATAGGTGGAAAACTATGGACTCTATAGGAAAAAACTATGGACTCTATAGAAAACTACAGACTCTGCATACAAGAAAATATGGACTCTACAGGTAGAAACTACAGATTTTGTAGAAAACTACAGACTCACTTGGGTACATATAAATGCTACAGTGATGGAGCTACTACAATAATGTGTTTCTATAGTGGTACAAATGCTATAGTGGTACAACTACTATAGTGGCATAGTTGTTATAGTGGCGTATTTGCTACAATGGCTAAGAGCACAAACTCTAGAGACCAATCCCAAGGATTGATGTCTAGAGTGTTATAGATGATAAGGATGTTCTCAAATGCCCAAATAAGCTACAAGTGTAATAATTCTTTTCTTCTTATCCAACATGCCCCAAAAAGCCACAAGCACTTCCCTTTACCCTTTCTCCAAGGGGTGACTCAACTCACTTGACCAATGTGGGATAAAGGATGTACAACAATCCCTCATAAAGTAAATGTTTAAAGTGACACTCCATGTCTTTCAGTTGGGTTAAATGTTACCCTTTTTGTAGCACTTCAGGCCCCCAAAAATACTAGCAACTGGACTCCGAATGGTGCAAGTGATAGCTTGCCAGAAAGCTCTCAGCAAAGAGCATCAAATCCAATCATCAAAACTGGCCTCTATTGCATCCTATCAACTTACTACAAATAGTAAGTGTGCTGGAAATTGAGTAAGCCAACTGCTAAAATGGGGACATTACAATATTCAATCATATACACTAGTTTAAAGTATTTATATTAGATCATCCAATGCATGTATAATGCCAAAATGTATGGGGGGGCTATAATAAAACCTAAAACCTTATAAAAGCTAAAAAACTAGATTTGATTGTCTTAAACATGTCTGAGTTTATAGTCAATCCTAGGGTTTTGGAACATTCTAGACTCAATTACATAGGTTATAAGTCATATAAATTCTCTTATAAAAAAATTATGTAGAGAGTGGACTATGAGGGACACAAAAATAGTTTTGAGAGGGGCTTGATCTATAAATAATGGTAGACATAAAATGGAAGAGACCAAAGATATTAAACAATTTTAATACCATACCATGATTTTATGCCTATTTTTCTTTTAAGTTGATAAATATGAAGATAATAACAACAACATATGCATCCACATATGGGTGGTAAAATTTATCACTAATTAAATATCGATAACTTATATTTTAAATTCAAAAAATAAAATGGAATGGAGTATATCTTAAAATTTATTATTAAAATAAAAGGTAAAAATTGACATCTAATGTGAAATTAACTTGAATTATACTCAACATCCATGATCAAATATTCAAACCATTACCACAGTGCAAAACATAGGACATGAGACACAAAATAAGAGGAAAATAATATTTATGAATATAGAATACATAATCCATAATATATATATATATAATAATTTACAAAGGTAGATGAGGGATATAAATAGCTTTTACAAGACCAAGCTCCCCTTTCCTTATTGGCTCCACTAAAGGTGGATTCCATAAATGGTGGTAGGACATGTGAGATGATTAAACATTAAATGCACACTTCTATAGACATGTGCACACACTAATCATACTTAGTGTAAAATCTAACTTCTTAGGTTAACTTAATATTAGTGCATTTAGAATAATACATTAACACTATCTTTTAAAATATTAGATGCATTGCCTTCATATTCTAAAGTAATATACTCAAGTATACTATCAAGTGTTTCATTCATCATTTATAACATATAGTTATTGATATATCATTATTTTAAAACATGGATGGCATAGCATAGAATAATACATGACATGTTTTAAGACCAACTGATATAGGTAATTTAATACATCCCAATGTTATATATTTAGTTGAAGAAGGTAACATTTTCATTAGATTTTCAATATCACATCTGAACATTCTAAGGAAAGGAATTATACACATATTAAATCTAACTTAATCATTTACAATG
This sequence comes from Torreya grandis, assembly GCA_037957365.1. NCBI lineage: Eukaryota > Viridiplantae > Streptophyta > Pinopsida > Cupressales > Taxaceae > Torreya > Torreya grandis. The sequence goes on along the minus strand of JARHVA010007922.1, from coordinate 98,849 downwards.
TTATTTTCCTTCTATATGAACACTAATGTCCAAAGGTTAGGCAAGCGAAAGATGAGTCTTTTTAGGATTTTTTGGAACTATGATTGGCACATTGTCATGCTTATGTGAGTTAATATTAGATTTTGGATTTTATAATTTATAATATGAAACATCATTTTTCATAGGTTTATCTAAATTGGAAGTTGTATATTTAACTTATGGTTTCACAATAGATATATCAAATGTAATGTCACCACTATTAATAAGATCTTATATTTTATGTTTCAAAGCATGAAACCTATCCATTAGATGACCACTGATTCAAAGATATAAAAATAATAATTTTGAATGAAATGTTTATGGAACATAGACCCATTCATAAAGCTTAATAGAAGGTAATACAATCAATGTTCTTATCAAGTATCCTTTTCAATGTTTAACTTTAATTAAGTTTTTAAAACTTTCGTGATCAACTAAAGGAATGAATATGAGTTTTTTTAGGTGTATTTATATTATTAGAAAATAGTTTAGTATTTGTCTTGATTATTGCGTGGATAATTTTAGGATTATTATGATGATGAATATAAGTAAAATCTGAATAAAAATTATCATAGTTAAGTACATGTGATTGTAAAATATCTTCATCAAGGAACATGACCTCATAGAAAATATATTTGAAATATTTGTAAACATGGTAAATAAATTCATATTTGAGATGAGGAAAAACATTTATGTAATAGATATGTTTTCTCTATATGTATTTGTTGATATATCAAATGATGCATGTTGAACTTGATTCTTAGAATATATCATAAATAGGTTCAAATTTTGCATGTTAAAGATATGGAATACACTCAAATGTATCATGTAGTCATTTATTAGTGATAAATCAATATATGAAAGCCTCTTAAAATTTAAGTAAGGTGCATATGGAACCACTTTGTATATTATGAAACTAATCTAAAACATGTCTCATTAAACTTCTAGGAAATATCTTAATCAAGATTATATCATTAACACCATATTTCCATAGAGAATCACAAAACTAATTAAGATGTAGCTAAGGATCTCCATACCCATAAAATAAGGAAAACTTGTGCATTATAATTAAGCATATTATGTAGGAAAGAAGAATAAAAAATCTTGCACACTATAGATTGGCCATATATAACATTAGAATCAACCCAAGAATTGGATGTAATAGTCTCTAGAGATAAATCTTGTACTTATAATTATAATTATCCTATTACATACATCATAGTAAAAATATCATGGGTTGCCATAAAAAAAATATTAAGAGGTTCATTCACGATTTTAATAATGTTATTAGTTTTAAACATTGTATAAATATGGATAGAAGGATAAGTTAAATCATTATAAATCTTAGAAGAATCATTTGAAATAGATGGAGAATTTGCATTATCTTCTTATTCAACAATTTCCATAATCTTAGCAGAATTACAAGGATCCTTCCTTAACTTACTTTTGAAATTTTCCAATAGATCCATGATTATGTTATTCATTCATTTCTTTGGTACTTTTATCTTTAGAAACACCATCTTGAATATGGACATTCAAGGAATGAGTTTGAAGAGAAAAAATTGCATTTAAAGAGTCATTTTTTAAATTTTCATTCAAAGGAATAAAAAATAATTTTTAACACTAATATTTTTGAAAAATAATAGGAAAAGAATATTTCTCAACATTTTCATTCAAGGAAAGAGTAGAAATATAACTATTTTCATCATTAGCATCATTGTCAACATTTTTATTTAAATAGGGATTAGGAATGCAAACATGTTCAAAATTTCCATTTAAATTAGATTATATAAAATATTAAACATTATATTGCATTTATTGAGATTTAAAACTAAATTTATTTAAGTTACTTTACTTAATATTAACATATTTTTCTTTAATAATTTATTTTTTCATAAAATTTGGAATTCCATACTCATGGAGGTCAAATAAAAACAACCAACACCCAAAACATTCATAGCATTTTTATTTTCACATGGTTCAATATTATTAAAATTAATTTTCCTTAGTTTCATCTAGATCATCCTCATAAGTATAATAATAAGATTAGTCATCATTCCAATCATATAGAGAAGTTTTTCAATATTTGGAAATATTAAATAAAGGAATGATTTATCATAAAATAGGGTTTGAATGATAATGGTTATTAAAATTTGAAACAAATAAGAAAAATCCTAACTCATAATCTAAAACATTAAAAACAAAATACCCTAAAAAGAAAGAGAACATTAAACCCTACGATTGATTTATTTGAAAATTGAATGGGTTCACCAAAAACTTTTAAATATTTAGCACACAATGGGAATAAAATTATGCACAAATATTAAAATCATTTCACAACAAAAATATAGTAATTAAAATTAAATACAGTCATATATATGAACAAACATTCAAAATTTGGCAAACAGGGATGATATATAAATACACATATTTTTAATTTCCTATTTAGTTTTGGGGGATGCAATAGTTATAAAAGTTGATCCAAACTAGAAGAATAACAAAACCCATAAAATGTTTCATGATATGAGAAATTTTGAAAAAGGTTCAAAATCCATAGCTTAATGATTTTGTATTAGGATAGAATTGGCAATTGATAGAATCATCTATTTATAGTCAAGACTTAAAATTTATGGGATTAGTGTGATGTATAATGATAATATTATGTTTCCACCAATTTTTTTCTAAGTTTATGTATATATTGTGTTGAATTAATTCCACTTTGACCTTGACCTAATCTTATACAATATCACAATAGAAAGAGCATGTGTAAGTTATATGGCTTAGGAACCTCTTAAGGAGTTTCAGCTACATATCTCATATGTTTATAATCAAAGTTAATTTAATTAAAGTGTTTTATGAGAGTAATCCCAACCAAGTGATAAATAGGGCATCACCTTCTCTCCATAGATAATCAAATGTAATTACATGCTTCATTATAACCTTATATTGATACAAGACCTTGGCACAAGCTGGAAAAGGGGATATTAAATCAATGCACATACTCCTTGATAATATGTGAAGACCTCTTGATAATACTTGATAAAATTTTCATGAGAGATTCAAATTATAAGAGATTAGGAGGAGAGGAATAAATAATGAATTGGATAAGGGTACCCTTTTTGTGTGTGTGTGTGTGTGTGTGTGTGTGTGTGTGTGTGTGTGTGTGTGTGTGTGTGTGTGTGTGTGAGTGTGTGTGTGTGTGTGTGTGTGTGTGTGTGTGTGTGTGTGTGTGTGTGTGTGTGTGTGTGTGTGTGTGTGTGTGTGTGTGTGTGTGTGTGTGTGTGTGTGTGTGTGTGTGTGTGTGTGTGTGTGTGTGTGTGTGTGTGTGTGTGTGTGTGTGTGTGTGTGTGTGTGTGTGTGTGTGTGTGTGTGTGTTATAACCTTATTTTGATACAAGACCTTGGCACAAGCTAGACAAGGGGATATTAAATCAATGCATATATTCCTTGATAATATGTGAAGACCTCTTGATAATACTTGATAAAATTTTCATGAGAGATTCAAATTATCAGAGATTAGGAGGAGAGGAATAAATAATGAATTGGATAAGGGTACCTTTGTATATATACATACACACACACACACACACTTCACAAGGGAACACCTACACATGCAAACTATGACCTCTTAAAATACCCTAAGGGTTTACAAGGAGAAATGAATAATAAACTTAGACATTCTAGATTAAATACAAGACCTTGGCACAAGCTAGACAAGGGGATATTAAATCAATGCATATATTCCTTGATAATATGTGAAGACCTCTTGATAATACTTGATAAAATTTTCATGAGAGATTCAAATTATCAGAGATTAGGAGGAGAGGAATAAATAATGAATTGGATAAGGGTACATTTGTATACACACACACACACACACACACACACACACACACACACACTTCACAAGGGAACACCTACACGTGCAAACTATGACCTCTTAAAATACCCTAAGGGTTTACAAGGAGAAATGAATAATAAACTTAGACATTCTAGATTAAATGGAGGTATTAATATTAACCTAAGATTAAAAAAAAAATTAAAATTGTAAAAATAATAAGATGAGTCAATGGATGACAATACATGACCCAACATAAAGTTAAAGTGTACCAAAAATATCCAAATTTGTGCTCATGAACCAAGTCAAATAAAAACTGAAAAAGACCTAGTGGAAAAGGGTATTGTACAAAAAATAAGTGTCTACACATCCTGATAATGATTTGACCATTATTAAAACATTATGATAGTGGGCGTGTTAGTTATGGCTCCTTTGGCCCTTATCCTCCATGTTCACCATGTTTCATTATGATGATGTTATTTTTCATACTTTTATGTGGTTGTTTGAGCACTAGTAAGGTGATAATTTTGATTTAATAATTATTTATATACATAAGAACAATAATACATCTATATACTAATTGATCACATCTTATGCTTATGAAATTACAAGGAAGACGACTAGATATGACTTATTTAGCTTTCATTTCATTTTATTTAATAATTATAGTTAAATACATGTACAAAAATAAGTGTATTACATTAGTGAAATAACATGTAGCTCTTATCCTAGTTACATCTTGAATCATATATCATATGGAAAAGATGGGATTTTATCATATACATGGATTTAAGTTTTTACATGCATGAGTGATGATTATAAAAACATCACAAAGTAAGGGGTTGAATGAGGTAGGGACATAAATCAAAACCCAATTTTTATATATATTCAAGTTCTTATTATCAAAGATTAGGGATTTAGAAAATGGGAAGAAATTATAATAGTTTCATACACTGATTCACTAATCTAAAATAGATTTCAATTGAGTAGTCATAGATAAAAGGATACATAATTTTTCAAACCATGATCAACACAACCACTATTATAATAAGATTGGTATTATTGGAACAAACTATTAGAGTTGAAATAGTTTAATTATTCTCTATCACTATTGGTATAATTTGATTCTTCTCACTTCATTATATAACAAATTATTTTATTGATTTTATTTTTCATTGCTTTTGGACCTTCTTCAAAGCATTTAAAACTTATATCAAAATTAAAGTGTGTTAAAAATAAAGTATTCTCCTATAAACCTTATTATCAATTATTAATCACTTTAGGTAATTTCATTCACTAATACATAACCAGAAATTTATTCACTATATTTTATAGTATTTAGATCATATTTTCTTATGTGCCCCATTTTGATGTATTAATGTAATTTGGTAGGATTTTTTATGATAAAATAAATGTATTAATGATCACTGCAAAAAATCCAACCTTACCAAAACAACATAACTCATCTCTAGGTCGATGGAACATAGGATTATACCATCTTAGGTAACATGGTAAGGTTTTGCACTTCATGACAACACAAGGAAAACTGTATGAGGAAGAGGTATGACCTATAAGACATGACCCTTGGGTTGTAAAGGTATGTGATCTATACTTATATCATAGTTTTTTAAGAGATAAATATAGAGAGAATGTAATTGATATGTAAAAGAGATTTATAAGTGAATATATGAGATATATTATAGTGATAAAAAGTGAAAATGATAGAATGAAGATAGTTTAAAAATATAAGAAATGTTTTATACTTATATATATGAATAAAGAGAGTTAGAGTAGGAAATACCTATGCATAATATAATTTTTATTTGAATGAATCGATAATAACACACCTACTTTAAAATTTATGAATGCATGTATTGACTAAGGATTAACCCCCAATACTAACCTCGAAGTAACATTATATCTAACTAAAGTAACTAAAAATCACATAAACATTTGTACTCAAGTAACATATTATATATCAACATTTGGTGGCATTGTATGGAATTTGGTTATCTAATGTTTAGAGGGAAGTATCCATTAGAGTTATATTATCTTGTATAGCCAAAAATTGAATATTGGTGGGATAAAATATTGAAAATAATTCTCACTCTGAAATAGGAAGAACTCATGAATCACTACATGAGGTAAAAACAAACTTATTCAGGCCATAGGATGATGAATTTTGGGTTAAAATTTTGGAATTACTATAGAATTGGATATAAGACATGAAAAACATTGAGAAGGGTCTAGAATTTATATCAAAAAAATAATCAAGTGGACCATGGAGAAGTTAGATACTCATGCAGAGATTGAAGAATTATGGACTTGGGCCATTAATTATTAGTTTGAGACCATACTCAATTCATTTTTAATCATATGAGATTTCTAAGGTTGTAAAGAACTATAACCATATAATAAAAATTAAATCAACCACCAATGAATACCCTTATATTTATAATTTAGACACCACTAATATAAGTAAAATAAACTAGTTAGCGTTAAAACTACTAGAAGGCACAAAGGAAACAAGAGAAAAGAATATAAAAGAATAAATATTGTAATTTACACCAGAAATAGTTATGAATTATATTTAAAATTAAATTTTATATATAGCCACACTCATGGGGACACCAAAATAATTCAAACCACTGGGTGAAGAAGCCCACTTGGTGGAGACAGTTACCACCCACATTAGATGAGGCATAATGAAAGTAAATAAGTAGAGAAATAAGTTAGGATAAGAGATAAGGGAAAAGATAAAATATAATAATATGAAGTTATGTAGAAAAAATAAATTTCAAAATTAATAGGATAAATTACTTAAATACTTGACAAATATCGAACAATATTAGTTGATAGATATGATGCAATACAAAGAGATACAATCAAAGAATAAATCATTGCCAATAAAAATAAAAAATAAGGTAATACATAGTAAAAATAATATAATATAGTATCAAATATAACATATAATAAATGGAATGAATATTTAACAAAGAATTTAATTTGGAAGAGGAGATATTAGTTAATCAATGTACTATACAAGGAGAGAATGTAGAGGTAGAAGATAGAGGATAAGAGATAGGAAGAAACACCCATTTCAAAATCATAATTAAAATATAGAACATTATTAAGTAAAAAAATTAGACCAAATTCCATCCCCATTCAACACATAGAGCACACATTCACTAAAATACAAGTACATATAGGAAATGAAGTAGAAGATAATTACAACCAATTCATTGAATAAGTTGAAAAAAAAAAGAATGTTTGGAAACGTTATTTGGAAAGAATTATTTTTAACAGTAATTTAAGAGGGATAAGGGTAGAATTATACCCCTAGTAAGACAATACAAGGATACCCAACTGGTAATTTTGAGTTATAGTTATATAAAAATTAGATTGATTAATTAGAGTAGCAATAGTTCAAGTATGAATTCAAATACTTTAAAGATGACTCAGAATAGAATTAAGTTATCTCTTTTTGGAAAATATACCAATGATGTGGAAGAATAATAATTCATGTTAAATTTTTATTAGATAATTCATAATATTATTGAGTATATAATAGTGATTTTCAACTTTATAGGGACCTTGAGAAATGATGCACTCAAATGGTACATGAAAAATATATGACATATAGATTCTTGGAAAGATGTAAAAAAGGAATTTAAGGGGGATTATTAATTTATATATACCACCAATGAAAGTGTTATAAATATGTGAGAACTAATATAAAAATATGATATTGTAAAATAATATGATCAATGATATAAAGCAAGTGTATGAAATTTGTAAGAACTGCTTAACAAAAAACAACGAGAAAAATGGTTTGTCTCTAGCTTAGTGCCATATATAAGATCCAATGTGGATGGAAATATTTTTAATACATTTTTAGAAGCATTAGAGATGGATTCCTAATTTGAAGCAAAATATTATAGGAGAGATATAAATACTTCCCTCAAAGAAAGCATATAGAGATTATAATAAGAATTGGCATAATTATGATCAAAATAAGATATTTAGATGAAGGAACAGATTATATTTCACCATAGTCAAAGGCTAATTATACATTAAAAATAATATGGTGACAAATTTTTGTATAAAATTAAACATTAGGATATAATGTCCACATTAGGATATGGAAAAAATGGAGTAAACAAATAGAACGTCACAAATACTGGATAGTATGCCACCATTGATTCAACAACCCATCTATGTAGATAGACTATACCATGAGATATGCAAAGTTTATGAATAATACCCACAACAATTATTCCCAATGATGGAAGTATACCCACATAAGAATAAACTCATGTATTTTACTACATGTTGATCATTCAACCAATATATCTACACCTACCTAGGACATGACACAATGGAATAAAAAAGAGATACAAATAGAGGAATAATAACTAGAGTAAAGTAGATGACACCATCACCCAAAAAGGTGGGCCCTATAAATATCATAAAATTGGGGCATACCAACCATAACCATAATATAAACCCCCCCACACATATATAATGTAGCACCTTAAGGAAAATAAAATCAATATTTTAATAATAATATAGGTGGTTACCAATTAGGAGATCAAGGCAGAAATAGAGGAGGGTACCATGAAGCTATAAGAAGTTAAAAATGAGGAAAAGGATATAATCAAGGCTAAAATAAAATTTATATCCAATAAAGGTCTCCTTATATCTGTGTATGTGTGGAAAACTAGGGCTTATGACAAGGAACTACATATAAGAATTGAAGGTATAGTTTGTATTCTACCACAAAAATAGAACACATGATTCATTATCCTGTCCAAACTAACACAATTATAAAAGAATGATAGTACCAAAATATAAATTTCAGTCACATCACCACCACAAAATGGAACCAAAAATGTAAATAAAGTACCAAAGGTACTTGAAATAAAATGGAGATGTAACGAGGTGAGGTACAAAGAGGAAGACACCAAAATAAGAGAATAAAGAGAGATTTCAATTAAAAGAACATTTATCTTGGATAAAATAAAATAATTTATAACATTGGTAAAGGAAAATACATAAATATCCAAGAAAATACTACAATGAATAATTATTGAGGATAAAAAACAAAGGGTTTGGTAATCACAAGGAATGAATCTAATATCATAAAAGGTAAGGATAAGGTGACTAAGTAAAAATAAGACTTGAAGAGGATAGTGAAGAAGAATATGCCAACATACATGAACATGAGAAGGTGGTATAAATAATTATAAAAAATATTCAATAAAATAAATTTAAATAAAACACAAATCTAACTTACTTTGATGAAGAAAAAATTGAGAACCTTAAGCATATGTTAAAGTTAGTTAAAAAACCAAGGATTGTTAAATAAATTAATGTAATTTTATTAATACTAGAATATTTAGGAAAGAGAATTTAGAGTGATAAAGTTAGATTGAAAATAAATAAAAACCATGGAGGAATGCATTTAGGACCAATCAAAAATGGAAGAAGACAACCATTATCTTATATTTCAAAATTAATGGTAAGGAGGTAAGAAAGACATTACTATATGTATGGGTAGATACCAATGTCATTCCAAGAAGTACCTAGGAATCACTAAGTAAATCATAGATACATGAAAAAACCTATGATATCTCCATGGAAAATGGGACACTTACTTCACCCATATAAATGCTCCACAATGTGAAAATCAATTTCACGGGCATAAAAAATAAGGCCAACTTTGAGGTCATAGATATGTAAGATACCAGGTACCTAGCACTATTAAACTTAGATTGATTTTTAGATTGTAATGGTAATCTAGACTTTGAAGAAGAATAAATGAAATTTTAAGGTAATGGTGTGGTGGTTCACCTTCCATTAGAGACAGACATGGTAGACACATGGTTAGAGAAACTATGGCTTAATGAGGGATAAAGTGAATTTGATGAATTATCTATCTTATATACTATTAAGAAAACAATGAATCTCAATAGAGATAATGACTTGAATGAATATGGCGAGGTGGTTCTAGAGACTGAAAATTTAGAGATAGAATTAAAAGAGGATATCAAGGCATGGCTATATGTAAAAAAGAAACAAGGGTACAAAAATCATTCATATGAATAAATTATTGACTAAATTATAAAAAAATACCATATAAAAATATTTTACATCATAGAAAATGAGAATACACTATATTTAATAGGGGCATCACATGTCAAACTACCCAAAATTAGTGGCATGAGGAACATTGAATAACACCTAGAATGGTAAGTGTTTTTACCTGAGAAGATAAAAGTATGGAAGTAATAGATGACACTTTGACTATCACTGCTATAAGGTGGTGGAATACTCATATGGAATCTATCTAAAGTTGGAAAACCTTTAGTGTTCTATTGAAAATATTATTTTCAAACAAGAAATATATTTTAGGGAGTTTTTGAAGTATGTTAGAAAACATACTCCTAAACTACATATCCTACATTGTGAAAATCGCTAGATTAAAAAAAAGGCAAAATAAATATAAGGATTTGGGTACAATTAGTTTATTATATCCTCAAAGAATATCCTAGAACTTGGTATATACACTAATAAATGTAGAAAGGAACCAGAGATTGGGACCAACTAAAAATTTATTTCTATAGAATGTTTAATTTATAAGATCCAAACACAAGATTATGTAGGACCCTATGAAAAACTAAAACATTATTGTTCATATTATATGACACCATAAAACATAATTTAATAATATTAAATAAAAAATTGTGATAATGGGCCACAAAATGAGTGGGAACCAAATGTAGTTTTTACACAAATACAAAATGTTGTGGAGCCAATAAATGAATTAAAGTACTTTTTACACAATTCAGAGAATGAATAAAGAGTACATTGTATAAAATTGATCAAGAAATACCATAAAGATGAGGAGGTTAGTCAAAAGATATGAAAATAGAAATTGAAGAGGGAGAAAGAGATTTAATTAAAACCCATAAAGATAAAACATAGTATTTATATCAACCCTTCATAATTAGAGAATAAAAAATAAACATAGAAGGAAATCCCTAAATGTCTAAAGTAGGGAATTATTGGACCAAATTAGAGGTATAAAAAATGATAAATTATTAATATAAGTTGAAGACCTATTCCCCAAAACCTTCATATAACTTAAAGAGATTAAAGACGAGGAGGGAATGATGAAGATACATGTCAAAGAATATATAAAACCATTGAGGAAGAGACCTTATCACCTTAATTTTAATGTCAAGGAAAAATTAAAAATTGAGCTAGACAAGAGTAGCTAGTGGTATTATCACACCAGTGGAAGATTCAGAATGGACAAGCCCTATGGTTATCTAGAAAAAGAAAAAAGAGGGAAATTCAATTTTTTTTTACTATATAAAACTAAATAAGTAATTCATGCATAATCCATTCCAAACACATTTTACAAAAGAAATTTTTGAGAATGTGGTGGGAAGAGAAGTATACTCCTCCTCTACAGATAGATTTTTGGGTTATCACTAAGAGAAGTTAACACAAAAAGACTACTCAAAAAATTACATTTATGAAAAAATGGTGGTCATTTATGTAAACATTATTTCCATTTTCCTAACAATGCACCTATGATATTTGGCTACATTATGGTTAATTCTTTCAAGGAATTTATTCATTATTTTTTGGAGGTCTACTTAGATTACTAGGTGGTATATGGATCACTAAAGGATCATTTCCAAGCATTGCTAATGTCTTCATGATGTAAACAATTGAATGTTTCCTTGAATTTGAATAAATATGTGTTTACAATTATATTAAGAACATTTCTAGGACATATCATTTATAAGGAGAGATTAATGGTGGACCCAATGAAAACAAAAATAATTGTAAATCTACCACCACAAAAAGTGCATAAAGAGGTAAGTAAAATATGGGGATCAAAAAGTTATCACCAAAGATTCATTCTAAATTATACACAATTAACACCACAATAAAATAACTATTGAATAAAAATAAAAATCAAATTATCAATCAACATGGATGTTGTAATGTTAATAAAATTTCAACATATTGAATAATAAGATATGTAATATACCTAAATTTTTTTTTGTTGGTGTAAAATTATAATTACACCTTAAGTTTACTTAGTGACTAAGTTATTTTCCTAGGATTTCTTATTTTCTTATTTATAAAATAATCTTATTTGGACATACCAACTTACACTAAATTCCAAGTTGCACACCAAAGTGGAATTTAGGTAACCACTTGAAATTACTTACATTTATGGAACCACATGTATTTATGAGGCCTTCCATTCTCTTTAAAATTAAGGATCTTAATTACTCTCACATTACCTTGGATTACATTGGTATTGCCATGGGTATGGTATAGAGAATAGAATATAGTGATAGTTTATTGTATTGTTTAGTCCTTACCTTTGTGTAGTGTTAATATAATAGTAATGGTGCATTATTGTATCCAATTTCTATGTCTCTTTACTTTTCATGATGTGAACTATGTTTGGTACTAATTTTATTGATTATGGATATTCCATAATTATAATATGGTATCAAAGTAGTTATCCTAGGTAAACTTCATCATCTTAGTCATGTTACAACCCTTCTTGGGTTTAACTTAGAATTTATCACATTTTTTTAATAGTAACCAAAATAAGCTAAATTTTATTCAACTAATGGATATTTTAACAATGTAATAATTTATTATTTACACCATAATAAATTATAATTTTTTTTTATTTTATGCTAAAATCAACTAATAAACAATAATTTAATAATACTTAGCAAATCCACTAAGCATTAAACTAGTAATTGTATAGCCTAAATAGGTATTAATGGTACAAAAGCTATATGAATATATAATAATACATAATATCTCAATGGAGAGTATAACATGGTAAATAACAAAGACATAGGTATACTAATCCATCTATAAAAATCATGTACAAAACCACAAGTAAAAGCACAATATATTAAATAATGAGCATGCAAGTATTCTAACAACCATTGTTAAGATAATCTATTTACTACAATAATAAAACATATAATCAATGCTACAAATCAAAATATTAGTGTAATATCCATAAATATGGATCAAAATTAGTTCATATTCATCCATAGAGAGTGAGAGAAACATTTGGGCACTTTACCTTCAACCACATACAGACGGTCTCCAACACACCTCACCCTTGGGAGTGGCCCTTACATTTACAAAGGGGATTATAATGACAATGTGAGCATATAGAACCATTTGATAACACATGAAATTAAAATAACTATTACATATAGCTAGTCATGCATACCTTAAGTACACCTCTATCTGCTATGACCTCAAGCAAACACATAAACTAGAAGTATAGTGGATAGATAACATATACAACTATAAAATTACTTCAGCCAAAACATTTTATACTATTTTTAGATTTCAAAAATTTGGATCACACTCCACATCAACATTCCTCTCTACTATAATAAAATTTTCTCATTACCTTTCCTATTAATGTATCATGGGTAACTTGTAAATAAGTTCCTTTCTTTTCACCCATCATTCCTTAATAAGAACGGTGATTATTTAACTATTATTCATAATTAGAATTATTCAAAATTAAATCACACAAAATAAACCACATGAATAGAATGCTACCTAAATATTTTATTAAAGTATTTCTCACAAAAATAAAAGAATCAAAGCTCATGTTAAGCTTTTAAAATCATACCATGGAATTTATGTATTATGCAAACCTATACACACTAAAATTTTTGAAAGGTAAATCAAATCCAAAACACATTAAGGCTCATATTTTACTACCACTATTCGGTTGCATTCAGGTCTATGTTAAATCCATATAAAAATTTTATTCTTCACATCCTAAAGGCCTTTGTATTTTATTTATAAGTACACATTTCCAACTCTCTCAAAACCTCATACAAATGACAATTACACCGAGTTTATAATTTAGTTAGATGTTTATTTAATTGAGAATTATTGGGTTCCACTCTAAATTCATGAAAATAATAAAAGTCTCATGTTTAAATACATGTGTTACCCTTATAAGCCTATGGGTGAGAGTGAAATCACACCCATAGTTTTATAAGGATTAAATGCTCTCCCAAAAATGTTTCCAAAATGTAGACAAGCCACAATATAATTCAAGGTAAAATCTTGTAAACCTCAGAGATAAATATTATTCAAATTCATATAAATCTTCAAATAGCTTTTTTACTTAAGCCAAATAATCTACAAACATATTGGATTAGTAATAATTCAAGTGATTTACACTCATATAGGTTCACAAGTATTTAAATAGATTACAATAACTAACTCAAAACCTTCAATCAAGTATTCAATAGTTAATTAAATTTACAACAACATAAAATAGACTACAATCACCTAGTGTAAACCATCCCAAAAGTAAAACCATTTCCAAAGGTAAAAACAACAATGCATAACCATAAATTTGGGACAAATCCACAAGGATGTGCTACATCCAATAAAGACAAATAATTACCACTTTTTAATGTTTTATTATGGAAAAATGATATCATTATAACATAATATTTTATGGGGGTTTTATTCTCTATCATTTTTTATCATATATATATATATATATATATATAAAGTGTGTGTGTATATATGACCATTTTAAAACAACTAATATAACATATACTTCAGTTGTATACTTATTCAACAACATTTCACATTGTTGTATTAAAACCACCATAATGTATTTAATAGTTACTTAGAGCAGACAATTTTAAAAAGCTTTATTTATTTAAATAAAAATAATTATACATAATAATACAGTCACTTATATATTATAATAGATGGAAAAAAATTTAAAATTACAATGGCTATCTATGCTACCAAAACTAGAAAAAATACTAAGGTAGTAAACCTCAAGCTACGACCACTATTTTTGGATTCATTAGGGTTTTTCCAGGAATAAAACTATTTTTCCAAAATATACAACTACATTGTTTCATATTCATAACTTGTGAATAAATACCTCCTATTGAGATCAAACTCACTAAATGGAAAAATAATCATAGTAGCAGTAACTAATACCACTCACAACCATATTAAAAAATACTTCACAAATAAAAGTATGAATAGAATAGGCTACATGAAATTGTTGGGATTTATAAATCATTAACAAATTGCTATTTCTTAATTTCCATAGGTAAAAAAACAAAAAAAAAAATCAAAACATAAATTTTTCATATTTCCCTTAAATTTGATGTTACTTACTTGTAATTAAATCCAAAACATCCCTTTCAAAATTGTCATGACCATAAAACCTTTCTTTTCACATTTTTGTTCATTCATTCTCTCTCTCATTGTGTGTTCATAATTTTCCAATTTCATTTATTTTTATCTTTCAAAAAATGATGTTTTCCATATCAATAGAATCCTAGTTCTCATATACTTTCTAACACCATATTCTCTTTCAAAACTATCAATAGTGCCTCCATCAACGAGCTTGATAAAATAACCATAAAGACTTACTCTAGGGTTTCACTTTGAGTTACATTACTGAATATTTCCACCCGCTTGACTGCCTTTTTGACTTGCATGTTGATAAAAAAAAAAATCAATAATTTCCTATCTTTTCACTTTGTTACATAAAATTAATTTCCTTTTGACTCTCTTTAAACCTTCAAAGATTAATATGACCATGCCACAATTATCAAATTTGCAATAACTGGATTAAAACCTAAGTTTCCCACAAAGTACATTAAACCCATTAGGTCCCTTATCAAGACCGTAATATTTATATAATACAAACTAATATATTTATAGTGATGATATAGTTAGAACAAGATAAGTTCATGCAACTTTACAAGTAGGTTTTCAAGGAAATAATCATACATGCATTCAAAGTCATAGATTATAAAATTATCAAATGGTTCATAGAGATAAAAGCAAATATCATAATCATAAATAATGACAAGTTTTTTGGATCTAGGCCCTAAATCATAAGTAATCCAATATTATCTAGACCAATATGGTTAAGAATAAAACACTCATTGTGACACTATTTACTACAAATATTACTCTCATGGACAATCAAACATCATTGAAACAAATGAGTACATATATGTAACCAATATAGAATTAAAATGTAATCCAAACAATCATAATCATGAAAATCTATGTGTGTGTGTGTGTGTGTGTTAGTTCTTGGAAAAATTTGTGTACTCCAAACTGTCATGATCTACCACCTTCTCCCCTATGATGCTCTCCCTTGGGACAAATCTATGAGGGTAAAAATGCCATGTATCCACCTCAATTAGGGATAAATGTAGTTAGTCAATTTTATTATTTGTATCAAAATAATGAGAAAATTTAACTCATAATAAATGTTATAAATACCAATGAAATATCCATATTAAAATGCATAAATATTAACTATTAACCATACATTTATTGTTGAATAGATATGTTGAAAATAGAGATTTATAATGAAACAAAATAAAACAATCATGTCAGTATATAGCTAAATATCATACATTAACCAATAGTCTAACTATTTGTTTAAATATGTGTTGTTTATTAAGGATAAGACAAGATGTAATAATAATGCACCTAAACTTTCTTTTTTGGTGCAAAATATAATTACACCATAAGATTACTTAGTGATTAAATCATTTTCCTTGGATTTCTTATTTTCTTATTTATAAAATAAACTTACGAATTATTTAGACATTGCCACTTACACTAAAGTATAAATTCCACACCAAAGTGTAATATAGGCAACCACTTGAAACCACTTAAATTGATGTAACCACCTATATTTATGAGGTCTCCATGCTCTTTAAAATCAGGGCTCTCCCACACTCTCACATTTCATTGAATTGCATTCTTATTGCCATGGGTGTGGTATGGAGAATAGATAGCGAGAGATTATTATATTATTCACTCCCTACTATGTGTAGTTTTGATACAATATTAATGGTACACTTTTATATCCAATCTATGTGTATCTTTACTTTTCATGACCTGATCTATTTCTAAGACTAATGTGCTTGAACCTAGCTACTCTATAATTCTAATATGGTATCATAGCAGTTGTCTTAGACTAGCTTCATCATCTTAGGCATGTTTTTAGGGGAAGTTTAATTTAGGTGCATTTTGGGGATATTATGCCTTTGCCATTACATCTATAAGGGTCTAAAACCCATAGGTTGACTGTATACTTGTTGTGGGTTGAATTATTTTTCTCTTGGTGGTTTCCTTATGGTAGTTTTATGATTTAGAGTGTATGTTTTTTTTAGTTTGGCTAAGCTAAGACCTATCTATTATGTCCATAGTAGCTGAGAAAGGTAGTTTATCATATCATTTTTTGAAAATGAAAACCTAAGGCTCCAAATCTACATGACAAGCCTTTTTGTTGCTGATCAATTTGCAATGAATCATTTTTTTAATCTAAATCTAACCATACATATGTGTTCAAAGTTTCTTCTTCTTCTTCTTCTTCTTCTTCTTCTTCTTCTTCTTCTTCTTCTTCTTCTTTTTCTTTTTCTTCTTCTTCTTCTTCTTCTTCTTCTTCTTCTTCTTCTTCTTCTTCTTCTTCTTCTTCTTCTTGGTTGGTTGGTTGGGGGGTGGGGGTGGGGAGGTGTGTGGGTGTAGGCTCTCATTTTGAGGAAAAAGGCTATACCATGCTCCTAATTTTTAAAAATATCGTAGTCAATTTTTATCATACTTGGTTAATTAGATATGATTTTTTTAAGTTTTTGATGGTGGTTTTTGTTGTCTTTTAGATTTTAAAAAAACTAGTTGTTATCTTTTTCATTAATCTTTTTTTTTTAGTTGAAAAAATTGGCCGAGGGGGGTGAATTTTTTATTATATTTAAAAAATAAAAATATATTAAAGTTATGTGGATATTTTATTTGTTTATTTAAAAAATAAAAAATAAAATTTGTTTTTTAGGATGAGCACCACCCACTACCATCATCTCCTCCTGACTTTCCACTAGCCTAAGCCCCATCCTCATTTGTCCCCTAGCTACCTTACCCAAATCTTCACCCTCCAACTTCCCCTCCACCCAACTCCTTCCCTTTCCTCCTCTCACACACCCCCTTATTCCCACTTCCTTATGATCCAAACCACCTGTATCCTATCATCTCATCTAATCCCCACCATCCATATGATACCTATTCCAAAAGTTCCAACACTTGCACACTTCCTCTTTGTTCTTTTCCCTAGTCTCTACCACCCTTCTACTTGTTTCTCTACCTATGTTCTCCTCTCCATCCCTTCACTACATTTCTACCACCTCCACCCCTTCCTACCTAGTCATATTTTTAAAACTATATTGGTCCAATTATTTTGAGACAATTGGATGTGCTCATATATAATTTTACATTTGATACCATTGTATATGGTAATAAGGAATTACCATTATGTACTGAAAAAGAAGTAGAAATGCAGGCTTGTATGATCTTTTTTATTGAAAAAAATTGTGAATAATTGAAACATTATAAATGTACATTGTAGTTTAATCATGACACTCAACCTATCCACCTTCAACCAAAATCACCCATCATTTTTGAATTTAGTATCTTTTTTTAACAAAATTGAATTTTTCCAAGTTTATGCTTGAATAGTTGGATAGTGTGTTGACCAATATCATTTTATTAATACATTGAAATTAGGGGAGGCAACAAGTTTTACCCCTTACCCAAGTGTTATTTTTACACCAAAACATTGTAAGTACTTTTTTAACACTAAAAAATAATTTTCAAAGGCATATTCAGCACATTAATGAACACCGATGGGTGGGGCCTAGTTTGAAAAGGGGTCAACCCCCCCTCCCTACACCCATGTATTTTTTCCAATATAATTAAATTTGTTACATACACATGCAGACTTGGTGATTTAGGCATTCATAATTCTATGTTCACATTTTTATAGACCCCCCTTTATTGAGAGTTTTTTCAAACATATTTGTATTTTTTTTATAATAACTTGAGCATTACTTGGAATTAAGAGGTGATTCATGTTGTGTTATGAATCTAGTTATAACCTATTCCATATAATATATTTAATTATTTAATTATAACTTTTAATTCTAACTTTTTTTAATATTTTGATAGGAATTATTTATAATCGAACATATCCTAAATTCAAACTACATTTTCTTTTCACTCAAGACACCTTTTTTAGGTGTCATTTTTTAAAAATACATGTTTATTCACCTAAAATATAGATTTATAACTAAAATTAAATCATATTTTAAAGAAACATAAAAAAATTGTTTCCCATTTTTAACTCAACTCATAACAAGGTGTTTTTTCCATTAAACTGCATCATTATAAATATCTTGGGAGGAAATATTTTGTCATTAAACTCATTGTAAAGTGCCAAAAAATATTTTTTTGTGGGTAAACATTTACTTACGTCTCTCTTGAGAATTATGTCTAATTTATATGTTTACACACATATGTTTTTGTAGAGACTAAAATTTAATTAATAAATGTTTGTCCTTGACATTTTTACCTTGCTTGGTCAATTTACCATTATGATAAAACATAATAAATGGACTATAAATTCTCATAATTATTATGCATATCTCTTATACTTACCTATTTTATCTCTATTTATCCCTACTCAACATATACTTGACTATCATTTTGGTTTTATAAGCCTTTATTCATCTTAGACATTAACACACTAGTAAGATAAGGGCATATTGCATCCTTATCTAGTAATTCAACCTTTTCCACAAAGTTCAAATGGTCATCTTTTCAAAATTACATGCTTCATAATGACTTTCCTGCATAAACCAATAGGCTAATTATCAAAAACATTTGAAATATTATCCTATAAAATCACATCAAGGGTTACACTTGAAACTAACCAAATCTCGATGACATAAGTTTTTATTTTATGATTGTAAAAGCATCTATCTTCTGAGTAAATATATACTTTTTAATTCTACTACAATACCATATTCCGTAGCCAAGTCTATTATTGTTTTATTATAGGTTAAAGATATCATTTATCAATCATTATAATAAAAAAAATGTTGGTTGCATTCATATTATCCTCCCTAAAGGGATAACTACATTGGATTGAGGTCTTTAGGCTATGTAAGTGGAACTCAGTTAACAAGTTGTTTTTTGAAGATAGCTTGGTCCTTCCCACATCCCCAATCTTTCCCCCTTTTGCATTTGATATCTTTTGTGTGTTTGTGGAAGAATAGAGCATTGATTTTATAGGTATTCCATATGTCAAATCAAGCTCTACACAAAAATAGGTCACTTATATATAAAAGTGAAGAAGCCAATATTTTTAGATCTATTACACAGTTTACTTGAAAAAACTATAGTGGCAAACAATGCACTACAACCTTATCTAACTTTTACAACCTTATCCCAATATACAGAGAATTTTTTTTATGTATCTATGTTTACAAGTTATTTAAAGCAGTTAGAATTCATGGAAAGTTGTTACAATTAGAATTAGTTTGTTTGCAAGGACAATTCTCTAACCCTAGCCCTAGTTTTTATTTTTAATAATTTACAACTTCCATAAATTCTATATATCTTTGTAATATTATATCTTATTTAACTTCATAGATCATATTTAAATAATTTACTTTTCTAATTAGAGTTAATTTTAATTCATAATTAATTAAAGTATAAATCATTTTGATGAACTCATATTTCATTTCAAACACTATATGTTGTTTGTTAATTTTTGGCTTAAGGTGTTAATTTAATTTTATAAATAATTGAAATTAAAATAATAGAGACCTAAACCTTAGATTTTTTTTTTAGTAAAAGGGGTAAAAATAATATTAATAAGAAAAGAGCATTACAAGAAGAATGGGGGGTAGAAACCCCCAGAAGAAATCAGCAAAAACTAAAAAACTAGGCAATCACCCAACTAGACAATATTATGAACCTCCCTATCAGCCTCCAAAATTATGTCCAAATCAGAATGCAACAGCGGGGGAGAGACCCCCAATCCTCAATGTTTCCACCATCCAAATGGTCAGACACCCATTTAGCCAAAAAATCTGTTGCCCTATTCCATTCACATGAAATATGAGCAAAAGTAACACTATCTATAAGTGAGCAAATCCACAAAATCTGTTGCACAATCAGAGATAGTTGCCAATTGACGTCCACCACTTTCCTCTTGATGAGCAGGTTAATCAAGACTTGAGAGTCTGATTCATAGATAATCCTATGCCAACTTAACACTTGGGCCTTCTCAAGGGCATAAAGAATGGCCTGACCTTCCATCAAGTTAATGGTTTGCAGCCCCTCAGGAGCCACAAAAAGGAAAATCACCATACCTTTAGAATCCCTTCCTATCCCTCCAGTACCTGTGGGACCCAGATTACCTCTAGAGGAACCATCCGTATTGATCTTAAGAATCCCACTAGGAGGGCGCTACCACTGACCAGTCCTGAGAATCTACTCCTTGACTTGCTTGCTCCTCCTGACACACGCAGACTTACCAGATAACTGCTAGAATCCAAGTCATGCCACCATTTGAACATCTTATTTGGTCAAAGGAAGGTAGATCACACACTTTACTTAGACAGTTTCCTGGATCATCCCTAACACTTTCTGCCATACTTGCTACACCATGACTCTCACCCCCTAGAAAATACACCTATTTCACTCAAGCCAGATCTGCCAAAATAGAAAAATGGGGCTGCCCAGCCATATGTCCTACAGGAAGGGCGTCCTTGAGGGGGGTTCTCCCAAGCCATTCCAAAAATCAACCACAAATTGAGCATGAAGACATGGGCACTGCCAAACATCCCACCAATAATGCCAGAGTTGCAAGGCAAAGGGGCATCACAAAAAAAGGTGTGTAGAATCCTCCTCGGCCTCTCCACACATAACACATATAGAAGGGCCTTGGAAACCTCTCTTTCAGAGATTTTCCTAGGTCAATCACCTATTCCAAGCCAGAATCCAAGCAAAATAGTTGCATTTAGGCCATGTGAAGTTATTCCAAACCTATCTCCACCACTGCACTTCCCCCCTGCCCAATCTCTAAAAGAGTAAGGCCTGATAACCAGAAGAAACTGTGTACACTCCCTTGGGATTGGGAGACCAAGCTAGCTCATCCTCCTCCTGAAGAGGACAATAGCGGTGCCTAGAAAGGATGCACAACATCTCCTCATTCTCTTCCTGCATCCCATTAACAGGCCAAGTTTTGAAAGCTTTCCAACGAGCAACCTCTACCTGTCCTTGAGTAATATAAGTTTTGAAATCACTCACCTGAGACCAACTAGCATCAAGGAATCTATGACAAAGGTTCAAAAAATTTGGAAACTGAGAAATGATGGGAGGATATCCATCCCAAGAGTCAGACCAAAAGAGAGCCTTGGAGCCCTATTTACAAATCCAAAAAAAACCATTCTTGATGAGAGTAGCCCCTTTTTTGAGAGTACCCCATATTGCTGAACCTTTCCTAATAAGCGGATAGTGAGGGATGTCCCTCTGAATGGTTCTAAAATAGTATTTTTATGAGAGAATTCTGGCCCAAGCTTTGTCTTGTTTAGTGTACCATCGTCAATAAATTTTGGCCACCAGAGAAATACCATTTAAGTCCATCTGCCTCAGACCAAGCCCACCATATTGTTTAGAGCTGCAGACAATCTCCCATCTAATAAGGCTCCATTTAGTGGAGTTCAAACTACCATCCCATAAGAATTGTCTGGTAACCAAATCAAACTCCTTAACGAATCCCATCAGAGCAACTTGGAGCATACACCTATAAATGAGTAAAGCCTGCACCACAGATTGGATAAGTTGAACCCAGCCCGCAAAGGATAACCACCTATGTGTCTAATTATTCACTTTCACCTAAAATTTCTCCAAAATAGTCTGCCAAGATTCTTTAGATGTATGGCCAGCTGAGATAGGGATACCCAAGTAAATCAAGGGGGGTCCCAATCTAAAAATGAAGAGACCTTGCGATCCAATGTTGAATAGGGCCCGGAGTATTGAAGAAGTAGATGGATGACTTATCTTCATTTATCTTTTGTCCTAAGGCCATAAGATAAACATCTAACACTCTATGTAAATTAGTAGCTTCGGTCATTGTGGCCAGGCCCATAAGGGCAGTGTCATCAGCAAATTACAGGTGAGATTGAGCCAACAAATCCCCTCCCCAATGCCATCCTTGGAGATGTCCTTCCTCTCTGTTCCTACTGATCAACCACCCCAAACCTTCAGCAAAGAGAAGAAAAAGGTATGGAGACAGAGGATCACCTTGTCGCAACCCTCTAGTAGTACCAAAAAGCTTCGTGTGTTCTCCATTGATAAGCATCGAGAAGGAAGTTGAGGAAATGTAGCTCATGACCCATTGAGTCCATTCATCCACAAAGCCAAAAGCATGAAGAACCTTCTTTAGGAAAGACCATCTGACCCTATCAAAGGCTTTGGCCATGTCCAATTTAATGAAAATCACCTTATGTTTAGAGCTGGCCATGGAGTGAATGGACTCAATAGCAATAACAATACCATCCAGGATTTGCTTGCTTTCCACAAAACCACTCTGCTTTTTTGAGATCATAGCACTCAACCCTCTTTTTAACCTATCTACAAAGATTTTAGAAATAATTTTTTAAACCACATTGCCAAGGGAAATAGGGTGGAATTGGGTTAGCCTATCAGCACCTTCGCATTTGGGTATGAGAGCAAGATAAGTCGCATTTGTAGCCTTAAGCAATTGCTTATTCTGCTGTGATTCTTGGACAACAGCTAAAAGGTCAAGTTTGATGATATCCTAGAACTCTTGATAGAATTCAACTGGGAAGCCATCAGGTCCAGCTGCTTTCCCTTTTTTCATCTGAATAATGGTTTCCTCAAGCTCTTCGAGAGTGATTGGTTTCATTAAATTATCATTCATTTCATGTGTCACCAATGATGGAATGCAGAAGAGAACCTGAGCTTCTTTCGGAGATTCCCCGTTAGCATCTTCCCTAAAGAGAGTAGAGAAGTATTGCACTACCTCCTCTAAAATTTCCAAAAAGGAGTTAAGCCACTCACCTCTTTCATTGACCAAGGCCAAAATGGAATTGCCATGTCTCCTGGCTTTGGACAAATTAAAGAAAAAGGATGTATTTATGTCCCCCTCCTGGAGCCATTCTATCTGAGCTTTCTGCTTCCAAAAAATTTCCTCCCATAGCTCACATTCCTCTAGGTCTTTCATAGCTTGAGTTTCTTCTTGCAATAATTCTTCATTCAGTCCTTCTTCTCTTATTATTCTCGTGATACCATCAAGCTTGGTTTGTGCAGTAGCTTTAGCATGGAAAATGTTCCCAAAACTTTGGTGATTCCATCACTTGAGCTTGTACTTCACATATTGCAACATTTTGGCAAAAATTTACATCACTGTACCATGGGCCAGCCTACCCCAATGCCACTAATTGGCAACACACTCATGGAGAGATTGATCCCATAGCCACATGAGTTGAAATCTAAAGGAAGGAGAGCACGGATGATGCTGTGAGACACTAGTAAGCTTGATGGGCCAATGGTCTGATCCTCTCTAGTCCAAAATTTTAGACCTCGTAGACCACATTCCACCAACCCAAAATGCTAAAACCATAAAATGGTCAAGTCTCTCAGCAATGCAATATTTCCCACTCCTGTGATTGTTCTAGGTGAACTATCCATTATTGGGTCTGACGTCAACTAAATTCAAGGTTTCAATGAAGTTGCACATTAGCAAAGTAGATGGGTCTAGCCTTGCTGTGCTGCCACTCTTTTCAATCAAATCAAGAATAGCATTAAAGTCACCTGCCATTATCCAAGGGTGGAAGGGGGTCAGGCTATGGAAAAAGCTTATGTGGTCCCATAAGGAGATTTTACCCCACCAATCATTGGGAGCATAGATGTTGGATAATAGAATGACTTCCCCCATCTCAAATTTGGAGGCAATCATAGTCATAGAGTACTTAGAAGTCAGCCAGCCTATGAGGCCAAACTTACGTGGGTTCCACAGACAAGCTAGTCCTCCTGAGTATCTAGTAGCACCAATGCATTGACATTCTCCTTGCCACCACAGCTTGGGTGCAAGTCTGGACATGTCTTCAACTGAAAGCTTAGTCTCCTACAAGAAAAGAACATCTGGCCTATGACATTTAATCAGGTTGTGAACAACATTTTGTTTGGGTCTATTGTTCAAACCCCTTACATTCCAAGGTATTATAATCATTTCAGAGAGCTCAAAAAATGTGCATCCAGAGTCTTTACTGACCCCGACTCCACCAAAGTCTCTCTCATTAGCTTGATCTTTTCTTGGTCCTTTTTTCTACTAGGCTTACCAAATTTCTCTCCCCTCCTTTCTTAAGGTCTTTTTACTAAAGTCCAAGATGAGGAAAAGATTTGCTAATTCTTGCTACCCTAGATCCCCAATTTTCCCAGTAAGGGGCATATTTCTATCTTCATTGGGGGGAGCAACTGAGGAAGTCATTCCTTCTAAAATTATCAACTGTTGGTCCATATCCATATGACAATCTCTAGCATCCTGTGATTTAGTTAAATCCCCTAAAGCAATGGTCTTCAGAGCTGGTCCCTCAATCCACTGGTCAAAAATTGTCAACCCGAGATTCACCTCCTACTAGTTAAGGTCATCCAATATTTCAAAACTATTGAGCGAGTCATCAAATTATCTTTCCTTTGGGGGCCATTTTTGGCCTCTATTTCTATATCGACCTTTAATCGGCATAAAACCATCAGTATCAGGTTTCTAACCTAAAGTCAGACCCCTTTCCTTATCAGTACCAGAAGGAGTGCGAATAGATTGAGTTGGCTGAGGTGCAGTCGATTTCAAAGTTGGGCACCATCGCTGCAAATGCCCATAAGCATGACATAGATGATAGCAGAAAGGGAGGGTTTCATAATCCAACTATTGTACCCATGTGAAAGGGCCTGCACTCATTTCAATAGCATCTGGTAATGGCTTACTAAGATCTATTTCCACACAAATACGGATATAAGTCATTACCTTTTTCCCCAGGAGTGACATTGAGGATCCTACTAGCCTTCCCAGCAAGGATATAAGCAAATGGAGGGTGTCTTCATGGCAGCATTCCACCAAAAAGTAGGGTAGACACACCCACACTAGGACATGATTTGGTAGTTCCTCTGAAGGTATGAAACTGGCATGCTATGGCTTGATAAACAAACCCACTTGATTATGGAAGTAAGGACCTCTAGCAAAAACTCATTGATAGTCTGTTATACAAGTAAAAGTGACCATGAAATAGCTGTTAGCCAGTAATGTAATATCCATGTCTCCTTCTAGTGCCCATGTCCTCTGAGCCCATGCTTCTAGTAATAATAGTGATGTCCTAAGCCCCAAAGACTTGCAGTACAAGGAGTGATTGGAATAGTATTCAATGTCTTCAGCAATCATTTCCATATGTATGGCTAGCTTGGGCCTCTCCTTGCATCTTTCCAAACAGCCATTGACTTTGGGAATACACAAACTTGGTTTCTTGAGAGTAGCAAAAGAGCCTAAACCATGTAAAAGTGGAGCCTTCCCACTGCTGCTCGCTCCCTGAGACTTCTGCTACAGTCCAAGCGCTTCCCGTAGCTGCGCCCTGCTTTCTATCCTATCACACCCTCCTACTCGCCTTCATCCATCACTCATCACCTAAACCTTAGATATTATTCATAACATAATGATTCAAAAAATTTGACCTTGGGTTAATTTGATACTAAATTTTTTTTTCTTGTCACCTCAGATAAATACTGACATAAGGACTCTTTATTTTGACTTTGGTTTGAATTTTTTTTATTTTCCTGTTCAAAATTTTTTCTTTTCACTTTTTTCTTTGATTTTTCTTATTTTATAAATTGTGTTTTGGTATTTTTAAAACTACTTAGCTACTATTTTTAAGACTTAAGTGGTTTTTTATTTACATACATCATAGTGTGAGGGGTTTTAATCAATATTCATAGCCATTATATAGATCTAAACATAGATTTTAGTTTCCACATGCTTCATAATATATCATAAATGCCTACGATCTCCTTTTTTGTACCAATAAAAGCTTCTTTTATTTGTCTATTTTTTTGTGCACTTGAGAGGAGCGTATCTCCTAGGAAGTTACTCTCAACTTACCCTCAAAACTAGGGTTAGTGGAAAACAAGAATGATTCTACCTCTACACTTAGTTCTCTGAAACATTGGTCCAACACTAATCAATTAATGAATAAGTATATCTGAGATCCTACAGATCATTCAATAACCTTTTATAACTTACCTATTATACATCAATTTTTTTTACATTATTTATTTAATCATTAGTTTCTCTACACATGCTAGATTACTTTTTAGTTTTTATCATTATATTTACTTCACTCATTTTATTTAAATTCATTATATATCTCATGGATAGTTACATTAGATATTATAGTGTATTCACCCTTTCAATGATTTTTTTATACCCATGTTATACCTCTTAATTATGATAAAGATCAATGGATAAAATGAAATAAGCAAAAAATTATGGAAGAAAAATATATGGATGATTATGATTTTGATGATGTAGCATATAATGCGCAATTTAATTTTCTTGAATCTTAGGAGTATGATTATATTGAACCTGATTCAACTTGTCATTCCTCTTTATAACTTATTCTAGAAACCTCTTTAGATTCTTACTTAGGTTTTCTATCTCTAAAATATTTATTAATCTCACTTTCATCCTTGCATATTAATCTAGATCAAAAAGATCAATATAAGAAAAATCAGTTTATGTTCAAAAAATGATTTATTAATAAAGGTATTTCAAAGAAATAAAAATCTCCAAAGTAACTATTAATAATAATGTTGTCCTCTCTTCTCATTTACAAATGGTCGATATTGAAACTAAATGTCATAGCTCTTTTCCCTTGGTAACCCATGAGGATAAACCTTCTTCCTCTTCCCTTAGCATATAATAAGTTACAATTGAAAGCAATGATACTCCTACCATATATTGTGATTTTGCTCCTACTCCATCCTCATTCTTTTCTTCACATGATGTTAATATTACAACACAATGTAATAATATTATCATAGAGTCATCACATGATGAAAATTGATCCATTAATAGTGATCAACAAGAAGTAACTAACTTATGCATAATCAATGAATCTCTTAATATTAAATAAGAGTTTATATTATCCTCCCCTGTACTTGCTCTTGATGGTGTTTCTATTCAATCAAATATGACTAGGACTTGTGCTTGTGAATCCATTCAAGATCAAGTCACAACTATTCAACACTCAATAAAAGAGTTGTAAAATAAAAATAAAAATTTGTGTTCAAATATCACATCTCTTTAAAATAACAAAAAACTTACTAAAAATCTAGACTATACTAGTGTTAATCATATATCAACATCTTCATCTAGCTATCATGTGCCTCATAAGCAACATACATCTACACTTAATATTTTAAAAATTATACAAAATGATAATAAGATTCCAAGTGAGCTTTTAAGAGAAATGATTTGAATTAATTTAATTACTTTACCTTTTATGCCTCCTCTAAAAATATCAAAATAATCTTGTGCATATCATATAATGTATGGGAATTATACAGATAATGTTTGGGCTCTAAATATCAAAATACAAGGTATCCTTGATAATGGTGATATTATACGAGATAAACCTATTAATAAATCAACTCTTCTTGCATGTCCTAAAATTAAAGTGAAAAAATAACACAAAGAATAAAGGTGGAAACAAAAATATAATTAAAAACAAGAAAAGATCTAAAAATCAAATGTAGAGAAAGAAAGACTCCAAAAACAAATAATATTGAAAAAATAACAATGACCAAAAGAAAAATTAGAAAAAAAAAATTAAAGATAAGCAAAAATTCCCCTTTATGCAAGATTTTCTCACATATGTGAAGTAAAGAGATAAGGTCAAAACTAAAAAATCTATTATTGCACTTCCAAGTCAAGAAGTCAGATCATCCATTGCTTCTCTTCCTCATCATCATTTTCTAAATCAAGATAAGATGCAAACTCTTAATAATGATATACATATTCAAAAATCAACTCCAATTAATGGTGCAATAAGTTTCTCATACAAATATACAAAAGATAATAAAAATGGCATATCACAATATCAATCACCACCTAAGAAGCTAACTTTCTCCTATGATAATAATTACATCAATGAATACAATCCTAATTATATACAATATTGGTAGATCCTAATGATCCTAATTATGTAGAATATCAATATGGTAATACAATTGAATATTACAATACATATGATATCAGGCCTATGTAAATGCATCCCCTTGATGAGATCCTTAGCATGTAATATCCCCTACTTTTACATAGCTTCTTTGTTCCTTACTTTTGTTACTTATTATTCTACACCTAGTCCATTTTCTTATTTCCCTTAGCTCTATATTAATTTTTGGGCACTTTTTCCCTTGTCTTTTTCAACCTAATTCAAAAAATCCAATACAACTATCTTACTAAGCTTTCAATGCGTATTCTTCATGGTAACTTATTTGATCATTGTTACACACTATACATGCTTTAGCTCTCATTTGTGCTTTAGTAATTATACCTATCTACTTTAACATGATATTATATGGCCATTATTTCCATATATACTACATATAGTTTTAAATTATGGGAACCTTACATGCCCTTCCTTCTTAACATACTTTACTTTAACACTTTGTTGAGGGTTTTTTGAATCTCCCCCTCCTTCCATTTCAAAACTATGTTGTTTATTGTGTCTTTTCATGATTTTTTCAAAACTAAATTGTGTGTGATTTAATTTCAAAATATGGAAAAAAAACACAAAAACATTCATATATGTTTAGAAAAAATACAAAAAAAAAATCTATATGCTAAATAAATACAAAAAAATCAAAATATTTACCAAAAAAATAAAGCCAAGACTTATAAGCATACTTTCATGTTGTTGAATTATATCTTTACACATGTCATATTTTTTTTTGTTTAGTATATAGAATATTTCATTACATTCTCACAAGATATATAAGTGTGTAAAAAGACACATTCTTATAAAAATAGTAACTATTAATAGATAGAAGAAGATGTCCTAATAAAAAAATCTTACATACAGTCAATTAGGATAGAGCCACACCAGTCAAACAATAGTGCACTTATTCTACAGTTTTTCATCACAAAGCAATGAATATACTCAAATATCATTAATATTTCAAGATCAAGGCATAATTTTTCATGGTTTCAATGCCAGGTTAGCCTTATACCCAATAACCTTACTTCGTTGGGGGCATTTCATTATTCTATATGAACACTCTTACATGTTTTATTTATCCAAAAACCTATTTTTTTAGATGATTGAGATATAAATAAAACATATCTATTTTTCACTCATAATATACATTTATCATGATGAATCTAATATTTTAAAAACATTATACATAGACACATATGATCAAAATATGCTAATTTCAGTTTTCTATGATTCTTTCATATGTTTGTTTTATTACATAACATGCTTAAAATTATTTTCTTCTTATATGTATCCTTTGGCATTATGTATGTTCAACATACACCCTCTTTATTTTATGTAATCATCATGGCTCGTGTTTGTGGCCCTTGGTCTTCTATGTTTGTGCAACATTCACATTCCCCTTATATTCAAATTTTGGGTTTTATATGTGACATTTATGCATGTTTTATAACTCTATGTGACATATTACATGTCCCTTTATGTGACATTATGTGACTTTGATTACATGTTCATTATTGGATACTATGGTACCATAAAACATATCATGCAAATACTACTTATGTGTTTTAATTCTTTATTTTTCAAAAATACTATGTTTACAATAAATATTCAATGCTTTCAATCTCCTTATATGATTCATACAATACTTCAATTATATATTCATATTACATGATGTAATGCCTTCATTTGATCAATGTTACATCTCTAATATTCCAATACATTTCAAATATGCAAAATGTTGTTACATGCTTAAATATTTCACAAATTTTCTCATTGTTTCTTTTGAGATAAGTGATTTTCAAGAAATTACCCTCATCTCAAAACGGGGGCATCATAATGGCTTATATCCAAGATTTCACAAGAGATACATTTCAGATTTAATAGTTTTTTTTGTTTGATAGGTTAAACTCAAGTTTTAAATGGACCTAAAAACCACCATTGAATAAGAAAAGTGCAGATAAAACAAAATGAAATGAGGCTAACCCAACCTCTCAAATGTAAAAAATTAACATAATTTTAGCAAAAAATATGTAGACTAAACTAAATAAACATAACCACCTATTAATTTTCCTCAAAATTCTCTCCTTCATACTACCCCCAATCCTCTTATTTGCATTGTTACTTATCATCCCTTTAGTTTTAGCTCCTTGGCCTTCCGTCATATTTTTGCCTTGTTTTATTAAGCCTCTAGCTTTCTCTATTGATAGTTTACCTTTATTTATGTTATAGATCCTCAATATGATGGTGAGTATTTATTTTCATTTTGGGATTCCATATGTCTTACCACCTTCTACCATTTTTAGTTTCCTTGTCCCTTCCCTCAACTCATCAATTTCCTCTTTAAAATTGTTCCACTATTCCATGTATGACACCATCTCCCTGCCCATATGCTATATATTTTCATGGAACTCTGTCATCTTCTACGTATGGCTCTATATAAACTATATCAAATCCTCATCCCTCCTATAGATCTCTTCTACCTTCAATTCATGGATTTCAAATTTGGGGTTTTACACACCCTGATGGAACTGAAGAATTGTGTTGAATTTCTTGCCAAAGCTCTTCCATGGGGGAGAAGAATCAAGGGATTTTATTTTTTCTTTATTTCTTTCCTCCTATGGGTGACCTAAGTAGGTGGAAGGAGAGGCCTCACTATTGATACCTTTCATAACAATATCATTGTTATATATTTTATCTTTTTTTCTTTCTACTATATGGATTTCATAACTTATTATGGGGGTTGATCCTTTAGTCAAAAAGAGAATTAATCCTTGGTGGATTATATTAGCCATGAGTTTTTACTAGAAAGATAGGACTATGGTTTCTAGATACATGAGGAGATAGTATGGTAGACTAATCCTATGGCCTTTGAAGTGGTTCAATAGTAAGAAGTGGTGTGAAAAAATATGGGTGAATTTTCCTTCCAAAGGTAAATAATGTATTAAATGCAAGCAGACATCCATCCATCTTTGTATAAGGTCATCCCTTGAGAAACCCTTCTTTTTCATATAGTAGATGATGTTTGTCTCAAAGAATGCCTGCATGAACTCCTATTTATTTCATCTATCTTTGAATGCCTTCATGCCCTTGCATGACATGCTAGTAATATACCCAATGAGTTCCTCAAAGACTTAAATAATAACACTCTTGAAGGTCACATGCCACTATTTATATCCAACTATGATATCCCTGGCTAGAATATCATCATGCACTTCAATCCTAAGCATGAACTCTATGAGTTCACCCTTCCACAAATTCCTCTAAACTTTATGGTTATCTTGGACTTAAGCACATGATATTAGCTCATAGGAATCTATGTATCCTCCTATGATGTTTTAATTTATAAAACTACATTGAGGGTTATAATGGGTCAATTAGTAATTAGATATTCCAATATTTTGTTTTATTCCACATTCATTAGAATGATCCTTTTTAAATTTACTTATTTCACCATTGGGTTCAAAATTCATGTCATTATTATGACACAAAGTGAGTTTAACCCTTTTTATAATCATGATTAATAATATTAAGTACATCCCCACGCATCATTAATGATCAAGGGGTAGATATGGGATGGGATGTTGGGGGTCTGATCCATGTGGAGAGGTATGAGCTAAGAACACCCATATTTTATAGGGTGTCTACCACTATGCTTCCTTCTTGGAAGATGTGCAATATCTTATACTTAGTTGAGTGAAAGAGTCATCTAACATTATCTATGATTTGGTTGATAGTGTGGGATGGTTGTAACTTTACCAATAGGGCATTAATAATGCTGAGTGAGTCCCCTTATATGATTAGTTTAAGTATGTTCAGTTGGTTTTCTAGTTGTATGCCCCATAAGGTAGCTTTGGTTTTTGCTACATGGTTGGATTGGATTCCCATTGGCCCAACATCTACTATGATTGTTGTCCTTAACTCATCCTTGATGATATTGTCTCCCCCTACCCTACCATTATTTCCTTTAGATGTTCCATCAAAATTTATCTTTATCCACCCTACAGGGGCTCAATCCCATTTTATATTTAATAGTTAACAATATGCAAAAAATCATAAATTTAAGATTTTGGGGGCATTTTCCTTGCTTATAAACTCCACTCTTACATCTAATTGAGCATATATACACTTGTGAAAACACAATTACATGATTTTAAACAATTTTTAAAAGATAAAATTAGAATTTTATATAGTACATCAGACATGGTATTTATTCATGTCTAAGTTACTACTTTATAAATTTTATATTTATTTCTTTCAAGTATCAAAGTTTTAAGAATTTAAAATTTGAATATATATCTCTTTATAGTAATTTGATTTTTATTTTTCAAGTGTAATATGTTTGATCTTAGTGGTGCACACTTTTCTTTCACTTTAGTGAGCCATGTATTTTTATTACCTCTTCTTTTTAGTTTAGAAAGTGAGCCACATTTGAGATTAGTGATGCTCTTCATGTTGGCATGTTGTTTTAATTGATGTCAAAAGGGTTAATAATTTAAAGGAATAATGGTCATTGATTTTAAATGTCTATTTGAGCAAGGTACATTAAGAAGAGTGTTGTCATTGAAGGCAAGAGAGAATTTGAAGGAAAAAATGTATTATGGTTGTATGGAAGTTATATGTCATAGAATATATTTGAATAAAAATAATTTCTACACAATAATCATAGTGAAATTAATTAATTAAGGTCATGACATGGAAGGAACAAGTTAAGGTGTAAAGTGCATTGAAAACTTGAAGCCTAGTCATGGCATGGTGAAGGTATAAGTTGGTGGCATGATGAGGTGAGTGAACTCAAGCATGTGAGAGGTTGTTAAGGTTTTTTTATCATGACAATAATATTTGGATGCACTCATAATTGTTTTAAAGTGAGTCTTTGAAGGGAAGTCTTTCAGTTTTAGTCTGCATATAGACCATTCTTTAGCCTTGCCTAGCATAATGAGGCATGAGGATCATATTTCAAGGTGAGTTTATGAATGAAAGAATTTATATATGTAATTAAAGTTTTTTTAGTATTTATCATGAATTATGAGGTCATGGTTTGCAGGAAAAGGCATGGAAAGTGGTTTTGAGGTCTCTCAAGTGCACATAATGAAGGCATACAAATTGAGAAGGAATTTTAGGTGTTTATTGGCATATTTAACCTCTGAATGGGAACATAATTTATTAATTAAATATGGGTAAGTGTCCTATATAATAACTATATGCATTGGTTTTGAATTTAAGTGGAAATCCTTTATGAATAATTGTTAACACCAAAACCTATGTTAAACCTCCCTAAAACCCTAATAAGGACCCAATGTAGAAGAAGTTTCTCAAATAATATTAGAATGGATTGAAATTATTATAAAAAATATTTTATATTATATTATAATCTCTCATTAACGTCCATGTGGTATTTAGTTATCAGGTGAGTGAGAAGACCCTATAGAAAAGGGCTTGTTTATAAAAAATTTATTGTAATAGTCAAAAGTTGACTTGGTCAAAGTAGCTAAATTGATGGAAGAAGAAGATAGAGACTCATAATACATGAAAAATAATGTCTTTGGATAGTTTAAACCATTATAATATTATAAATTAGTCTTCCAAATTAACCAATCATAGATAAACCTAATGTTGTAAACAGTGTAAAACCTAGGTAACAGTGAGAAGATGAATTTGTGTGTGTTTTCATAATAGAATGATGAAACCAAGTGCATGGAGATGTTATTAAAAAAATTAATTAATGTTAATTATTGGAATAATATTTTTATTTCATGTGTGTGATGAAAAATTCACTAAAAAAATGACTAGTCCTGTTCAAATAAAACTGTGAAACATGAGGTCAAGAAATTGGTCTACAAGACCAATATTTGTCATTAGAACATTTGAGTTTTAAATTTTAATATGTCCTAAGGATATAAAATAATAATTTAAATTTATTATGATTCATTTAAATTTTATACATAAGTTTTGGATGTCTAATTTACCATGATTGGTCTTTAAGGTACACTGGTAGTTCTAAGTGAGTGAGTTGCAAAGATATTCTTGAGCCTTTGTGATTTGAGTGAAAGTGTCCAATGAATTTGGAAATTAAAATACGGTCATTTATACTTTATATATTTAATTTTTTATAATTTTTTATCTCCTTAAGTTTGTGTTATCTTTATTATTAAAAGGCATACTTTTTGGTGTACACAGGCCTAATAGGACTGAGTACTATTGAGGGGTTTCATGAAGTGGTTGGACCTAAAAGTTATTATGGAGATCAAAGGATGTTTTATAAAGTATTTTTGGATGTATTTTGAAATAATTTTTCCATGTATTGAGTTTTAATACTTTCCAATGAATCAAATGGCAATGTATTGATAAAAAGGTCTAATGCAATTAGGTCTCCATAAGACCTAAAAGTGGAATAAGGTCTAATAGAGTTGTGATAGACTAAAAAGGACTCAAGGTTCATTTGTATCATGTTTATGAGATTTAATAAGACATATTATATTTCCAACATAATATTTTAATGTTGTGTCTCTGACCAAGTGGTATATGAACAAGAGATGAGTATATATACAAGGCATTTTAGGCCTATTTGAGGGAGCTAAGAGTAAGCAAATGAATTGATAAATAAATGAGCATGAGGTTGGGTAACATGTTTTAAACCCTAAGGAGATAAAATATAAGAATTTAATTATGATCATATATGTTTTTTATAGTTTAAAATCAAGGTCATATGACCTATTCAGTCTTGATGAGGGCTAGTTGAGCAAAGAAGCCTAGAGGTAGTTTTGAGAGAGATCAAGTGGAACAGAGTTGAATAAGTGATCATTGACTATTGAGAGACCATTATAATTACATTAGATATGTTTTATTTATTTATTATATATTTTATATTTTAAATATATTAGATAAAGAGTTGAGAGGAAAGAAGTGTGATTGTCTAAGTTAGTGTTTGAGGGAGTTGAAGCTTCCTTGCAGGTTGGAGCTTGTAGAATTAGTCTTATCTAAGTTGGTGCTTGGTCAATATGGATTTGGATCTAAATTTTAGTTTATTTCTTGAAAAAAATTCCTTTTACTAAGTTGATGCTTATTCATAGGGGGGTTTATCCTCTTAGCAAGTGGGTGCTTACTAAAGTTAAGTGGGTACTTGATAAATTTATGGTTGGTGTTCCATGTTGGGTTGATGCTCAACTAATTTTGATACATTACCTTATAGGATATTTTATCCAAAATTTATTTTATTAGGTTTTATCACTCATGAGTGTTTCCCACATATGTGATGTGTTACCTTGTTTCATGCTCATGTGATTGGTTCTTAATGCATTACTAGATCACTGTGTTGATTTCATAGTTCATAAATGAGTGGATGTAATTGATTGAACATTTTTTACTATTTATTCACCCCACCCCCACCCACCCATTTATTAATTTTTCTTAAAATAATTGTTATCATATCTTTATCCTTTCAATTAGGCCTAATAGCTTGAAGGTAATCTTAAGAAGCACAAGATGTCTAGTGATCAAGAAGAAGAAGACAACATGTATGATGAAGAAGTTTACTATGATAGTGAAGAAGGAGAATATGAAGTAAAACTTGAAGTTTAGCTCATAAGTTTCCTAGGTGATTTTAATCATCAAAATAAGAGGAATCATTAGTTTACATCTATGATCAAGGATCTCAGGAATCAGTTAGAAGGTGTCAATACAAAGTTTAGATCAAAAGAAGTTGAGTATGATCAATTGAAGACAAATCTAGATTCCTTGAAGGTTGAGCATGACCATCTCATATTAAATATGAGAAAATATGAGAAAGAGAGTGAGAATTTATAACAATTCAAGAGTACCAACATGAATATACCAATCGAGGATCCCAATGCAATGAGGTATTCCAAATCTTTTAATGGTTATTATTTTTCTTGTCATATATTTGGTGATAAAGCAAGTGATTGTAGAATGGTCTCAAGGGATGAGTTATCATGGGACCATGGGAGAAGGAGTGATCAATCTAGAGGAATTAAAAAGGTATATGGATATTTTAGATTTCATGAGAAGGGCTAAACATTAGTGTGGAAGCCAAAGAAAGTCATGATTGATCATATTGAGCCCAATAGTCAAGATGGATTATTTTATAAGGAAGAATAGAAGATTAAATGAGAATATATTCTATCTTAGACTAATTTTAACATTAAAAATGAAGGAATGAAATGGTATATAGATATTGGTTGCTCAAGCCACATGATAGGAGATAAAAAGTAGGTTTACCTCATTAAAGAAGAATGTTGCAGGAATAGTGAGATTTGAAGATAACACAATGGTCAATATAGTTGGTAAGGGTATCTTGAGGTTAGATAATTAAAAGACCAAGATAGAGAATGTGTTGTATGTATAATGTTTGAAACATAACCTTCTTAGTGTAAGTCAAATGTGTAACCAATGAAACACACTAACCTTTCATGACAGAGGGTGTGATATAAGGGAAGCCAAATTAGGAAGGTTAATTACCAATGCTAATAAAATTGAGAACAATCTATATGTTTTAAATGAGATCAAGGAGAGATTCTTTATGAACATGATGGGTGAATTTTGTCTATGGCATAGAATATTGGGTTACCTAAACTTTGATAATATGGTCAAGATAAGCACTAAGAAGTCTTTGAAGAACATGCCTAAGATCACCAAACCAACAAACACACTTTGCAAGGCATATCAACATGGTATGAAAACTAAAAGAAGGTTTAAGTCTAAAGAGTACTCTAATACAAGACATTTGGAGTTAATACACACTAATCTCTATGGACCTACAATAATCCAAAGCATTCTAGGATATAACTACTTCATGTTACTCATAGATGACTATAAAAGAATGAGTTGGGTAGCATTATTTAAACAAAAGTTAGAAGCTATTAACAAGTTCAAGGCATTCAAGGCTCTTATTGAGAATTAGGTAAATGGAAAGATCAAGCGCCTAAGATTTGATAGAGGAAGAGAGTTTTATTCTAATGATTTTGATGACTTATATGAGGTCCATGGAATAAGGAGATAGTTCTCAATAGCTAGGACACCTTAGTAGAATGGGGTAGTGGAAAGAAAGAATATGATAGTTCAAGAGATGGTAAGAACTATGCTAAATGATTCTATATTATCTAATGGATATTGGAGAGAGGTATTGAACACTATAGTCTACATCTTAAATAAAGGATAAATAAGGACTAATGTCAACAATACCCCTTGTGAACTTTAGAAAGGTAGACCTACTAATGTGGAACACTTTAAAGTGTTTGGGAATAAATGTTTCATCAAAATAAATGATAAATTCTTATATAAGTTTGATTTCATGTCTGATGAAGGTATATTCTTAGGATACTCATCAGTGAGGTCAGCCTATTGATGCTATAATAAGAGGTTACAAAAGATCATGTAAATCACTAATGTGAAGATTGATGAAATAATGAAATCACAGTCAAAGGATACATCAAAGAATTTGGATTCAAAAATGAAGAGGAAAAAATAGAAGTTGATGAGGAAAAATAAGAAGTTAAGGAAAGACAAGACTCAAAAATCCCCTCAAGATAGATTCAAATAGATCATCTTGAATCACAAATCATTGGAAATAAGGATGCATGTATGTAAATATAGAGAAGATTAGTAAGTAACCTAAATCAAGAGAATGTTTCTATATTGTCCAATATTGAACCTAATAATATTGTAGAATCAAACAAAGACAAGTTTTGGATAGGTTATATGAATGAGGAGTTAGACCAAATAGATAAGAATGAGACTTGGGAACCAATTTCTAGGCCTAAAGATAAAAATGTCAATGGCACAAAATGGGTATTTAGAAACAAGTTGAATGAAGATGGAGAATTCAATAGGAATAAGGATAGATTTTTATTCAATTGATATACACAATTTGAAGGGGTAGACTTAGAGGAGACCTTTACACCAGTGGCTAGATTGGAGGTCATCAGACTATTTCTATCATATGCAAGATTCAAAGGTTTTAAGGTGTAACAAATAGATGTCAAATCTATATTTTTGAATGGAAACTTATAATAAGAGGTGTACATAGAGAAACCTGACAAGTTATCACTATCAAGTAATAATGACTATGTTTTTAGATTGAAAAAGGATCTATATGGTCTCAATCAAGTTCCTAGATCTTGGTATGCCAAGTTGATAGGTATCTATTGCATCAAGGATTAAAAAAAGGAGTTGCAAATATTACTTTGTATATAAAGACATAAGATGGTCATCAGTTGATAGTAGTTGTCTATGTGGATGACATCATCTTTGGTGTAAATAATGAGAAAATGACCAATGCCTTTGTAGAGGTGATGAATAATGAGTTTGAGATGTCCATGCTGGGAGAACTATCATTCTTTATTGGGTTGAAAACCACTCAATTTTAAAAAGGTATATTCATTTCACAAGCCAAGTACATAATAGAGATGTTGAAGAAGTTTGAGATGGAAGATTGTAAGGTAGTTAGTACACCTATGATAATAGGGTGTAAGTTAAGCAAGGAAGATGATTCTCCAAAGGTCAATCACACATCATATAGGTCAATGATTGGATGTTTTATATACACCACTACCTATATATATAACATCATGAAAGTAATAGGTATTTTGGGAAGGTTTTAAGTAGATCCAAAGGAAAATCATCTGTAAGTAGTCAAAAGGATACTCAAGTATCTCAAGGGGACTATGGAGTTTGGGTTGTGGTATCTAAGGAGCAAGGAGTTCAATTTGATAGCATATATAGATGCAGACTAGGTAGGGAGTTGAGATGATATGAAGAGTACTAGTGAAGGATATTGCTTCTTAAGTGAGTGCCTAGTTTCATGGATAAAAAAGAAGCAAGCATCTATGACATTATCTACTTGTGAGGTTGAATACATTACATCAGCTTCATGTTGCACTTAGTTCTTATGGATGAGATAGACCTTAAGAGACTAAAAGGTGGAGTATAATGGTCTTAGCCCTATCTATTATGATAATACAAGTGTTATAAGTGTCTCAAAGAACCCTATTATGTACTCAAGGACTAAGTATATTCCTATCAAGTATAATTTTATAAGAGATCAAGAAAGTGAACAAAGTGTTAGACTTGAATATGTTTCTACAAAGGATCAGATTGAATACATTATAACCAAGCCACTTCCAAAGGCAACTTTTGAACATCTAAGAGAGGAATTGGGTGTAATTCCTGCCCCTAACAAACATTAAGGAATCTAAGTTCTTAGGGAGAGCTAATCAGGTGATTCATTAGCTCCTAAATAAAGTGAGTAGTGTTGAGAAAGTATGCATGGAGATAGGGGTAACTTTGTCTCTTTGTGTTGTGAAGTGTCAAGATAGTGATAAGAAGCATGGTTTCTTTACATATAGTTTAAATGTTCCATAATTTATCTAAAAAAATTGATATGAACCTAAGGTGAATTTTTGTCATCATTTATTTATGGTGTTCATTTTAATTAAGGTCCAAGGACGAGATGGCAAGTTGTGGAAGACCCTTTGTCATTAATGTCAAAAGGGGAGAAAAAGTAGATGAGTAAAGTACCATTTTGAAGTGATTTCATTTTTGTAGTGTGTTTACCATAAATGACAAAGGGGGACTTTGTTGGCATGTTATTTTCATTTATTTCAAAATGGTGTGTCATCTAAATTCATAATGGTCATTGATATCAAAGGTCTATTTAAACAAGGTGCATTGAGAAGAGTGTTATCATTGAATGCAAGAAAGAATTTGAAGGCAACTAATGTATTTGGTTGCATAGAAGGTACATGTCATAGAATATGTTTTAATACAACAAATATATGCTTATGAAGCATAGTGAAATTAATTAACAAAGGTCATGACATGGAAGGAACAAATCAAGGTGTTAAGTGCATTGAAAGCTTGAAGCTTAGTCATGATATGGTGAAGGTATGAGCTGGTGGCATGATAAGGTGAGTGAACTCAAGAATATTAGAGGTTGAGAAGTTTGTGTGAGCATTAAAATAAGGTTTGGATGCACTCAAAATTATTTCAAAGTAAGTCTTTGAAGGTAAGTCCTTCAGTCTTGGTCTGCACATAAACCATCATTTAGCCCTGCCTAGCTTAATGAGGCATGAAGATCATATTTCAAGGTTATTATGTGAAGGAGAGGATGTATATAGGTAATTAAATTTATTTTTGGATTTATCATGAATTATAAGGTCATGTTTTACAAAAAAAGGCATGAAAAGTGGTTTTGAGGTCTCTCTAGTGCACAGAATGAAGGCATGCAAACCCATGAAGAAATTCCAGGTATTCATTGGCATGTTTAACCCCTGCATAGGAACTTGAGATATTAATAATATATGTGTAAGGTTCCAATATAATAACTCTAGGAATTTTTTTTGAATTTAAGGGGCAATCCTTTATGAACAATCATTAACACCAAAACCTATGTTAAACCTCCCTAAAACCCTTATAAGGACCCGATGTAGAAAATGTTGCTAAAATCAGCTCATAATGGATTTAAATGATAAAAAAACATATTATATCCTATATTTTACTCTCGTAGGCACCTTCAGGTGGTATTAAGTTGTTAGGTGAGTGAGAAGACCCTATAAAAAGGGTTTGTTTATGAAGAATTTATTGTAGCAGTCAAAAGTTGACTTGGTCAAAGTAGCTAAATTGATGGAAGAAGAAGATAAATACTAATAATACATGACCATTAAGGTTTATAGATAGGTTCCAACCTTATAATGTGATAAAATAGTATTCCAAGTTATCCAGTTGTATACAAACCTAATGGTGTAAACAGTGTAAAACCCAAGAAGTAGTGAGAAGATGAATTGGAGTGTGTTTTCATGAAATAATGATGAAACCAAGTGCATGTATATTTTTTTTAGGAATTTTAATACATGTTAATTATTCTAATAATATTTTTAGGTCATGTTTGTGATGAAAAAGCCACTCAAAAAATAACTAGTCTGGTTTAGATAAGAATGTGAAACATGAGGTCAAGAAATTGGTCTGCAAGACTAATACTTATCATTAGATCATATGATTTTTAAATTTTATGATGTCCTATGGATATCTAAGAATAATTTAAATTTATCAAGAATCATGGAATGTTTCTACATAGGTGTTGGAGGTCTAAGTCACCATGACTGGTCTTTAAGGTAAACTGACAGTTCTGAGTGAGTGAGTTGCAGAGATGTTCTTGAGCCTTTATGAAAGTGTCCAATTCATTTAGTAATTACATTAAGGTCGTGTGTGTGTGTGTGTGTGTGTATGTGTGTGTGTGTGTGTGTGTGTGTGTGTGTGTGTGTGTGTGTGTGTGTGTGTGTGTGTGTGTGTGTGTGTGTGTGTGTGTGTGTGTGTGTGTGTGTGTTTGTGTGTATTAAGAAGGTCTAATGCAATTAGGTCTCCATGAGACCTAAAAGTATAATAAGGTCTAACAGAGCTATGATAGACCAAAAGGGACTCAAGGTTAATTTTTATAATGTTTATGAGATGTAATAATACATATTATATGTCTGACCAAATAGGTTTAGGGTGTGTTTCTAACCAAGTGGTATATGACAAGAGATGAGTATATATACAAGGCATTTTAGGACTATTTGAGGGATCTAAGAGTAAGAAAATGAATTGATAAATAAATGAGCTTGAGGATGTTGGGTAACATGTTTTAAAACCTAAGGAGATAGTATAGAATCATTTAATTATGATCACATAGGTGTTATATAGTTTAAGATCAAGATCATATGACCTATTTAGTCTTGATAATGGCTAGTCGAGCAAAGAAGCCTAAAGGCAGTTTTTGAGAAAGATCAAGTGGAGCAGAGTTGAAGAAGTGATCATTGTATATTGAGAGACTATAAAATTTTAATCATATATGTGTTCCTAATGTATGATAGTGGATAAAGTTTAGATATATTAGATAAAGAGCTAAGAGGAAAGAAGTGTGATTGACTAAGTTGGTGTTTGAGGGAGTAGAAGCTTTTTTACAAGTTAGATCTTAGAGAATTGATTTTGCATGAGTTTGTTCTTGGTAAAGAGGGATTTGGATCTGAATTTCAGTTTGGTTCTTGAAAAAATTTCCTTTGACTGAGTTGGTGCTTAGTCATAGGGGGTTGTAGCCTCCTATAAAGTGGGTTCTTGTTAAAGTCAAGTGGGTGCTTGATAAATTTGGGGTTGGTACTCCATGTTAGTTTGATGCTCAACTAAATTTGATAAATTTTATTATAGGATAGTTTGTCCAAGATTTTTTTTAGTGGGTTTTATCCCCCATGAGGGCTTTCCACATATGTGATGTGTTATCTTGTTTCATGCCCATGTGATTGGTTCTTAATGCATTGTTAAATCACTGTGTTACTTTCATAGTTCATAGATGACTAGATGCAATTAATTTTAAAAAAAATGAAGACTGATTCCCCCCTCTTATACATTTTTATTCCAACTCTCATCTTGGTTTCACTTTATCAAACCACTTTTTTGGTTCCCACCTCTTCAAAATCATTACATAGTACTCTATGAGGGTTGGAATATATAATATTTCCAATTCAAGCATCATCACTAATTATAAAAATTAAGACTTGATAACTCTCAATTCACCATAGTTTCTTCACTTCTCCATATGCCTCAATAAGGGGGCATGAACATCTCCATGACAAAGACAAAGTGTGTGTACACACTCAGGTATCACATTTAATTTATTTTAGAAATTTTATGCATCACTAGAATAAAGTGGGGGGGAGAATATAGATATCAAATTTTAATCAATAAATGATTTATAATGGTTTTCCTTGACATTTTTACATTTCTTGGTCAATTACACATCGTGATAACCCATAATCTCTAAGAAAGGCTTCAAAGTCTCATAATTACTATGCATATCTCCTGGACTTCATTATTTTATCTCTATTCATCCATATTCATCATATACTTCATTATCACTTTGGCTTCAAAAGCCTATATTCATGTATGATAAGAGTGAACTAATCAGATAAGTGTGTACTATGATATTATATAGTAACACACCCTTATCCATAGTGTTTCAATAGCCATATTTTCAAAATTACATGCCTCAT
Organism: Torreya grandis; assembly: GCA_037957365.1. Classification (NCBI taxonomy): domain Eukaryota; kingdom Viridiplantae; phylum Streptophyta; class Pinopsida; order Cupressales; family Taxaceae; genus Torreya; species Torreya grandis. Next base: position 54,742 of record JARHVA010007922.1, on the reverse strand, counting down.
AACAACTTTCCCTCGCAAACCAATAAGTTGGTTATCAAAAATAGTTAAAATATTCTCCTATAAAATCACATCAAGGGTTAAAATTAAAACTAACTATATTTCACTAATAAAAGCATCTCTTTTATGATTTCAACAACATCTATATTATGAGTAAATATTGTTATTATAATTATGTGATAATACCACAGTGCTTGGCCAAGTTTAATTTTATTTTATTGAAAATTAAGGGCATCATTTTTCAATAATCCTAATCAAAACATTATTAGTCATGTTTATATGATATTCCATAAAGTGATAACTACATTGGCCTAAGGATGGCTATGTATTCAACACTCATTCAACAAGGGGTATTTTAGGATAGCTTAGCCATTCCACATTTCCTATTTTTCCCCTATTGCATTTGATTTATTTTATGTGATTGTGCAGATTAGGACATTGATTTTATATGTCTTTCACACATAAAATTGATCTCTACACAAAAACATGTCACCTAAAAATAGAGGTAAACAAGCTCATATTTTAAGATCCAATGTATAATTTGCCTAGATAAATCCATAATAGTAGTCAATAATACACTACAACCTTGTTCATATTTTATGACCTTATCCCAATATACAATAAAGTATTACTTTCATATTCATATATGTTTTAAGGTTATTTCAAGAAACCACAACTCGCATAAATATATTATAGTCTAAATTAATTTATTTACAAGGACAATTATCTAACCCTAGTCTTAGTTTCTATTTGTAGTAATTTATAGCTTATGTAAATTTTATAGATATTCATATTTATTTTATTGCCTTATTTAAATTCTTATATCATATTTAAATAATTTATATTTCCAATTAGAGCTAATTTTAATTTATAATTAATTATAGTTTAAAATAAGTTTACACACTATCCATAAATTTACATTTTTGCACACTTATTTATGCCACATCTCCTTCAAGGCCTCTTTCTTATTGCCTTGATTTCTTCTCCATAGACTCCTTCAAGACCCCTTTATTATCATATTATCATTATTTTTGCTTTCAATAGATTTGTACCTTGTTGTAAACACACTAATACAAATAAATAATAACTTATAAGCTGAGAGTGATATACTCTTCTTCTAGTTTTCTTCACTTTAGGATGATATTATTTAGTTTGTAAAGGAAAATAGGGCCCTTAAATCATAAAACATGATCCTACTCACAAAAATTGTAGAATACAACTTGGTCATTCATAATTTCCAAGTAGGTGTTACACTCATACACTAACACACTACTCATGTGGAATAAATAGCTATTGCACTTGTTCCACATTCAATACTTACTTATAACTCTCAAATGCATCCATTGGACACACTCTAAGATATAAATTTACCACACCATGAATCATATTTTGATCTTGTTACACCTATAATTGCCTTTATCACAACCCAAACTTCTATTGATCATAATGTTTATGTGCTTACCTCATTTGAGAATCATAATATTATTTTTGGTTCCCATATTCTCCTCACCATGGTTTATTTTTATAGAAGTATTGAAAATCATGAATAGGGTATTATGTCATCCATCCAACCTAATAACTAGATTGATCACCATGGTATTAGATATCAATAAAGTCATTCAAATTCTTCTTTGGGAACATTTTTTAGAAGCTATAGACTAGTTCTTGTTTGCTCTACACTTATAGAGGATATTGAGCAACACAAATCTTATGTATATGAGAATTCATCAAACAATATAATTAAGATTGAAAGTCTTGAGTCATCTTCACATTCTATGAGGGATGATAGACCTCACTCTTCACTCAGACATGTGATACCTAAAATTATTTATATAAGGCTTATGACACATTTACCTTCACTTAGAAATGAAATTCTTATATATTATTTAGACATTTTCTTGCATAAATAATTTATGTACATGGCATTGAATCACTTATATGAGTCTTCTTCTATCATCCATGTCCATTTGGGATGGATTGTTAATCAATTATGTGGTGTTGATAACACTCCTTATGTGAAATATATAGGCATTTTTATTCCATTATCAAGTTGAATATTCCACATATTGATCATACTACCTAGTAGTATTCTTTTTTGGAGATAATTTCAAGTCTTGTGATTCCTTATTCAGTAGATAAACTACTCCTTATGGTGATAAAAATTTGGTGTCCCTAGAATATCTTTATTTATTTAGTGTCCTATTTAGATCCATCCAATGTATTTCATAGAACCAAAAAATATATCCTTATATTATATCTCTCATTTTCATGTCATCATTTTGTTCTTTATATTTTTCATCCACCTCACCCAATCCAAAGGGGGGATATTGTGTACTAAATTTTTTGGTGAGATCCTTGAGGTGAATCTCACTTTTTTTGGTAGATATTATATGTTATTTTACTAATTTATATGTGAGTTACATGTGCATATATATTTTATAAAGTAGTTCTTTACTTTCATTATAAAATTATACCTCACCAAACCTAGTACCAGGACCCATTTCAAAGGTTTAACCTCAATTTTTATACATTTTACATGAGTTTCACTTAAGGTGGGGTGTTGGCATAAATTTATAATTACACCTTAAGTTTAATTAGATAATAATTAATTTTTATAGGATTTATTATTTAGAAAATACTCATATTTGGACATGAAAAAAACATGAAATTCTAAATTGCACACCAAAGTGGATTTTAAGAAATTAATTGTATTTATGCAACCAATTACATTAATATAACAACCCAAATTTATGAGACATCCCATGCTATATTAATTCAAGGCTCTCTCTCACTCTCAAATTTCATTGGATTGCATTGATATTGCCTTGGGTGTGGTATGGAGAATAAATAGTAATAGGTTATTATGTTTTTCAATCCCTACCTTTGTGAAATGTTAATATAGTATTACTAGTACACAATTATATCCAATTTATGTGTCTTTTTTTATGACATGAGATACGTATAAGATTAATGCAATTGATCTTGGCTAGTCTAAAGTTGTAATAGTTTTTATGTATAGGATGATCATATTTCACATCCACATCAATGCATCAAGGATAGTTATAGGATTAATAATAACACAACCACATGGTCAAATAGATCACCCTATTTATTTTACAAGTATAAAGTTGGAAAAACATAAATGAATAATTCAACTAAAAAATGAAAGGTGATATCCATGGTATATGTGATATAAAATTTTAGGCATTACCTAATATATATACCCTTTGTATTTTACACATATCATGATCCATTGAAATATATAGTCGATAGACTAGTAATACAAGGAATAATATGTCAATGGTTAATACTTTTTCAAAAATTTGATTTTAAAATCATGGTAAATCTTAGACAAATAAAAAATAGGCCATATTATTTATCATGAATATGTATGGGATACCATAAAATACCAATCAATGATGAGTTCCTTGGAGTTCATTTATTTCACATTGAGGTGATTCCAAAAGATATGGCAAACATTTCCAAATTCCTATAAATAGGAGAATTTATAGAGACATATGGGGAAAATGACAATAAAAGAATACTGATACAAGTGTTTACATCTACACTTATATAATGAGTTTTATATAAGAAAGGAATATATGAGATTTTAAGGAGAGTATAATTACCACATGAAATATAAGATATTATGTAGAAGGAACATAATATAATTATAGGTAGACATAATCTAGGAGAAGGCACTATGAAGAAAATTCTAGTTGCATGACTATAATGGCCTAATTTATTTAGAGATTTATAAATTTATGCAATAATTTTTGATATTTTTCAAATAATAAGAAAAATTAACACACATGATGAGATGCCCCTATGGCCTACACTAGTATTGGAATAATTTTAGAAATGGGTTATTGATTTCATTGGGCCAATCAAACCAGTAGTTAGGAAAAGCTATGTTGAGTTCATAATCATAGAGATAGATTAATGAGATGTGAGGAATCAATACCCAATAAATATTTCACTAAGAAAATTGTAGCTAAATTTCTATATGAAAATATTATTACTAGATTTAGATGTCCACTGAGTATCACTGATGATCAATGAAAACATTTTTTTAATCACATAATTTAGGAGTTTCTAAAGCATTTATTGATCCAACATAATATAAGTACTAAATATCATCCATAAGATAATGATACAATGTAAGTATTTAATTAATTATTGGATAAATTACTAACTAAAATATGAAATATAGATACAATTAAATGGGACACAAATATACCTACAATACTTTAGGCTTATTGCACAACTTACAAAAGAATCACTAACTATTTCCCCTTTAAATTTTCATATGGTTTAGAAGTTGTAGTGCCTATGGAGTATATTTAACTAAGACTTAGATTGGTGGTAGCTTTGAGAATGAATGAAAAATATTTTTAAAAATAAATATTAGTTAAATTCGAGAAACTGGACCAAAAAAAAAATTATATTGGCCTATAGTCAAACATAGGAAAAGAGAAGATAAAAACATGGCATGATCACCATATTTAGGAGTTTCAGATAAATGACAAATTATTACTCTATGATAATAAGTATAAAAATATAGGTACGCTAAAGATTAGGAGGTTAGGCCCATATATCATAAAATAAATTCTTTGTTATAGAGCAATAAAATTACATACACATTTTAGAACAATAAAAGGCTATGTTAATAGATCAAGGATAAAAATGTTTATCACAAAAAAAGTGAAAAAATGTAGAAAAATAGAATATTAAAATCCAAGGCCATACTATTGAACTAGGAGACCTTCTCCGAGATAATGGTGGAAAAATAGGAGAAGTGTTTACCCAAGGAGAGGTTGCTACCACTAAGAAGGTATTTTAAAGAGGAGTGGAAATATCCTATAAATCCAACTATGCCATTAAAATGGGGATACTACAATATATTATGACATATTTATAAGTTTCTAGTTGTTGATCATGTTACCTCTTGTACCAAAATTTGATCAAGTTTTAGACACTATGGTGAATGTGCTATTTTAAATTTATCTTGCTAGGATTATTTAAACTATATTGAGGATGATAAAATGGATGGAAATTTTGGTAAATGTTAACATGATTATTCAATAGAAAAAAAAAGGTATAAATGACTATTTTGGAAACTCTAGCCTAACCACAATAGTAGAAATCATGTCCAGATCAAAGAAATAGAGGATTTTAACTTCTTGGGAAATAATTTAAGGTTCAAAACTTCAAAGAAATATAAGGAATATTGCATGAAAAAGATTAATTTCCTAAAATACATTACTATTGAGTTATAGAGGTATTTTATTGGTACTTATTTTATAGTGTTATAAAATATAGATATACAAAGAGTGTAATTGATATTTAATAAGAGATTATTAAGTGAATATACAAGATAAAGAGTATAATGATAAAGAGTGTAAAAAATATAGAGTAATAAGATCTATGGAATGAAACATATGTTTTATACTTATATATGAATAAATACATTTAGATTAAGAAATACATATGTATTGTGTATATGAATAAATGGATTATAACACACCTAATTCAAAATTTATGAATGCATGTATTAACTAAAGATTAACTCCTAATAATAATCTTTGAGTAACATTAGCTCTAACTAAATTCACAATGATTTGAATAAACATACATACCCAAGTAACTGATTTTATGTCAACGATGTTCTTTTACTTAGTATAATATCCTTTGTATAGTTTTTCATCAAAACATTTTGGTGAACCTGATCATTTTAACATTCCAACCTTAGGTTTATGTGTTGTCATCCTCCCTTGGGTCTGATTTTGTTGGAATTAGCTCAAAATTGATTTATTTAAGGTTTATATCAACCCTTTCCAAGCCTTTTTTTTCCATTTGTATATTATGTATATTATTGTGTTTCTTAGCTTTACTCATCGGTATATTGATTCATATATGGCATTTTTTCTATGATAGTATTTACATATAAAGTTCTTAGGTTTTGTATGATATTAGACATGATGATATGGTTGTTATACAAATGTTTATCAATGATTGCGTGTTTAGTTTCTCACATATATCTTATGATGTTAGTATATAATTTCAAAACTAATAGATTTGTGTGTGATAATGATGATTTACTTATAAATTCCCTCGAAATTGATAGGTTTTCTTTAATTTATCTTTGTGATATATCTTGTGTGTCTCATTTTATAATGGCTCAATAAGAAGTAGATGTTGTAAAAACCTATAAGGGTAATGAAATAAATACCTACATCCCTCCTCTTTCCTCTCAAACCAAAATACCCATCCTAACATTCCTCAAGCTCCCTAAATTAATATGCATACTGTTAAGGATTATGATATCATATATCAAATTAATATTAATCATGCCAACATACCTATATTAAAGTTTATCTAAAGGTATAATGTGTATTAAGATATACTTTATGATGCCTCACATGATGTTTATTTACCACACAATACCTAACTTGCACATTTTACTTCTGATTTTAAAATCTTGATGGATAGCTAGACCCTTATATATTTTGAGTTAGAGGACTTATCTTCCAAGGATAATTTGGATCAACATTTAACCTTGTATATTCAAATTATTATCCATAATAAATGGATTAAACAAGTTATTATAGACATTCCTTTGGGACTAAATATATGTAGTGTATCATTTATCAATGTACTTAAAATTGTAAGACAACCTCTACACTCTAATATCATTATAAAAGGATTTGATAATAAACTATGAAAGGTTTTATGAATAATTATATTGATCATAAATGTTGGACTTGTAGACATAAAAAATTTATACAAGCCAATTTTTCACTATGTTTTTTCATGTTTTCATGCAATTTGTTTATATGCATACATTTGGATATTTTTTGTCATACTTTCAACTTGTGTTGGGCCCCATATTATCTTCTATTCACTAGGGTTTTCCTTAAAAAAGATTTTTTTTCACTTTATAATAATGGTAATACCTTCATTCAATCCAAAATGTATAAAAACCTTATGATCAATATTTATTTTCTTTGGTATACCCCAAATTCTCTTGAAATGTACAAAACATTATTTTAGGGTTTTTCTTTGACTATAATTGGCCACCTATGATCCTAGGTTGACCCTAATTGACCATCCATGATTATGGTCATTTTGTTTATGGTCCTTTATGCTTTATTTTGATTTCTTGGGCCTTGATTATCAAGTTTTACTATTTTATATGGTCAACCTATGTAAAAATGTGTCTTTAAGGAGATTATATATAAAAATATACCTTAATCCATTTATCATATCATAATCACGTGTTACATTAATACATCTTCTATACACTTATCAAGGAGATTGCTCATCTCTTAAAGTTGTATGGATGTATACATATACCAAAATAAGATTGCATTGAGTGGCATATACATTTGTCATTGATTATCTAGGAAGATAAAGGGAATCCATATCTCTCACTTTGGTTGTGTCACTCAAATTCATATAATTAGATGAGATATAATTTTAAGTGTGTGAGATATGTAGTCTTAACCCTTGAAAGGGCCTGGGCCACTAATTTCAAATTTTATATATTATTATGACATTATGGTGAGTTAGGGTTTTTATTGAGATATAAATATTAGGTATAAAAATAAATAAATTAAACATATGGAGAGAAAATATAGAGAACAAGTGTAAGATAGAGTATACTCAAATTTGAATGGATGTTCTATTGGGAAAAGGAGGATGGTGATGGTCAAGACCTAGAGGAAGGTGAGTGGATAGTGGTACACAAGGGAATCTACAAAAAGGGTCCATTATTTAAGCATATATATGTAAATAAATATTATAGAGGTAATATCACATGGGTTTATTGTTTAAAGAGATAGAGTTTGGGGGCAAAGGGTTTGAGGGGTCATATTACAAATCATAATGTTTATAATGGTAAGGAAGTCATATTGGAGACCATCACCATTGATAAAGGTATTTATCTATATATCTCATCATCTCCACTTAGCATATATATATATATCCCATATGGATAATGCATTTATATGTATGTTTCTTCATGATATACTAAATATTGATGATGTATGTAGATTGCCTAAACATAAATGACATCCAAGAGGTCATATGGAATTTTCAGTGATGCTTAAAGGTTTATTTATCATTAAATTTAATAATGAAAAATATTAATCTATGGTGTTTCTTGGAGGACCTTGGTTATTTGGCATAATGGGCATGTTTTTATAAAGGTAGAAACCATGTTTCAACCTAGACAAAGAAGACATCAATGTGTTACCCATATGGGTAAGATTTTTTGAGCTACCCATTGATTTCTAAGAAGAATTTTTTTTTTTGTAAAATTTATAAATCCTTTAGATCATTTATATATATATGCAGCTACCAAATCTAAATAAAGATTTATTTATGTTTGATTTTATGTTAATGTTTGTGTTTGTAGTTCACTACTAGAATTTATAATGTTACATTGAATCTTTGGGAACTAGAATTAGAAGATAGAATATGAGGATTCCCATATAAAGTGTAACACATGTTATAAATTGGGTCATAATTTCAAATTATGTCCTACAAAAATTGATGATCAAGCTTCATCAATAAGGAAACAAATTTTGGAACTATAAAAAACTGAAAAAAATAAGCATCAAGAATAACATATCCAAATCTCCCTAGAAAAAGAGAAAAAATAAATCAAGGAAAATGTGAAGGACAAACCAGAGGGAAGACAGTCAGATCTGAGTGAAAAGAAGGATATTAAAGGTCATAACCTAGTATAAGATGTAGAATTGATCAACAAATAGAATCCAAAGGAAAATGTGGAGGGATTGAGTGTAAAAGAAGTAATAAATCCATAAAAAGGTGTGGAATTATCCATTAATATTTTAATTTAATAAAATTTTAAATTAATTGAAGGAGTGGTGGACTCTATATTTCAATATGAAATAAAAAATGACGTAGAACTAGATAAGTGGAATTTGTTCTTTGACAAATAGATAATGTTGAAGATGTCACTCCAAAATAAACAAAAGATAAGAATTATTTAAATTTAGATAATTAGTGGATTAAAATATCTATGGTGGAAAACAATATTGTAAATGTAGGTTCTCTTAAAAAAAGTTAGAAAACTTAGCAAAAAGGAGTCAATATTTAAATCAATTGAAAAAGAGATAGATGATGGAGTCCAAATGACATTAGCAGTGTCTAGGACCTTTGTATCCTATTAAAAATGATTGCCAATGTTTGGAATATAAGAGGTCTTAATAATTCTACTAAACACATAATATTAAAAGACTTGATTTATAATCATAAACCTAAGATTTTTTTCATCCCAGAAATAAAAATGTTAGATAACATGATTCTAGAAGTCAAAATTAGATTTTGGAAGGGGATTTGAGAGGAATAGTCACTTTTTGGGACTAGAATATTTTGAAAGGTGATAGTTTGATTTAAAATAATCATCATTTAGCTATCCTCTTTACTAATGTTAAGTATAATTCTAGTTGGTTGTTTTATAATATCTTTGATCCTAAAAATTGCATTGATAAAATGAAACTTTGGGAGGAACTTACTGATTTTAGAAGATCTTGTCCATATTTTAGATGGATTATAGTAGGGGATTTCAACACCCCTCTTTCTCATTTGGAAAAAAAAAAGGATGGTAAACAAGATTTTAGAATAAGCATGCATGTTTTTTTAGATTTTTTATTAGCTAATGGTTTGTTTGATGTAGAGATGAGGGGTTATACTTTTGCATGATCTAATAAATGTTTAGGGGAGCATATTATCCAAGTGAATTTGGATATATTCCTTATTTATCCTAGCTAGTTATTAGGGCATAACCCATGTCATTCTTTTCTTCCAATAATAGGATCAGACCATAATCTTATTGTGCTTAATATGGATTCAGGTTATAAGAAGCATAAAAATCCCTCTTGGTTTGAGAAAAATTGGCTAATTTATCCTGAGTTAGAAGACAAAATTGAGTGGTGGAGAGTTTTGATTAATGGTTTGACAATGTTCAAACTTGCTAAGAAACTTTAAAATGTCAAATTCCAGATTAAGAAATGGAATAGAGAGGTTTTTGGTAACATTTCTGAAAAAATAAAATTAGAGAAGAATTAATAGACTTAGAAATGTAAATAAAAATCAATGGTATGAATTATAATTATTATTAGAAGTAGAATAATCTTTTATGTGAGTATCATTCCATCAAAACTAAGAAGGAGACTTTTTGGAGACCAAAAACCAGGGCACTATGGTTGAAATAAGGGGATAATAATATGAAATTATTATAATTATCTACCCTTTGTAGACACCTAAAACTGACCACCAATAACCTCTAACTAGGCTTTTGACCAATTTCTATCAAAAATGCACAATTTGGCATAAAAACACTAAAACACACTAAATAATGTGAACCTATCATATTCAAGTGTTGATTTTAGCTAGAGTATCATTAAATGAGGAAATACAATTTATGAAGTAGCTAACTTTGATCAGATCATTTTGATTCAAAATAACATTTCTATACTTGGGTGATCTGGATTGCTTTTTACACTAATTTTCTTACATGAGACATATGTCTTTGTTATTTTGTGTCGACAACATCTTAAATGGGATAATGGATCCAATGCATCTAACATCTCCTTCCAACTCCAATCCAATCAAATTTTGAGCCAATAATACAATATTTTGACCATTTGATTAATTTGTGCACAAATTTTCAAGGTTTGCATTGAATTTGACTAATCATGCTTAAGGATAATTAAACCAAATCAAGATCTTAAGTTAATTTTCCATGAAAATTTTTAAATATTTATTTTTGGAAATTGATATTGAATAATTGCATCATTAAATGACATCATTTCTTGGGAAGGCATCCATAGGACATAAATGCACAAAATATTAGGATTATGGGTCTCCTATACCTCTTTAATGCCTTTCATGCCTCTTTAATGCCTTCTTATCCCAAATATTTATGTGGATACTTATATATTTAAGTACATAATTGGATTTATTCATGGACACACATCTCAATCTTGAGATGGATGGTCATGGCTGATCTTGAACCATTTCTAAAATATATAAATAAAAGGTTTCAAAGCCATAATTTTAAGTTGAGATAGTGCAAATTTATAATTCATAAATAATTATAAAATCCATTGTAATTAGTTTTATAATTCCAAATTATTGAGCCAAGCCAAAGATAAATCCATCACAAAGGTTCCAAGGAGAAGAGGAGATAGCCAAGCCTTGTTTGATGAAGACTCATTGAGCACAAACCGAGCAAGCCACTTTAATAATCTATTTAGAGCATCTAAGGAAGGTGAAATATTTATTTTTATTTTCATTCTAGTTTTTTTTCTCATTTGGTTTTTAATATACTCCCCCCTTCAGATAAGCTTAGGGTGTTAGCTTAGTGTGTTATTTGTTTGGATTTGATTTCATTCACTAACACCATACTAATACCCCCTATTACAATCCTATGTTCAAAAATGGCACACTTGGTGGGACCTAGCCTCACAAATTTGGTCAAATTTAACCTAAAAATAACCTAAAAATCATTTTCATATAGGATCTTGGAATATGGAACCAAACAAGGTAAAAATTTGAGCAAAAATCCATTTTTTGTAATTCATGGTTTTGTTCTCAAGGCTGTGTAACCCAACTCATTTTCCAACCCAACTTGAGAGCCCAATTTTCAAAGGTATTTGTTCCACTTGGAAAAATTCTTCAAAGATAAATTAAGTGTTGACCGTTTTATTATAGGATTTACTTGAACAAGTGCTAACACAAGCTTAATTAGTACTTTCACACTTCTTTTTAGATGTTCTAAAAATAATTAGGAATTTTTACTTTGGATTTAAAGAGGAAAAATTTCCATGTTTATGTTGAATATTTTTATTGTTATTTCAAAGTTTAAAACTTAAAGACAAGGGGTTAAAAGAAAACCACCACACATTTTGTTTAGTGCTATAAAATTGAATACACTTCAAAGTTTTTTCAAGTTGTTTTCATTGTTTGTTTAGTCTAAACTTGTTTGATTAAATAGGGATTTGTGCATGTATGCTCTCCCATCCATCCCATTTAAGAAACTTTTGGGATCAAAAGTGCCAATTTTTTTTGGGTGGTTTGCAATTATTTCCTTTTGTGCATCTTAAATCCAAGGGGTTAGTAACGAATATAATCAAACACTTTCAATTTGGTGAAATGAAATTAATGTCACTTCAATTTTTTACAAACTTGCTTGTTGATTATGTGTTTTAGTGAAAAAAGACATGCGTGTATGCTCTCCTATCCATCTCCTTTAGGGAACTTTTGGGATAAAAAACACCATCTCATTGCACTTTGAGCCTAGTCTAAGGCATAGAAAGAACATAATTTAAATCCGTCCCCAAAAACTCATAATAGTATTGGGTGATCTTGAGGAAACCATAAAGTCTTTTTATTTTGTCATTTATTTCATGCATCTTGGATTATGAGGGGGACTTCATTACCTCCCATGAGTTATTTAAGGAAGCCTTGACACTAAAATTCATCTCCCAACATTTTCTTCAACCCCTCTCCATAAGGGTGTATATAAATTGGCATCACCCCACTAGGATCGAAGGTTTGAGTGGTTAGAACACTTCCTAGTGTTGGGGATAAACTCAAGACATATGAGCACATTAGACATTTCACTACACTGTGAAAGCAATAGATGTAGTGGTTTTAAAAAGGGATATACTTTTTTATAACAAGCCAAGTACCATGAACCCAAATGATGTGAGCTTCTTTTTTCACATTAGATGTGAAAGTCCTATGTAATTGATCCATCTAAAATGTTTGAAAAATAATTAGTTAGTTAACCCCACTTTGCCATACCTTGTTAGTTTAGGATTTAAGATGATTAGTTAGTTAATTTATCTTTGTCTTAGATTACTTGGTTTTTGTGTGGAGTCAAAACTTGATATTAACAAAAAATGACATAACTAAACACATTACCCCAAAATTATTTGAACAAAGGAGGCATTGTGATACCTAAGTGAAAACATATTTTTCCTTGTTCAAATTCATCATCATACACTTTGTGTCATATCTTTCAATTTGGCACAGTTATGTTTCCCACTTGAGTCTAGACCTTTTACCACATTCTATTTAAGTCCCTCATTGATAGTTTAAATTCAAAATTGGAATATTCCAATTTTTAAAGGTTGATGTGTTAAATTAGGTTTGCCACTTTGCACTTGACTTATTTTAACTTGAGTTCAATTCCTAATTTGAATGGAGGTCTATTTTTAGACTCAACATCATTATCATCATTTTCTAGGGCTGAAGTCATCTTACGTATCACTCATGTTTTGAGTCTTAGGCTACATATTTGTACCATCCATCATATTTCACCTTTTGTCTTACATCTATTTCATATCATACTTTTTCCTTAGAAAAATTTCCAACTTTATGTATGTATATCATTTCGGTAGTGTTACGCTACCAAAACTATATTGGAACCATTTTTTGCCTTAGATTCTTAAAACAAGCACTTATCACATATTTTAAGTAGTTTAGTGTTGTTACGATGCTTAAATAATTTTTAGACTTGTTTTCATGGACCTCTTTACGTAAATTCCTAGTTGCTCCAAAGATCTAGCCATTTTAAGTTTTCTTTGAGATTCATATATCTAGCATGGTTACACCATTCACCTTTGCCTAGCTTATCGATTAAAAGAATATAGCTTTGTGTCATTATTTGGGAGAAAATAAACTATCTCCAAGTGCCTTTTATTTCATACCTAATACTTATTGATCAAATTTATGTCCAGGAGCCAAATGCCTAGTTTTTTTTAGAAGTGTTTCAAATTTTTTAGATTAAAAATCTCATCTTTTAAAGTCTAGTTTTTTATGTCATTTAGCCAAAAGACCTAACACATGATTTGTTTGATCCTAGATTTTGATGATGTGTTTGGCCAAAAGACCTAGAAACTTTTGTTTTTCCTAGTTTATACTAATTTAAAACACTTTAACCTAAAAATTAAAATTTTAATTTGTGGTCCTATTACTTGACCTTTTGGTGCGAGATGCGTAAATGTTAGATAGTTGACGTTAGCTTGTTTTATCATAGGTCATTGCATCAAATTTTTTTGGATATACATATCCATACTTTTGACCAAGTTAGACTAAGTTTGAACATATTTTTAGACATTGCCTTCTCAAATTTTATAGAACTCTATTTACTTTTAGTGTGAAAAATTTACTATGGATACCAACATGTATTCCTACACTAATAGTGGCCTCATGTAAAATATAGGAGTTAGTAATATGGATGAAAAATAAAAAATGGTTTAATACCCCTATGTAGATAATGTTGCTTAATATATAGATCCCTATCCATCTTATAACACTCAAATAGGGGCACATAACCAAGACCCATTAGCTCATTACTTGGTAAACACACCTCCTTACTCAGAACATGATCAAGAATAAACTGAATAATATTTAGCTTTGGTACCTATGGTTGAGGAACCAGTTCCTTAACAACCATAACATGTTACTAAACCATCCACGTATGATCTTTATCTATTTGAGCATCACTTGTTAGAAAATAAGGATGAAATCTTGGTTATAGCTATAGAAGTAGAGGCCAAGTTTCTAGTAGACTTCCTCCATGAGAATTTATTAAGCCTAGTAAGAATGCCTCATAACATAATTTATAATCAACAAAATTCTTATAACAATCCTTTATCTCTAGTCCAAATGGCATATCAAGACCCTAATATGCTTGTCAAAAGTAAGGACCTCATAGAATATCACTTTGTGAAAATACAGACAACATATCAAACATAATTATATGTAGCATGAAATTTTAACCAAATGACCATGTCCAATAGGCCTCTCATTGATTTAGTTCCTTCAATAAGAGTGTTAATAGAGTTGACTAGTTAGGACAATCAGGGTGTTGACCCCTTCATGCAAAACACTTCATTTGATAACTTGGTTCATATGCCAACCATTGAAGAAGTGTCTTCTACTTCTACATAGAATAGTGAGCAAAACATAGTGGACAATGTGCAAGTAACATCCAATCCAAACCAAAGTGGTTTAAATACCCAAAAAACTAGTATACAAATGAGTGTACCTTTAGTTAACACCATGAGTGGTTCTTCAAATTAGGGAGTAGGATTTTATATGTCCCAACCTCAACCAACTACTACTACTAATCCTCAACCAGCTGCTTCTTCAATCACTCAATTAACAAGATTAGGTAATCAAATAGTGACCAATGTCATGCCTCCACAACAAAACACAAAAAATCTTACTCAATAGACAATGAGTAATATTCCACAATAGTGGGAACAATCCAACATACCAATGTAACAATGATATAATATATTGCCACCTCAATAGGGGGCAACCAATGTTCCACCTTGTTAGGTAGTAGCAAACATACCTCATGCCTCATAGACCAATATACCAATTTAAATATAAATTATGTCTAATAAAAAATGTATGCATATTGTTAAGTGATAAATGTTGAATATCCAACAAGCATCAAATTCCCAATAAGGATTCATGAAACAAAGACGTTCCAATATTCCTCAAGTTACAGTTAGGCAACCTTTACCTTTTATGTAGAGTATGACACTAGTTCAATGATAAGATCTTAGTTCATAAGTCTCCCCTCAATAGAAAGGTTTGATTAGTCAATAGTAAGTCCCTATTCAACCCCAGTTGATATAATATGGTCATATCCCTTCATCTCAACCTCAAATTTTCCAAAACCAAACCTTCT
This sequence comes from Torreya grandis, assembly GCA_037957365.1. Classification (NCBI taxonomy): domain Eukaryota; kingdom Viridiplantae; phylum Streptophyta; class Pinopsida; order Cupressales; family Taxaceae; genus Torreya; species Torreya grandis. The sequence goes on along the minus strand of JARHVA010007922.1, from coordinate 39,000 downwards.
TACCTAACCCAAACCAAAATATCACACCATAGTACATGTAATTCCAACAATCAAACCCTAATCCACGTATGTGTATTCCTAATCCATTACCTAACTAAACTAATGTAGACCAATAGATACCTATATCATACCCTGGTTAAAGTGCTCCACTTATGACCATTCAACCATCTACCCAGGCCAATATTCTACCTCAAGCCAATGTTCCCTCTAGTTTCCTAGCCCAAGAAATGCAACAGATGAAGGATGTAATTGCTACCATCCAAGTTGGGAAACAAAATTAAAAAATCAAGTTGGATGACATGTATTCTTATCTATTTAACATGGATTACTTATAGATGCCATTTCCTTCAAAATACAAACCACCAAAGTTTGATAAATATAAGGGGAAAGGTGATCCCAAGGCTCTTTTGACTAATTTATTTGTTGCATGCTAGTTAGTGGCATATAGAAACATATACCTTTATTTTTTTTCCCAAGGAGTCTAGTAGGACAAGCCTTGGATTGGTTTTTAAAGTTTCTCAATAATTTAATATCCAATTTTGATGATCTTTTAGATAAGCTTGTACATTACTTTTCATACAATCTCTAACATGAGATTTCATTGGTTAAATTGATATAATCTAAGAAGAAGGATGATGAGAGATTTTCAATTTATCTACAATGATGGATATCCCTTATAAACTAATTCACCCATGATTTACTAGATAAATAATTAGCTACTATGTTTACTAAAAATTTTCACAGTGAGATATCTTATCATCTAAAATTATAGTGTGCACATACCTTTAAGGAAATCATTGATAAAGGTTTATTGATTGAGTGCACCCTTATTAACAAATAGATCATCAAGTTTACCTCATCCAATCAGAATCAAGGTACCAATCTAATAAATAGCCAAAACTAGTACCTAGTCCAAATGCAACCATCACAACTAGTATAGGCTAATAACAATGAAAGACCAAGGCAATTCAACCATAATAAAAATGTTGTTGGAAATGGAGTCATAGAGTTGCATCATGTTAAAATAGTGAAAACACCATCTATTCATCCCATGCCACATATGCAAATTACTCATAACCCACAAAATTTTTAGCAAACACAATAATCATAGCAACCCAGGCCCACGCAACAAATTCAACAACCTTTACCATTATAAGCCCCTCCTCCAAGGATAATAGTTCCTACTCATCACATTTTTAGTGACCTTGGAGAGCCTATTAAATATATGTTTTGTAATCTTGTTTCCATTAATATGATTAGTTGGCCTATACCAAAACATTATCCTTAAAGCATCCCTTATCTTGACTGGTACCACCAAAATGAATTTTATGAATATCATCAGGTTAACAGACATAATTTGCACCACTATGTGAAAATTAAACATTTGATTGAGAATATTTTGGAGAACAAGGAGATAACATTGGATGGTGGTGATTCCACTTCCAATCAGACTCTTAGAATCTATTAAAACCCCTTTCTCTAACATAACAACCAACCATAATAGAAACAACAACCATAACAACAACAATGGGTAGTGTAACAAAAAAATCAATAGTATCAACAACAAAGGCCAAACTAGCAAAAACAATAATAGAACTAACTAGGACCAAACAATGGATATATCAAGGTTAAAATGGAAACAAGCAACAAACATACCATGTAGTTTCACATGACTACAATAGGGTTGTAGGCCATATCATAGGAGGTAGCATCAATACCATTTTCATCAGTCCAAGACTGAATAATAATCAATCAAGACCTTTATTCAATAATTCCACTTAGCCAATTCACATTGGTAATCTTTCTTTGACCTCTGACTATACACAATCAAACCAACAAGCAAGGATCACTAATTTTAGACCATATACTGATAACCCATCATTACCTTGTGACCATGCACAAGTTCACCAACAACTAATACTTATCCTATCTAGTCCCCCACCATCATCAACATTTGTTAGTAGTCATAGTCTTATATTAGATCTTGATTGTACAATCACAAATCTATGGTCAAAGATTACCATTCCTGACCCATAGTCATCTACCACTTCACCCATCACTGAACTAGCCATTCAACCTCAGAATAAGCCATTACACTAACCAAGATAATAAATTTGACATTGTGGAACAATTGAAAAATATGTCCACACAAATTTACATTTTAGATTTGTTACGTACATCAATAATCCACAAGGATATTTTGAATGAGTTCCTTAGCCAATCCACTATTTCTAGTGACATATCCCTTGACAAATTCCAAGATTTTGTTGGACACCGAGCTCTAGTCCAATAAATCACTTTCAACCAAAGTGATATGTCATCCCTTGGCCCACTACATATAACCCCTTATATATTGAGGTTTACATAAAGTGGCATAAAGTGAAATGTGTCCTTATAGACAATGGATCAGCTCTAAACATAGTGTCTTTAAAGTTCATCAAGCTTCTCAGGTATACTATGGTAGATATTTAGGTAGAGATAATAACCATCAAAGCCTAAGATAATGAAGAAAGAGAATCACAAAGCACCATCTATTTATCAATTATCCTTAGGCCCTTAACCCATGATATGCTTTTCCATGTGCTCAATATCAATTTGTCATACAATATGATTTTGGGTAGACCTTAGTTACATGAAACTTATGCAGTCCCATCAACATTTCACTAATGTATTAAGGTCTCCCATTTAGGGATGGAAGTTTTTCTACTAGGATATTTTCATCCATATGAGTATTACAAACACCTAGAGGCCGAGTTCAAGAGTTATAAATATCATTTCGGCATGAATTTAGTGGCCAAGAAAGATAAGGGAAAATCAATACTCCTTGATTCACTAGAGGAAAACTGCATTGCTCCTAATACCCTTGATTCCCTTTCCCACATGTCATCTCATGAAATATCAAATCATTATACCATCTCATCTAATGGCCTAGGAGAGTATTTAACCAATGATACCTTTCATATTGAAAACCTTCCATAGAACCTAAAGTCCTTTAGAAGACCTAAAGCCAAGCCACTTCATCTAGAATTGAAATAAAAGGGCAAAGGTAAAGGTCTTGTCATGTTTGTACCAAAATCTATCCTAGAGCAAGACCCTTGAGGGAGATGAATCATGGTTATATAATGACAAATAGGCCACCTTTTATGAGAATGTAAAGTATCTTATTTTAAATAGGATCATGAAGAATCAAGACTATGAAGGAGGAGGCCTCGAACCAAATCAACAGGGAACACTTGAGCCAAATTCCATGACCAAATACAAAGGGCCCTATGGACTTGGATTTAAACTGCTTGGTGGTGACCCCATATACCTTACTCATGTTCCATGACCATCGACTAATGATAAAGATGATAGCAGTAAAGTAGAGTCTGATCATAGCCTTTTCAACAACCTCACCAGGACCAACTTATTTAGCCTTCATTCTATTTATACCCATAGACTAGTCATTCATCATAATCTATAGCCATTATATTAACCCTAGTTGATAGACTAAGACCAATAAGAGTTTAATGTGTCGATTGATGAGTTTCAAAATGATAAGGCTTTCTATTATTTTCTTGGCCTTAGAGATAATGTTCCATTGGGGAAACACAAATTAGAGTTCTCAATCAAGTTAGATATTGAATCCTATTTTGGAAGGAAGGTGAACACCCTTAGATAAAAGAAAATAATTAAAAAATTGAGGTCCCAAAGTAACAAACTCTTTGAGGTGCTTTTTGACCAGGGTAAAAGTAAATAAAAAGGCCATTCTAGTGGTGAAAACCTATTTCAAGTGTCATTAGATGAGGGTGTTCAACCTTCTTCAACCATAACTCAAGAGACCACTAATGATGAACTTATCTATGAGTCTAAGTTAAATTTTGAATAACAGTAAGATTTTGATCAAATCCTTTAAGAGTTTCCAATAGTTTTTATTACATGGCCAAACCTTCCATTGGGGGACTCTGATTCATCATGCCTAGGGGAACTCAAAGAACTAGACCTAACAAAGGACTTCAATGTTACCAACTAGTTCAAATCTTTGCCCACTATCATTGAAAATGGTTTGACCCTTCTAGTGGAAGAAACAATAGAGGTTAACATTGGATCCCCAAATGACCCAAAGTGGATCAAGCTAGGTGTTTCCCTTACTGAGAAGGAGCATGAAGTCCTTACATCCCTTTTAAGGGAGTTTATAGATATTTTTACATGGGCATATTCTAACATGCCAGGTTTGGAACCCATCTTAGTTCTACACCACCTTATGTTCATTCCTAATGACAAACTAGTAAAACAAAAGCTGTGCAAAATGCATCCTCACATTTTTGTATTAGTAAAGAAAGAGTTGGAAAAAATCTTAGAAGTAGGATATATTCGATCGATCACTATTCAGAGTGGATCTCTAATGTTATGTTAGTTATCAAAAATCTAGAAGGGATCATAATTTATACTAATTTTCATGATATAAATAAAGCTTTCCCCAAATATGACCTTTTACCAAACATTGACATGATTTTCGACTCCACAGTGGGTTATGAAATGCTTTCATTAATGGATAGCTTTTTAGGGTACAACCAAATAAAAATAGCACCAAGAGACCAACATAATATAATTTTCACCACTCCATAAATAACATTTTGTTATCAAGTTATGCCATTTGGTCTTAATAATGTAGGGGCCACCTACCAAAGATCCATGACCATCATATTTCATGATATGATTCATGACATTATTAAAGACTATGTTGATGGCATTCTTTACAAATTAAAGACTAGGGCTGAACATCTAGCAGTGCTATGTAGAATATTTGAAAGACTAAGTGAGTATAAATTCAGACTTAATCCTAAGAAGTGTGTCTTTAGAGTCACATCAAGAAATTTTTTTGACTTAATTATATCTCATTGAGGCATTGAAGTTGATCCAACTAAAATCCAAGCAATAACATAGATGAAACCATCGACTAATTTAAAGCAACTCCATAGTTTGTAGGGAAAAATCTAGTCTATCTGATGCTTCATACCATAATTATCTAATAAATTCCATCTTTTTACACATATTCTAAAGAAGGGAGTCACATTTCATTAGGATGATCACTACCAGATAGCCTTTTAACAACTAAAGGACTATCTATAAAATCCATTTTGTTGCCTCCTATGCCAAGAAATCCATTCTTGTTATACCTATCTACTACTGCCAATCCCCTGGGGGCAATTTTGGCTCAATATAATGATAATGGCAAAGATCATGCTATGTACTATTTAAGTCATACGCTATTCATGTATGAACATAATTATAGACCCATAAAAAAATCATGTTTATCCATGGTATTCAAAACTCAAAAACTATGCCATTACATGTTAAACAATAAGACCATGGTTATTTCAAAAGTATATCCACTCAAGTATCTACTATCTAAAATAGTTTTACAAGGCTCAATGGCTAAATAGATCATGCTTCTCAATGAGTTTGACATTGAGTACATCAACCAAAAACCCATTAAGGGGTAAGTTCTTCTAGATCAGTGTACTGAAGCACCCCTTGCTAATACAAAACCACTCACATTCCAATTTCTTGATGAATCTATAATTATCATCATTGACACACCTCTTGAGGAGAAACATTGGAAGTTATATTTTGATGGATCATTCACATCACATGGATCATGGATAGGCCTTTTATTCATTACACCACAGGGGGATATAATCCCTAAATCATTAGAGATCAGTTTTCCTTGTACCAACAACATGGCTAAATATAAATCACTTGTTTCAAGACTTTTCCAAGTGGTACAATGGAACGTATTTCATCTCAAGGTTTATGGTAATTCTCAGTTAATCATCAATCAGGTTATAGATCATTTTTAGACCAAAGATGACAAGTTTGTTTCATATAAAGCCATGGTTAAAAATATCAAATGATAGATTGCCAACATTTAGTTTGAGCATATACTAAAGTCAATTAATAGAACCATAGATGTTATGGCCACTATTGGATCTTTGATTTGAAAAATAGACATAGCTAAAGAGTATGAGTTCCTTGTCAATAACTTGTTATCACTAGCTCATGAACCTTCAACCATCATGATGATTTATGATATTATTGGTCGTAGCTCTATCTAATACTCATACCTTTATAACTACCTCCACAGCTAAGTTTTACCACCTAACCTATCTTGAAAACAATCCAAATCCTTCATCCATCAAACCACTCATTATACCTTACTTGGATCAACCCTTTACCATTGTAGTTTTGATGGAGCTTTGATTCATTGTTTAACTTTGATAAAATCTATGCTAGCATTACAATATGTTCATGAATGAGTATGTGGAGACCACACCATTAGGGTATTCCTCTCTAAAACTCTCTTGCATACTATTTATTATTGGCCCATAATGGGCACAGATGCATCTGCATATGTAAATAAGTGTGATAAGTGTCAATGGCAAGCTAATTTGATTCATGCCTTAGCCAAGACTATGAAACCAATGTTGACACCATGGCAATTTATTACATGGGCCTTGACCTCATTGGGAATATAAATCCTACCTCATCTAATGGCCATAAACATATCCTTACTACCACTGAATATTTCACTAAGTGGGTTGAATCTATACCCATCACTTACATGATTGGAAAGCAAATTTCCAAGTTTATATTCAACCATCTCATTTGTCGTTATGGTATCCCCTCTAATTTATATCTGATAATAGAGGATCATTTAAAAATAATGATGTTGAAAAGTTATGTACTAAATATAACATCACATAATACTTTTCTATGACATATTACCCTCTAGGTAATGGCTAGGCTAAAGCATTAAAAAAACCATTATTAATATTCTCAAAAAGATTATTAATGATGCCAATCATGACTAAAACCTTTAGATATTTTGTGTCCTTTGGGTATACCATACCAATCACCATAAACCCACAAGAGCCACTCCATACTCACTTGTTTATGATACTAGGGCCATTCTTCCCTTTGAGGTTGAATTACCTTCTCTACACATCTATTTCAATCATGTCCTAGATGACAATGACTATCGAATAGCTAGCATACAAGAACTATAGTTACTTGATGAGAAATGCATGGATGTAGTGAACAATCTTTAAGCTTATCAAAACAAACTTTGAGGCCACTATAATTGGTATGTGAAGCATAGAGCATTTAAACTTGGTAATATTGTTCTTAAAGAGAACTAAAAGAATACCATGGCTAAGAAGAAGCATAAAGGCAAGTTTAAACCCAACTAGGTTGGTACTTTCATCATTATGATAAACTATGAATATGAACATACAGTCTTGCCACCCTAGATAGATATGAACTTGATGATCTAATGAACATTATCCACCTCAAGAAATATTATGCTTGAGTAACATGGTATATTATTTATAAGGACCATTTCATGTTGTATCATTTTATCACTCTTATTTATACTATACCATTTTACCATCCTAACAATCTATCACTTATCCATTTTACCATACCTTTCCCTTAACCAAGTTTATTTCTCCCTCCCTACCCTACCCTATGACCTTGGTTATATTCCATTCATTCTAGAATCACATTCAGCAAGAGGATTTAGTTTTAGTTTCAGTAGTTTCACACATTTTAGATAGAGGCAGTATTTTCAAGTAGTAAGATACTAGTTTGGTAGTTGTATCCTTCATTTCTTGTTTTTTCTCTCCTATTGTGTTTATCCTAATTATAACCTCCTATGGGCAAACTAGTATCGTTGACCTATGTCATTGTCTCCTATTTATAACCACCTATGGGAAAACTAGGGGAAACACTTATTTATCATTCCTTGACATACCAACTAGCCATTTCTTATGCCATATGTGCCATCATACCAATTGTGCCTATTTTTTTTGAATTGGATACTACACTAGTCAAATTCCTATGTTGTAAGGTAAAACTATAGTGAATTGAGGTCCTAATTTTGGACTATATAGGAAGCACTCGATACTTGTTAATTTTAACTTAGTCACCTTTTTTCCATGATCTCACTATTTTTTGAGCAACCTAAGCCATGCTCTTACCATTTTTAGAGCATCTTAGTCCATGCTCTTACCATTTTGTGAGCTTGGACCCCCTTTAGTGTCTCATCATTCTCAATTGAGTTGAGATACTCAAAACATTCAAAATACATTTGTAAACTTATTAGAAAAAACCAAAAACATTAACCACTTCTTTACCTTAAGGATTTTGGTAACCCTTACTAAGTCACAATTAAATCACTTGTCAATTGATTTCCCTATCTTTTTTTCCCCTTTTTCTCATGCACTTACCATTTTGCAATACCATTCCTATTTTTTTATCACATTCATCATGTGTGTTTTCATTCATTATCATTTTCTTCCCACTTCCTGGGAGAACTACATTTAGCCTAAATTTTTTATTGGATATTATGCCCATGGAACTATATAGGCATCATCCACTTGCCTAGTGCATATGGAGACAACTCGGTCACCCCCTTTCTTTTCTTCTATTCCCCCAGTCATGTTTGTTTACTAAGTTATCTCCTATTTTTTAGGGGAAATTTTCATTACATAGGTTTAAGTCATGTTGTTTGTACTAACATTATGACTAACTATTATTTATTTCTTTGTTTGTATCTTTACTTGTTTGTTTTTTTGTTGTTTGTGTGCCTATTTGATTACTTCTTTGCACGGTTACCTTGATCTAGTCTATGTGCATTCATTAGGTGATTCTTTGCACATTTATACTTAAATCCATCTATATTCATATGTTTACATTTTCATCATGGTTTTTATCATTGGTACATTATTTTCCTTTAAATATTAGATTTTGGGAGTCAGTCTGTATGCATCTTTCAGCCTAGTCCTCATAGTGTTCTATCATGAGGCTCATCATCAAATGCTACAACAAAAATTAGCTTCAAGAAGTATACTTAGCAAGGGAAGCATCAAAATCTCATCAGCATTGATGATCCTAATCATACCCCAAATAGAGTAATTAAACAATAAAAGAATTTCAACCTTTGTTAATTTGAACAAGCATCTCCCTACTAGCAAGTTGTTCTAATTCATCATTACCCTCTATGTCTATTTATCATCCTCATCAGCCAATCAATCATGTTTTCCATAATCAAGGTCCAATGATTATAACCACCTATGGGAAAATCATTATAGGCCATCCCACCTACATTTCTTAATGATTATAACCACCTTTGGGAAAATCATTGTGTTCTCACCAAATTTACTTTATTTTTGCCCACACAGGGGCATGTTGTAATATTGTTTGTCTATCCTAACTGGGGTAGCTCCATCTTCTCAATAATTATAACCACCTTTGGTAAAATCATGGTGTTTTCATACCACATTGCCATTATCAGGGTATAATGCTTATAATCACCTTGGGCAAACCATTACACCATCCCACTTGCATTCTTAGTGATTTTGGCTACTTTTTCAAAATCATTGTGTTCTCACCCCATCATCTTCATATATTTTTCCCCTCATTTTCCTTATTTCTTTTCAAGTAACTATTTGCTGACCTACTTGTGCTAACTTTTCCCTCGAGGGGGCATCATATAGTTCATCAATTGCCATTGAATTTGTATGTATGCAAGACCTTTTAAATCTTTGAGAAAATGTTACTATGCTTATATCTTGTAATGCCTTCCCAAATAAGGGAAAATTATAGACACCTAAAATTGGCCACCAATGACCTCCAACTAGGCTTTTGACCAATTTCTGTCAAAACTGCACAATTTGGCTTAAAAATACTAAAACATGCTAAATGATGTGAACCTTTCATATCTAAGTGCTAATTTTTTCCATAGTGTCATTAAATGAAGCAATGAAATTTATGAATCAACTAAATTTGATCAAATCATTTTGAGTCAAAATGACATTTTAGCACCTAGGTACTTTGGATTACTCTTTTCTACCAATTTTATTACATGACACATGTACCTTTATTATTTTGTATTGGTAACATCCTAAATGAGATAACAAATCCAATGCATCTAACATCACCTTCTAATTCTAATCCAATCAAATTTCAAGCCAATAATATGACATTTTGACCAATTTGACTAATTTGTGCACAAATTGCTAAGGTTTGCATCAAAGTTGACTAGTCATGTTTAAGGTTAATTAAACCAAATCAGTATCTTAAGTTAATTTTCCATGAAACTTGTTGAATATTTCTTTTTTTTAAATTGATATTTAATGACTGCATTATCAAATGACATCATTTCTTGGGAAGGCATCCCTATGCCATAAATGCACAAAATATCAAGATTATGGGTCTTTCATGCCTCTTTAATGCCTCCTTATCGTAAATATTTATGGGGATATTTATTTATTGAATTAAATAATTGGATTTATTCATGGACACATCTCAATATTTAGATAGATGGTCATGGTTGATCCTAAACCATTTTGAAAATCTATAAATAGAAGGTTTTAAAGCCATAATTTTAAGCTGGGATAATGCAAAGTTATAATGAACAAATAATTCCAAAATCCATTGCAATTAGTGTTATAATGCAAAATTATTGAGCTAATCCAAATCTAAAGCCATCACAAAGGTGCCAAGGAGAAGAGGAGATAGCCAAACCTCCTTTGATGAAGACTCATTGAGCACAAGCTGAGCAAGCCACTTTAACAAGTTATTTGGAGCATCCAAAGAAGGTGAAGGATTTATTTATCTTTTCATTATAGTTGTGTTTCTTATTTGTTTTTTTTAATATTCTCCCCCCTTGAGATAGGCTTAGGGTGTTAACTTAGTGTGTTCTTTGTTTGATTTTGATTTCATTCACTAACATCATACTAATCTCCCCCTATTGCAATCCTATGTTCACACCCTTAAGCATAGATTTTCTAATATAATCATTAAAATTTTGAAGGATAATGGAGAAACTAGTTATGATCCTACAACTATTGAGGAAGAAGCCATTCATTTCTTCAAAAATGTGTTTGGTAAGGAAGATTCTAATTATGGCAGAGAAGTCAATAAAATATTGGAGTTGATCGTTTAAATCATTAAGCCTCAAGGTAATAATAATATTATTAATATAATCTTGATTGAGGGTGTTGAATATGTAGTGTATTCAATGAAAGGAGATAAAGCTCCTGGTCTTGACAGCTTTTTGACAACCTTTTTTAAGTAATTTTGGAAAATCATCAAATGGGATTTAACTATTTTGTTAATGAGTTTATGTCCATTGGGAAAATGTTAAGACAATTTAATAATAGTTTTATTGATTTTATTCCTAAGTTTTTTGGAGTGAAATAATTCAAATACTTTAAGCCTATTGGTTTATGTAATATTATTTATTAAATTTTCACTAAACTGTTAGCTATTAGATTACAACCTCTTTTTTCATCCATCATTTCTTCTCAACGAGGAGGATTTTTTTTATATGAAAAATCAATATGGGATAATTTTAGTTCATAAAATGATTCATTTTATGATAAAAGGGAATAAAGATGGTATGATTTTCAAGCTTGACATGAACAAAGCATATGATAAAGTTTCATGGAATTTCCTTGACAAAATTCTAGAAAGGTTTGGTTTTAGCACTGATTTTAGAATGTTGATTAGTAATTTAGTTTCAAAAACTATGTTTTATATTCTCATTAATATTTATCCAGTTGTTTCTTTCCTTTTGAGCATGATATTAGACAAGGATATCCGTTATCTCCTTTTATTTTTATTATTTTTGTTGAGGTGCTAAGTAAATTTCTATCATAAGTGACCTCTAATGGAAGTTTAAAAGGGATTATATCGGTTACAATTTTTTATTCTATATCCCACCACCATTTTGTGGATGAAATAATCATCCTAGCTCAAGCTCTAGTTAAATAGTCTAATGTTTTGAAAAAACTTCTAAAAAAAAATATGAAGTTTTATTTGGCCAAAAAATAAATTTGGATAAAAGTTTACTCTTCTTTGTGTGTGACAACATAATATTGCCAACATTATTGGATGTAAAGTTAGATATCTCCCTTAATCCTATATTATCATGTCTTTATTTCTTGATAAAATGCCTATGAAAACTTGGAATTATTAGATATATTTTAAAGGAATTTTGTAGGATGAAAAGGTACTCCGATATCTTAGGCTAAGAATTTGTTGTTGATAAAAAATAGTCTTTAGAATTTTTCTATTTACCTTATGTCCCTTTTCAAGTTCTGAAAGCTAATGTGTAAAAATTTTAGAAGATTTAGAAAATATTTTTATGGTTTGGTACTGAGGAAAGAAACATATTTCCTTTAGTGGTGTGGAATAATTTTTTACTATCCTATAAACCAAGAAGGGATTAGGATCTGAAAGATGTGACCAATATATAGAGATTCAAAGTCTAAACTAGGTTGGAGATTCCTTAAAGAGATCAATGTTTAGACTAATATGTTGAAGGCAAAATATTTGAGTGGTTGGGATTGTGTGTTGGCTTAAGAATAAATATATTCCTCAAGGATCTTCTTTTTAGAATTGCTTCATCAAATGAAAAAATATTTTATAGAAATATTATAGATGAAAAATAAGAAGAGGAGATAAAGTTTTGTTTTGGGCAGACAAGTGGCTTATTAATTATCCCCTTCAAGATGTTCCTTGTAATGAAAGTTTGGATGGTATGAAAAGAAAATATGGAAACAAAGTGAAAGAATAAACCTTTAATAATGAGGAAAGAAGAGAATGGCTAATTTTAAATATATAAAATACCAATGTTGACCATGCTAAGGTCATTTTTGATCTTAATATTCTTCTTAAAAGATTATTTGTTAGCAGATCTTCTATGGAGGATGAGCTCATATGGGAAGAATTCATAAATGGTCATTTTACTATTAAAATTGGCTATAAAATCTCTATTGGGGCTACTCCTGATGGCTTGCCATGGGATAAAATATGGATTAAGAAGTTAATTATTAAGGTGAATATCTTATTTTTGTTGGTTATTCAAAAATAATACTTAATTTTGATAATCTCCAAAAAAGAGGTTTATATATTCCCAGTCATTATGTCCTTTTTAAAAGCAATACTGAGTCCATTGTTTATATTATGTTGGAATGCCCCTTCACCTTTACAATGATAAGAGTAATTATCTCCAAGTTTGGAGTGGACTAGGTGTTACCCTCTTCTCTTTCTAAACTATGGTATTAATGGACAATCTCCTTCAAAATCAAAAAACTTAAATCTCTCTATTTTATAGATTTATCCCATATTTTTTTAGGTTTATAGAAAGAAAGGAATTGTTGAATTTTTAAGGGTATCAAAATCAAAGAAGAATTTATGGCTTTGAAATCAACTAATCTCTTAAGAGATAATTTTACTTTACTTAGTATAAATAAGGATAACATGGTCAATGACCAATGAGATGTGGTTGAGTTGGTAAGTGGCTTGGTTATTCCAAGCTCAACCCAAGTTCAAATCTTTGGAAAGGCATATGAGGTCAGTTGTGGTTGTTGGCTGAATTCTTGGGGCTGTTAATGGATGGTGGTTATTCTCAAAGTTAGTGATGGATGTTGTTGGTAATTATTGGTATACATGTGGTATTACTAGGGTATATGGATCCTCGATTGTGTCTTAGATTGCTTCATGCTCTAGTCAAAAGTCATTACCTAGCAAAAAAAGGATAACATGGTAAATGAAATTGAATTCAATGTTTCTACTAATTGGCATATTAATTTGGATTCCAAACCATCTAAAGCCTATAAAAATATGCCATAATTGTGACCAAATGGATGTCACCCTCCCATGGTTGGGATACATTAAACTTTGACAACTCTTCAAAAGGTAATCATGTGAAAGTGGGAGGTGGAGGGGTTATAAGGGATAATAATGGTAGAGTGATTGTGGACTATTCTAGGAATTTTGGTGTTCAAAATAATAATAGAGATAAATATTTCACAACTTTATGGGGTGTCAGACTTGTTAAATAATTTCATTCAATAAATATTTGCATAGAATAGGATTCCATGAATATAATTAATTATCTTCTTGAAAATAAAATTCCAAGATGGACTATTAGCAAGAGTATTCATGAGACTCTTGATATCATTAAGAAATTTCAACAAACTATGATCAAACATACTTTATGGAAGGTAATAGAGTTTTAGATTGGCTTGCCAATAGAGTAAGGTATAATCATGAGTTCATAAATTGGTATAGTGTTTCTGATTTACTTGGGGAAGTGATTCAAGTTTTTGATGATGATAGGAGTAATTTTTGAGTTTTGGTGTATGAGAATTAACCTTTATTCCAATCTTACTTTATCAGTGTTGGCCTTTGATATTATTATGGAGGTCAATTTTATTAATTTTAGATGGGATTTAGAAAACTATATTTTGATTTATTGGTTTATGGGGAACAATAATAGTAAGTTAAGGGTTATTACAATCAATGGTAATAAGGATTTATTTGACCACGTGGGAAATGATAATAGTGGCTTGTTATATTATTCCTTGACTCATGATGTTTGGATCGACAATAAGGATTACACAAATATTAAGTATATTGATATTAATCAAGTGTTTCAAGTTCTAGTTATTGATTTCAGGTATGAGTTTGGGAAGATGGTTTATTTCTATGTCTATATTTAGTTAGGCAAAGAGAATATGGGAGGTGAACTATATCGAATTGAGATTTTTATGGTGGGTACTGTCAACAAGAATAAATATGTTTATCCTATCCTAGATGATGGTGGTATTTCAAACTATATGGAAAGGATTTGTGGTAGTGACACTAATCTTTCTATCAACTTTTCCAAATAATGGAATGAAAGAACTTTAACTAGGAGGGACATTCTTATAGTTGTTTCTGAAGATTTGATCTCTTAGATAATTAGAATGAGTACTCATGGTATGAATTATTATAAGAACAAGTGTGATCAAAATGAAGAAATAGATAAATACCTAAAGCTTGGAGAGAAATTGATTCCTTACTAGGGGGTTTTTCTTCAAGAATATCTACCTAAGCCTTACCATGAAGTGGATAGGAAAATCATGAAGTATGTTATTCTTGATGGAAGGTATTTCCTATCATTTTTTTCTTGTTAAATAATTTTGGGCACAATTTTCCTATAAATTTTTTATTTTATTTGTTGATGTCACTTGAACATTCCATTACCGAGATAGAGTTAGAAAATCTCCCTTACCCCATCATCAATCTGTGATTTACCTTTTATATAGCCATGCTAATTACTTTGGGTTTGCACCATCAGTAATTATAAAATTGATGGAGTCTTCTGGGAAAGTGAAAACCATCACTAAAGAGAATGGGAAAGGTCATGCCAAAAAATCCATTACCATTAAAATTCCTGTGAAGTCCCCTATTTCTACCCCTTCAAAATCCCTTATGAATAAATTATGTGTCTTCATTATGGCTAATTTTATAGAGGAAGAATTGGAGGAGGAAACTACAGAGGAAGAGGAGGAGAATGAGTTGTTAGATAATAGTTAGGATGAAGTGGATAAACCTATTGATGATTCGACGAAGGTTGAGCTATAGAAAGATGTTTTATGTGATGTGTCAGAAGGGGATTATAAGATTAAATATAACGAGGGGATTGGAAATGATGTTTGTATCTAGAAAAGGATCAAAAATATGTCTATGGACATTGAGATCAATATTATTTTTTTGGTGGTGGTAGTACTAGTGTTCTTAAACAAAGTTTTTTTTATGAGGGTGAAGACAATTTCAAAGATTCAAAATTTGGAAGTCAGAGTTGAGAATTTGGAATATGAGAATAATCTAATGTAAGGAACCATTTTTAAATTGGTTCAAATGAGAAAGGTCACCATAATAAATTGTTTTTAACATCAATTTTTTAAGGGATATCATCAAAGTAGGTAAAGAGTAGTAGAGTTGATCACATACAAATAAAAGAATTAATGGGTTAGGTAAATGAAAAACTATAGAGCTAGATAATTCTAAAGTGAAAGACATTGAAAATGCCCCCAAATTTTTGGGTAAAGAATAGAATCTTGTGCTATAATAATTAGATAATAATCCATAAAATTTAACTTTTTGTTGTGTATAAATAGTTGTTATGTTGTTTTCATATTAGTTGTTTATTTTCGTTAGTTTCTCTTCGCTATGGGATTGTTTAATGTAACTAGGATGGGACCTAGTCAAAACTCACCTTCTACCCTTAATAAAAAATTAGGGGGTTTATCAAATAAGAGTTTAAGTAGAGGACTTCACATAATAATTCCACAAATTGAATCTATATTCCCATCCATCTACCTTTACCAAGGTGTCCCAATAAATATTTAGAGATCCAAGACCAAAAATTACATAATCTTAATAGAAAACCATAATCATCATATTTTTTTTTGTAACCTTGGGCATGATTTTGGTCATGTATTATTTGTGGTCCATGATTTAAGTTAAATTCCATAACTTTTATGTTTTCCAAACCATTTATGGGTATTGTTCAAATTATTGTCTAGACCTACTTTCCTCAACTTTTTACCTCTGAAAATACATATATAAGCCATAAATTAGGTATTTATATATGAACCTAATTTGTTAATTTTTAAAAATATAAATATTAATTTTATCACATTTCATAGATGTATTTATTATTGTATTTGCATATATTTTTATTGTGCCCTTGCTTCATAAGATTGTACATCCTTGAGTCACATTTTTTAAAAATATTATGGTGAACTCATATATTTTCAAACCTATCAACCTTAGGATTCTATGATCTCTTTTTCTTAAGGTTTTGTTTTTATGGTTGTTTTAGATCCAATTCCTTTTATAGGGCTATGCTTAATTGTGTTATCATTATTTTTGGCTTATTTTGCATATCTTTATAAAAAATTACATATTATGGAAATCCTTTTGTATGTTAAAAGTTATTTTGTGAACTCCATGCCTTTTGTTTTTAATGTTTCCATAGATAATAGTAATGATGATATATATTATTATTGTGTTAGTGAGGATGATCTAAATGAAAATTTATGATGACTTTATTTCAACCCTATTAGACCATGTGAAAATGCAAATGATGTGATTTTTTTATTGGTTTTCTTTATTAGAACCTTTATATGAATAGAATGCCAAATTTTTATATTAAAAAATTAGTTACTTTAGACACTACTTTTTTATCACTTTCATGTTAAAATTGTAAAATAGAATGACTTCCCACAATTACACACCAACTGGTCCAAATTCATATGTTCATCTAACATACAAGTTTAAATTCACCTTGGGGAATCCCTAAGTGCAATAATTCACCATATTAATTATGTTCAATTATCATTTTGGTCATTTTTTCTGATTAATTCTTTTACTCTGATCAATTCTTTAATTAATTCCCCTTCACTGATAAATTAATGAAATTAAGTCCCCTTCTCTAAATCATTATTTGAATCAAATTCCCTACATTATGTTAATTAAATTTATCTTTGATTAACTTACTTAATCAATCTTATAATTATAGTTCTATTCAAATGGAATTATAATTTCCTTTCGATTATTAATTCTTCATTTTCCTTTTTCCTGCCAAGAAGCATCTACATTTGAAAATGAATCTTGAGATCCTTTGGAATATCCTTTTGTGAGCCCATTAATTACTAAATGAATTAATATGAGGCATTATTATCTACCCTTCATCTTGGAGACAAGATGAAGGCCCCATAATGAATCTTGTGAGATATTTTAGGGGAACATTCTCAACCCTTCATCTTGAAAACAAAATGAAGGGCATATATTGATTATCCATGTGATTTATTGGGAATGATTCTTCACCATTTATCATGGAAACAATATGAAGGAAAAAAATTGACTCTTAGAAGTATATTTTGAAGATAGTTATCCACCATCCATATTTCATAAAATATGGAGGGATCATATTAATTTATTTTTGATATTTTTAAGAGTCATCCTCAACCATTCATCATGGATAAGATGAAGGGATCATGTTATCAATCCATGTGTTGATCCATGTTCCTTGTTTATGATGCATCTATAACCATCCATCTTGTAATAAAGATGAAGTGTACTCATTGATTAATAATTTCTAAAAGTAGACCCCTTCCCTTTGTAATTCAACATGTTTAAGACTCATAGTGAAGCCCTGCCAATTTCATACACTAACTTGTGCATCAAATTCTATGTTTATCAAGTAAATTTATTAAATTATTCAAATATATATAGTCCATTTATGGATAACAACATTGTCAAAAACTTCTTGAAGATACATCTAATGCAGATCATTCACAAAGATGAGGTTTCTAATAAAGGTTTGCATTGTATTGATTTAATCTTAGCATTGTTATCTTAATATTTGTGTGTTCACAAGGTATAAGTTGTATATTATTATTTTTTGATACTTCATTTTATCATTTTTAATTATTGAATACGTAGAACTAATATCTAGATTCTAATGATACAGTTATTAAGCAAACATGTGTTAGTCTTAATAAATTTAGCCTATAACAATTTGGTTTTAAACCTCAATATATATGATACAATGTTAATTCATGTTTATAACCTAATGTGAATGAAAAATTTTAAATTTATTCTACTCCTACTCTTTATTTAAATACAAATGTTGAAAATTATGCCAATGATAAAAATGATTGTATTTCCCTACTCTTTCTCCAATTACAAATGTTGAAATGAATCTTTGAATGTAATTATGTCTCTTCATACTCCTTCCTTATAATCCCATAATAATAAGGATGTATCTCAATATGAAAATACCAAGGAAATAAATGAATAATATAGTCATGAATTTATTAAAAATATTCCAATGTATGCTATGGACAACCCTTCTCATGTTGCTCAAATTATGGAAATTTTGAAACAAGTAGTTAGTACAAATTCATTATATGATTTTATTATGAGTTATAATAATCATTTTTCCTATAGTGATCCTATATTTTAAAAATTATAAATAAAATTATACGCTTTAATGAACCCATTTATAGTTCAATTATGACAAACCATGAGAGTGATATTATGATACATGCAATAGGTGACTTATCAAGACAAGCACAATCTTTCCTCTAGAGTCTATTACATCCAATACTTGGGATGATTATAATTCCATATAAACCAACATATATTATGTAATATTAATATTTATCTTTTCTTGTGTTATTTTATTGTTCCTAATTTTTCCTTATTCAATGAGCACATAGATATTTGATTATATCTTAATTACTTTGGTGATTCTCTTAATAAACATGGTGATAATGATAAAATATTGTTTTGCTTATATCTTAATTACTTTGGTGATTCTCTTAATAAACATGGTGATAATGATAAAATATTGTTTGAGACATTTTAGATAATATTAATTGGCCACACATTATATTTGAATAATATTTAATATTATTATCTATTGATAATAAGGGACCACGTGTGAAATTTGATAGTATTCCAGGACTTCATCAAGGTCAATATGAGCATATTCATGATTATTCTCTAAGATTCAAGGATAGCATGTGTCATTTGATATATCAACCAATGGATCTAGAATAAGAAAACATATTTATTATAATAACCTTGCCTCATCTTAAGGTTAAATTAAATTTTCATGTTTAAAAATATTTAAATCATCTTGTTATGAGGTCATGACACTTGAATATGAAATATCACAATAACTTTTACTTTGAAATTAGATTCATTTTTGAAATTATAATTCTATCAATCATACTACAAGTCTTAACATTCACCATGCACCAATTAATAAAAATATTAGATTATTGGCTGATTATAGAGTGACCCCATTTCCTTCCTCTCATGGATCATGGTAATTTTTGATGTTAAAGAATAATCAAAATGTAATATTCAAGAAGTTGTTTAATATGAATATGATTTTATTATCTCATATTAGGCATTATACTAGGACTCATTTTTCATGAACATATAATTATAAGTCCTTTGTGATTATCATAGAATCATTGATCATACAATGGATAAGTTATTTTCCTTGAAATATAAGATCTAAATCTTATTTTTAGTGGTGACAGTGAGCTCAATATACCAATTACAAAATTAAAAGTCATAAATACTCCTTCTAATGTATAATAATATATATAACAAGGTGTATTATATTCTTAAATTTATAAAACTAAGTATAATAAAGCTCCAATATTAGCTCCCAATGATGATTCTACATTGACTCATTATTCACATGTGGAACTGGTGGTCATTATTACATTTATAAATGGAAAAAAAAAAACATAGAATCAAGATAGATGATCAAGTTTCTATTGATTTTTGTACTATGATTTCCTTAATACACTTGGATATGATTTAGATGATTTAACTAAATTTTTTATATCTTTACCTGAACTTATAACTAAGATAGTGGGTCATATTACATTACCTATTATAGTTGGTCCACATGTATTTCCTACATTATTCATTGTGATGCCTAGTATGATGCCATACAATGTTATACTTGGTATGCAATGGATAAATGACATGAATGAAACACTTGATATTACACATGAACATATTAAATTCTATTATCAAGGAATTATATTTACAATCCAAAAATATAGAACATATGTGTTGTAGTCAACATGCCATTATTCCTTTTCTGGAACAAAAACCCAATTTTTAGAGAAAAGTTACAAAGAATCATAGGACTACATGATCAATATAATCATTTGAAATATTTTTTCATTATGATCTAATGGTTTGTAGTTTTGAAATTTCAATTTGATATGATATAAATGGTTATATCATGCATGATCTTAAAGTTTTTTCAAATAGAATTATTATATTTTTGGAGATTTAGTTTTGAAGTTTTTTCACCACAAACACATCACACTTTATTTAAATGTGTATGCATCTCAATAACTATGTAATAGTATGGATTATTATCTTATTGTTATCAATAAAATTTACATCCTAAAGAGGACTACTCCATCTTCCTTCAATTTATTGTAACATTGAAATACCTCAAGGTTTTGGGTGGCCTATTGGAGAGGTGAATCTCTAGGTTCAAGGGATAGCTCCACTTGATGAATCATTTAGGCTCAAACACTAATCTACTAATTGATAGGAAAAGGGAGAGAAACCTATTATAATAAGGGTAATTCACCAAATATGTGGTCATACACCTGCATATCATACACTAAAGACATGAACTACAACATGAATTCAATTATACTACTCAAATAGGAAGGTCTCTAGGCACGAGTGTTTCACATAAAGGCTAGTGCATGGTGCATAGACTAGAAAGTTGATCCATAAGTTTATTAAGACACTACGAAGGATTTATTCACTTATCAAGCACATAAAATATTATTCAAACTATGTGACCTACAAAGATTACTACTACTTACATAGAGATAATTATGAAAGGATAAATAAAAGGAAGTATTTGCTATCACTAGCCATCCATCAATCAACTAAGAACATTTAATAAACATAAGACATGAGAAGGAAAAAATCAATTTTATTCAAGTCCAAAGGAAAAATACAAGTGTTTCTATGAGAAGGGATTCACTATACCTAGGTGGTGGATACAACTTAGCCAAACAAGGCTCAATTTATATAAAAATATGAGAGAAGAAGAAGGGCATAGGAGAGAGAGATGACAAGTGTATCATAAGTTATAATAAATAATATAGGTATGAAACTACCCCATTAGGTCTTCAATTAAAAATTTTGGTCTTCTAAATATGCTCTTCCCCTATAAGTGGTGTGAAATTTTCAAACCTTGCTTGACACCTTGCCTTGCTCTTCAAAACAACCCTTTGCCTTGGCTTGTGAGAGGACAAATGGAATTATTCAACATAAAACCATGTTAAGTTACATTTTGTCTTTGATCTTAACACATTTCATCAATTTAATAAGATCTCTAACTGATATCTCAGTGGAAATCATCATCCATCTTCTTACGTGTCTTGAAACTCATTCATCTCACTAGGCCAATCTTACTTACAAGTGTAAAAACTTGAGTTCATATTCTCTAATACATTATCTCTCCATGAAATGCATAAACATATCATTTAGACCTAAAAAAACTCATTTTTAGGTTTCAAACTATCCCTAAGAACTTGTTTTGCACCAAAAGCTCTCATTTAGACTCATTCCTTATAGCCCTAAAAACGTGTAAACCTCCTTATGTATAATAATTTACAAAGTTTATTTGTAAAATGAGAACATATTTGAGGACCCAGTATAGCTTTAAAAGTCCATGCCCACTTTCATGCCCTGAATATGAGTGGAAGTGTCTTTTTAGCCCATTCTCTCTCCTCAATTAGGCCTCCTTACCTAGAAGCTAAATTTTGGCCCAAAAACACTCCAACACATGTGAAAATTATGTTAATTTTTTTATTCACTTTTACCATGATAAGTCCAACCTCCATGATAATTTTTAGCTCCTGAGACCCTTTAGGAATGGGTCAACCATGAAATGGTCAAAAGCCCTAGTCTAAGGATTTGACAAGCATGAGAAGCAAATTCAATTTTTTTCTAATAAATTTTTAGGTTTCAAGATTTTAATAAGTTTTTTAATGTCTAAAACATCATCTTATATATTATCATTTTGAAGAGAGGTCTATTAATGTGTTTTCTAGGTCTGTAGATAGGTCTCTTAGTTTACAAAACCATGCATTTCTCCCTTCTTGACTCACTTGGAAACTTGTACAGATGATATGTCACCTTGGGATACTTTAGGATGTGTGTATAATGTTTAATACCATTATTTATGCATTATCTAACCTATGTAATTTATTTATAGATCATCTCATACCCTACATACTTGTAAACAAGTTTGCAGCCCTGTATTCTACCTTATTCAATACAATTGTACTTGCATGATTTTTATCCAATGGATTTAAATGATAATAAAGAGAGTTTTTAATATAATAAAAATCATTATATTGTTAAAATAATTCATTTTAATCACTTATACATGTAATCTCTCTCATCATATTGAAATTGATCTTTTTAGGTAACCTAGGAGTGTTTAAGGTTATTAACAATGATTCATACCATATAGTCCACCAAATTAAGAACCAATTCCAAAATATGGAAGTTTATAAACCTCTATAACATTCCCAAACTCATTTTTCCACCATTCACCTTTTTAGGAAAGATATGAAAAAAATATTTGTCTCTCAAGTGGTTGAGTGTACATTCTGAGAGAGAGAGAGAGAGAGAGAGAGAGAGAGAGAGAGAGAGAGAGAGAGAGAGAGAGAGAGAGAGAGAGAGAGAGAGAGAGAGAGAGAGAGAGAGAGAGAGAGAGAGAGAGAGGTTTGCAGAAGGAGTAACAATGCTTGGTTTAGGTTAGATACACCTAAATTAGGTCTAAAACACTCACTTTAATTTTTTCCCATAGTATCATTTACTATTAATCTTCATAATCCTTCTACAACCTCATTGATCTATGCTTAGGGTTTGTAAACCAATATGCACTCTTGACCCTAAAAACTTGTGTTTGAGCATTTCTTAAATATTTTAGGACCTAAAACCTCATATATGGTTCTTTTGAAATATATAAACCTAATTATATCCTTTTAGTTCTTAGTTTACCTTCACAATACATTATTTATACAATCTAACACATATAGCCCTATGTGTTTAGACTTAACTGTATAATTGTAGGGTTGATGGATTTGTTTTGGTCATCATCCTTACTTTGAAGTAGTTTAAAGCTTCATAACACATTTTATTGGATTACTTACCACCTTTCTAGGGTCTTCATGTTCAATACTCACCTTCAATAAGTATGCTTTTTATCTTCAAGTCAAACACCTCTCACTAAACATAAGCAAGCCTAAACAATATCCATTTTGGATTATGTAAGTGTTGACCAATTTTACCTCAAGCCAAAATGGGTCAACCCCTTATAGTCAAAATATTATATAGGGGCATTTTTATAATGTCATGGGGTATTTTTAAGATCATTTCATGTCATTTCAAATGCCATTCTAAGCTTTGGTCATAGTCTAGCTTAGTCTTTGTGTCATTTGGTGTCTAGGGGTCATTTTTGGGTCATATGTACAACTGGTAGGGTTTCATGGTGTCAAATAAATGTCAAGATCAAGTATATAAAATCCTAGTTTACACTTACATAACATTTCAACTTTTGGTTAAGTGCTAGAATTGTTTTTGGGTATTCAGGTTTCATGTCTTTGCAAAAACCTTGAAGAAAATGTCTTTGCAAAAAGTTTGAAGACTAAATGTTTGGGGAAAGTGTTAAAGGAAAATATTAAAATCACATTTCCTTCAGACAAAATGTCCAAAACAAAATTTCTAATAAAATTACAAGGCATAATTCTCTTGAATAAATTGTTTTGGTTTATTTGGAGAAGGGCATGAATTCTTTTGGGAAAAATGTTTTCAAAATTTGGCTAAGACATGTATTTTATTTGGGGAAAATTTTCCATGAAAAATTTAATTAATACCAAATTATTTTAGACATTTGGTTGTAGAAAAAGACTAAGGACACAAACCTTTCGGTAAAATTGTTTGAGATAATTTCCCTAAGGGCATTTTTTCAGATAAATTGTCCAAGACAATCTTTTTGAAGACCTATTTAATCTAGACAAAATGTCTGAAGAAAAAGGTCCTTGCCAAAAGTCCCAAAGACCCTTTATTTTGGGTAAATTAGCTGCAATAAAAGTCCTAAAGGAAATTCAATTCAGGTAAAAGGTCCGAAGGAAATAGCTTAGGGAAATTGTCTATGGGAAAGTGCTTTGATTCTTTTGGGGAAAGTAGCTCGAGTAAAATGTCCATAGTAAATGATCTGAAGTAATATGCTTGATGCAAATCTATAATTGAATTTTATGGTTTTGGATAATTTGTTTGTCCAAACCTTCAAAATTGGTCCAAGAAAGATCTCATAGTGTTCATAACCTTGTAGGGACATGGACCAGATTTACACAATTTTGGAAACTCATCAGGATTTTGAAAGATTGAATAAAAATGACTTGGGCAAGTAAAGGGACCTAATTGTCATGAAGAACTAGACTAGATAGTATGTTTGTGCATTTTATAAATGCACCTCAAAAAGCCTCATGAGCTAAAGGATTGTAGTGCCATAGATTTCTTCATGCTAGGAACATGGTCTGCAAGTTTCATGTCCGCATGAGCTTTCTATCTCAAGTTATGGAGTTTCAAAGTTATTCATGCAGAGCAAGACATTCATGCAAGTGTTAAATTTAGGCCACATCAAGTAACCATTAGAATTAAAATATGCAAATATAGGTGTGTGAATTTCAAGTTTAATCCATGAAAAATGACCATTTGAGTTCAAATATTATGAAGTATCCCTAGGTTGAATGCACAAGTGACAAGTGACATGATCTCAAGAGAATAATATATATTTAATGACATGAGATCGATTGGTAGGACAGTGGGCCCAATAATATCAATGTCTCATGTTTCTTTATCCATCTTGATTTGATAGAGTGAGAGGATTCAAAAGGTAAAAGATCTTAAGAGGCCACCATATGGTGTAAGTTCATAAAGAAATAGGCTGATAATAGGATCTTGAAATCAATGCATGATTGAAAAGTGGCATGAGTAAGTTCTAGTTGGTAGAGGATCTACTTATTATGTTTGTTCACATTAGTAAAATCAATAGAGCAAGATGAGTCAAAAGATCAATGATCTAGGTTATTTTTTGATGGCCAATCAAATGATAGTGAGCCCAAGTGACTTAGATGAAGGTTGAAAAAGCAATTTTTGATGGGGAAAGGTAAATAAAAAGCATGGAGTCAAGTTCAAGCATGGTCTAAGTTGGACCCGAGCCAACATTTCAAAGGATGCTACCAAAGCAGACATATATACCTCAATGGTTTCATCTCTAGGATTAGCTACATGAAAAGGACCCTTCTCTCCACTTTTACACACCATGACAAACTAGTTAGTAGTATTTGACACCAGGACAAAGCTCTAATATATGGATCTAATTATTTTAACTACATTGATGTTGGAACTCAACTTAGAATGACTTGATCCCACCATTGTAACCATTAGAGATCATCAATGAGAGAATAATGTAACTATGCAACCACTTAAAGTGACAAAGATCAATCAAAAGGTTTGAATGAGCATAATTTGTAGACGTATTTATAACTATGGTTCAAAGGGATTTGTGCTCATTTTTATTCCTTTTTAAGTGCCAAAATCCCTCTCTTTCTCTCCTTTTAAATAAATATAGCCTTTGAGCTATTGTTAAGTATCCCTTAAGCTAATATGACTAAACTCTACCAAAATTTATATTTTGTACCTCTTAAAGTAATGAATAGAGTATCTTTTAATTGTTTAGTAATTTATGTTTAGCATTTATATTTGTCTGATATGTAAAAGTGGTTTTCATCTTCCTTTTAGAAGTTTGGGTTCAACCTAAATGCTAATAAACTTTCTTGCAGGTCATCTAGATTGTCTTAAATTTGATGTCTCAGGCATAGAGTGGATAGTCAAATATAAGTGATTTTAATCAAGCCTTATTCTCATCACCCTCCAGCCTAAGTTCTAGGTGAAAAACTATTGCTTAGAAACCATTATAGACACTACATTAGCTCCATTCATAGTTTATTAGTATGCTAATGAGTTCAATCTTAAGAGTATATATTTAACTATTTAGTACATCACCTCCTTTAGAGTGTGTTCAATTCATTCATTCTCTAACTCTTTTCCCCATAATAAATTAGTTGGTATAGATAAGAGGATTTCAAGATACATTCAGGGAGCTAGCCCCTTAAATTTAGAGGCCCATTTCTAATATAGGTACACCCACATACCTATAAATGTTCCCATGTTGCCCAAATTCTGAAGAAGCCTAAACAAGTTCTTCTAGGGTGAAAGATTTGGTGAAAATAGTTCTTTACATGCTTGATGGGACACATTGTTTTCAAGACAACTTGTCAAGGTGAATGCTAGTCTTGATAAACATCAGTTGTAAATTGGTGTGCTACTCAGCATTTGATGACTCCTTCAAGGTATATTTGGTTCTAAACCATTATTTTGTTATAAAATTAACTTCATAATTCATGGTCCTCACTAGGTCATCCTCTACTAGAATAGTCAATCCCATTGACTTACCCATTCAGCCTAAAATCCCTCTTGAAATTTAGTACCCACAGCCTAATCTTCCCTTAAAAAAATGAGTAGATTTTTCTAGGAAGGAAGAGGTTGAAGAGGCTAAATAATTTAAAGATATTAAACAATCAAACATGTCTATAACTCATGCTTTCCCTTCCTTCAATATTGATAATCCAATTCAACTTCACGTATATGATGCCATTCCTCCTAATGCTATGAAAGGTGTGCCCACATTCATTGGTGAGAGTCATGTCATACCCAGTGATCACATTATAGATGTTTTTAACTTTTGTAGTTTCCAAAATATTATTTGAGAGAACATTTCCATTAGTATCCTTGCCATGTCCCTTATAGGGAAGGTTCTTGATTGGTATAAGACTCTAGAAGGTGGATGCATCATAGCATGGGATTATTTTGGAGTGTAGTTGACTTCCATATTTGGAAATGAAAGTGACCATTCCTCTCTCATACATCAACTCAACATGATAAAAATAGGGTCCAAATAAATAATGCATGACTTCAATGAAAGGTTTCATAAGACTTGGCATAGATTGCCTCCTCCTATGAGACCACCTACTAGTTTTGTATTCCCTACTCACTTGAAATCCATTGAGACTGAAATCATTGTAATGTTTCAATCTATGGGAGATTTCACTCTTATTGAAGTGTATGATATTGCTATCAAAGCTAAGAATAGTCTCATCCAAGCTAGAATATTGCCTCCTAAGGCATATATGCTTCCTTTGTCTCATACTTCTGCTAGCACTCTGGAAGTGGCTCAAGTTCTTAATGCTAAAACCAAAGCTAAGGTGGCTCCTAGGCAAGCAAAAAATAATGTTGATTATGTAGTCATATAAAATGCAAAAATTGGTAACTTGAGTGTGGCTAATGATACCCAACCCATAGTTCCCTCTTTCTTGCTCTCATGACCCTTCTAGGTACCTTTTCATTGATTTTTAATCATCTTTAGGCTTTCAAGACCTCATTATAGCTTAGTCAAGACCATTTATCCATGATTATTCCATCCCCCAGGTCCCATACCCTCATGACAATAGCACCCAAATTGGACTATAACGCTAAACCCTAGGGTGTCCCCTTTTTGATACTCCTATCCAATCACATTTTGAGCCTAGATTACCATTTTTCATTGATTCATCCTCTTTATTATGTCATCCTAGCATGATTGAATTTAACCCATGACCAATAGATCCCTATATAATCCTATTCAAAGATCATTTGGAAAGGGTTAGAAAATATCACTAAGTAAACAAGAATAAAAATAAGACTATTCAAGTAATCTTCCCTATTCTCTACATATAGCTAGCCAATACACTTACAATCTCATTCAAATCCTTACACTAGCCGCTAGCCACCTCAAGCATATCCAATTTTAGCATTTCTTGCATTCTTATATCATAATTGTACTAATCACTTTCAAAGGGAGAACTACATATGGCTTGATCCCTCTTCAGATTATTGACTAATTTATTTTACTTAGACTTTTAACTAAATAGGAATAAAAACCACAATTATTTCCAAAAAGGTTGAATCATTTGGTAAACCCAACTTACTTCATTTATGCATAAAAATCCTAGAAACCCTAGGGTAAATTTTCTACTAATTTTTCATCTATTTTTTTGATTTTTTACTTGCACAATAAAATAAAAAATTAGCATTATTTTTTTTTTTTAAATTAGTAATTTTAAAATATTTTTCTTTCAAACCCTAGTTTCCCACACTAGGTCCCAATCATTTTATGAATTTTTACTAGCATATTTAAATAAAAAAATCCATTCAAATTTCAAAATTTCATAGTAATTTGTAAAAATATTTATTTTTTCCAAACCCTAGTTGCAACCCTAATATTATATGTTAAAACCCTAATTGCCCATACTAGGTCCCATTGCTTCTTAAGGTATCACCTTACATGTTTGTGAGATTCATATCCTTTTTATGTAATTTTTAGTTAACTATTTTTAGAACTTTACATTTCCTATATTCTGTATTTTTTTATATCACACTTTGCCTATTACAACTTTTTGAAAAAAATTCAATCAAATTTCAACTTGTTTTCCTACTTTACCAATATCCCCAATATATCAATTTTGATGAAATTGATAAAAGGTAACTTCAATAACTCTTAACTAAACATCCTAACATGTAAGATGACATGCTTAAAATAATAAAAGAAGAACAACAAAGAGTGAACAATGGTTAATCTTCTTAAACCATAGAGAAACTAGTTGAAAATGACACTATGGGGGAAACTATGTCTCAACAACCCCCCTATAATAGCCCAACCTTCTCCTTTACCACTAGATACATTCAAGGCACCTTCAATTGAGTTACATTATTTTACCAACATGATTGGTGTATGTAATTCCAAAGTTACAGCTAGACCTTCCATGTCCTTCTTAGAGCAGGAGATCATTAAGGATGATACAGATTATCATGCACTCTTTATTAGAGCTCACATTCATAATCATCCTATTCATAGTGTTCTCATAGACAATGGATCTAGTGTGAACATGTGCACTATGACATTATTATAGCATGTGGGATATTTAGAGAAGGATATTACACTAACAAACATAGTTATCAGTGGATTTAGTGGGCATATATAGAGTTTATTAGGTGAAATTATACTTCATCTACAAGTGGGTCCAACACATGTGGCCACACCATTCACTATTGTTCCCAGTGTAAGAGTTTTTGATATGTTACGTGGTTGACCATGAATTCAAAAACTTTGAGTAGTACCTTCTACAATTGATAGATGCATGAAATTCATTCACACTAATTAAGATGTTATAGTTGGCATAGTTCCATATGAGTTACCAATTCCCACTTTAGATCCATCTTCCTCTTTACAGTCACTAGTTTCTATTAAACCATCAGTTTTAGTTGCTCCACCCATTCCAATTCTTCCTCCAGTTTATATTTAGACACAATTAAGGCATCCAACACTAGCTCAGTGAGTTCATACACCTCCATAAAGGTCTCTTTCACAACAAACATGGTTTTTAGATTCTAGATAGCTCCCAGATATAGTATTCACACCCAGGGTAGTATCATTGAAATCTCATGGGTCTACACATAGAGCACATTTTTAGAGATCTTTCCCTACTTTTAGATGGGTCCATAAGATCCTTATAGTTGCACCCACTTCTTAGAGTTATAGGGGGACCCCACAGTCAGTTTCCACTTTAAATATTTCAAAGCATTTATAACATATATGGCTTTCAAAACCACAGCCTCAACGTCTCCATTGTGCTTCATGAATACACATGATTCATATCCTTGATACATGACACCATGATAGGTAGTTTCCCATTAGACTCATTCGTTAGTATCATTTTATAATACCTATAAATAGTTTCTATTTCTTGATTGTACAAAGCTCAAAACTTTCAAAAATTCAAAAATAATACAATATTTCATAATACAAAAGCATACAAATAACTCTAAAAAACTAAAAACATTTTGATTGTATGTATTATCCATGCTTTACATTTATACTATCATGCTAGACTTACATGTATTGTTCTATGCTATTATTTGTTAATTTATGTACATTAACATGCTTCACTTGATCTTCATTAAGTGTGTATAGTGACATCTAACTCTTTGATTGCTTCACTCTACCCATTGAGGGGGCATCCTACTTCTACATCAAGACATACATCGATATACATACCCACTAGGAGCATCTTCTATATGACTACACCATCTAGGTTATATCATTCTTACACCACACACTCTAGTTATCATGTTGATGTACATTATTTACTAGCTTACATAAATTACTCTATTGACACTCACTAGTATATAACACTTGTCTATTTATTAACATATACCTAGTCTTTTACTAACATGTCTTGCATACCTTCAAATTCTTGATTTGATTAGTTAGATCATGATTGTATTTCCAATTCTTACATGATTTTTTTTATTTCTTAACATTAGCTTGATGTGATTGCATTTTCTTGTTTGTCTCTTGTATTTGCCTTAAGACATTTTCCAATGTCCTTCATTTTTATTCATGTGTGTGCCTTTGGACATTTTCCAATGTCCCTTGTTTGTACTCTTCTATGTTCTTATTTCAATTGTATGTGTATGCAGCATTTGAACATGCCTTGTATGCTTGCTTTATAATTTGAGTGGCATGTGTTAATGTCCCTTGTTTGTGTGGCCCCTTGGCCACCCTTGTATGCTTATTGTTTCTTACCTTGTGTGATTATTGCTTGTTTGATTCTCATTGCTTACAATGCCATGATCCACATCATGCATTTATCTTACTTTCTTGGATACCATAATGGACATCATGCTTCATCCCTCTAACTAAAAATTAAAAATTAACTAGACTTCTCATTTTAGTTCCAGTTCAATACATTTCATTATATTTTTATATCTATCTAGGCGTACCCCTATTGATCTAACAATCTCTCAATACAAACCATGCTATATCTTGAGATATCTTGTCAATTATCATTACTATATCATATATCTTTGTATCATAACACACTTATAAGGCTCTTTCTTCTAAGGTCATTCATTACAAGGTCTTCACTCCTACCCTAAAAAGAGGTTAAACAAATAGGGGTTTTATCACAGATATCAAAACTCCTTACAATCAAAATCTAGCTTTTAGAATAGCTCAAAACAATAATTAGAGATCAAACTAGGTAGAATACATCAAAAAAATAGTGATGATTCTAGTATAGTTTTTAATTTTAGAAAAGGACACCAACATCAGACATGGACAATAACGTCAAACACTAGGGTGTCAATTTTTTGGTGCTCTTGTCCAAATAGTATAAAAACCAAATTTTCTAGAAGCAAGCAAAAAAGTATGTTTAACTACAATTTTGCACATTCAAACCAATTTAGAATCAGTAGTTTTTAGTACATTTTTGCTTAGAGAATACAAATATAGGGGCATCATACATGGCATGGTGGATCTCACTTCCAGTTTCATATATGATAGTTGGTATAACTTCTAGATCAAAATCCAAGTTTCAGACACCAGTGTTTAGGGGCGATGTACATGGCACACTTGTTTTCTTTTCTTTATAATTTTGGCATTACCCAAGCATTCTTAGCAATTATGTGCCTTATTCCATTTGTAGGTGGTTAGCATCATTTCAGAGTGGCTTTTAAACAATCCTAATCTCCACATTCTTGAGTTTTTAAGTTCCTAAGTGGCTTTTATATAAGCCTAGTTTCTAGTTTCAAAGTGGCTTCTATAAAAGCCTAAGATCCATCTTTCAGAGTGGCCTAGTTTCCAGCATACATTAATCTATCCACACCAACATTGTCATATTATAGAGCATTCATGAGATTTAGGAGCCATTTCATTTGACACACATTTCATATCGATATTAATTTATAGCTTCCCTTCATGAGGTAATGATGGATTCAAAGGAATAACTATCCTTTCTATTCTTGAGATACCTATTTAGATGGATTGGACACATAGTCCAGAAATTGATTAGCACAATTATGATCATATAGATTCACTTATTAGGTGATGATGGAGCCAAAGAGCCAACCTTTGCATTCTTGAGCCACTCTCAGGGAATTGAGCACTCAGTTCTATTCATGATATTACTCTTGGTACAACACCTTGCAGCATTACTCAACATAATCTAGATCACTCAGCATCATAATAGGTTTTGTATTAGTTCACATACCTAGTAAGGTGGATTAATTCCTTTCTCTTCTTCTCTCTCTTACCTAAATTTGTATGTTCTTATTTTAGATATAGTGTATCTAGTAAGAACTAATCTACTCTTTGTTTTTCTTATAGATTCACACTTCACCATGTGATCTCTCTATGCACACCCAACATCACAATAGCTTCATGAGCTTCACCCTTATAGGTAAGTTTAGGTACACTTTCTATTTTTCTTTTATCATAGTATTTTGCTTTGCTATATCACTAGGATAAAGGAGGGGCAAATGTAGTCATATAAAATGCAAAAATTGGTAATTTGAGTGTGGATAATGACACCCAACCCATATTTCCCTCTTTCTTACTCTCATGACCCTTCTAGGCATCTTTTCACTAATTCTCAGTCATCTATAGTCTTTCAAGACCTCATTCTAGCTTAACCAAGACCATTTTTACATGTTTATTCCATCTCCCTAGGTCTTGTACCCTCAAGACAATAGTACCCAACTTAGACTATAGTGTTGGACCCTAGGGTGTCCTGTTTTTAGTGCTCCTATCTAATCACATTTTGAGCCCAAATTACCATTTTCCCTGATTCTTCCTCTTCATTATGTCAGCCTAGTATGATTGCATTTAGATGATGACCAATAGATCCCTATATAATCCCATTCAAAGATTATTTGGAAAGGGTTGAAAAATATCACTAAGTAAGCAAGAATACAAGCAAGACTATTAAATCAATATTCCCTATTCTCTACATACATCCAGCTAGTACACTTACAATCTCATTTAAATCCTTATGCCAGCCTCTAACCACCTTAAACATATCTATTTATAGCATTTCTTTCATTCTCATATCACAATTACACTAAGCACTTTTAAAGGGAGAGCTACATATGGCTTGATCCCTCTTCATAGTATTGGTATGTAAGTATTGTTCCCATACACAGGGTGTGAATCACGTCTAGTGCATATTACACACACTAACCCCCTTCTTTTCTAAAAGTCCTATTAAAGCTTATTAGAGACCTAGGATTGAAGATAAATCATCTTTATAAGGAGCTCCATTGAGAGTTAAGCTTTGAAATTTCACAAGTAGGGTTATACAGGAGTGGCAGATAGAATCTAAAAAGCTTAGACCTCTATGACCAATTTGGATAATAATGGTAGTAATAAGACTATAATTTCAAACCTTGAAGTGTCATATTTTTGGTTCCCTTATCCTTTCACCAAAAAAAATCCAAGTCTAGATTCTTGATATTGTCTCAGTTCTACATAGTCAATATCAACCTCTATCTTAATTAGATCAACACAGTTCTAAGCTAGGTTATATTTCTCTCTATTCACTTGTTATTTTTAGAAAGCCTAAACAACAATCAAAATTAAAAAATCATAAAGTTAATTATAGCATAATTATTTATTGATTTACTTTACTCAGACTTTTAACTAAATAGGAATAAAAACCCCAATTATTCCCAAAAAGGTTAAATCAATTGAAAATCAAATTTTCTAGCCTTAGAGGCTCAAAATAGGCAAATTAATATGCAACAAGGTACCTATCAGAATCCCTACCCCTATCATTAATAGTATGGTCAACAATATGGAAGAGGAAGAGGCTAGTGGTAACCTAATCCCAATATGCTTACTAATGCATACAATCCTAACTCTACCACCAATGTAAGGGAGAAGGCACTAGTTCATAACAATTTGGTGCAAGGAGAATATTAGAATCAAGACCAATTCATGGATGTAAATGATAATAGACATAAATTTATAGTGTTTCAAGGAGTAGTTACCCCCTCCTATCAATTGAGGGTGAGGTGATGATGCAAGTAAATGAGGATTGGCAAGCTCAAGGAGAGATCTTCACCAATTTTTTGGTTGAAGATACTTTTTTTCTAAATCAAGGAGCCTTTATCATATATAATATAAGGACTAAGAGGAAGGATCTAATAGGTTGTAGTATCATGTCCACAAGCTCATCTAATCATCCTACAAGGAAATAAGACATAACTACAAGTGTGATAGTTCTAAAAGCTTCTACATCTCCATCAAGTCAAAATATGGTAAGGTTTGCTCATATTCCTCAATTTACAAGTAATTCTCTACCTACAAGAGCCCAAGAGAAAGTATGTATGACATCTTTAAACATTGTAGATTCTTTGAAAAACACTAAAACATCCATTTCTCTTTGGGGTGTTCTTCATATGCCTAGTCAAAAAGAACTCCTACAAAAGTAGTTATTTGTTATCCTTGTTA
Organism: Torreya grandis; assembly: GCA_037957365.1. Taxonomy (NCBI): domain Eukaryota; kingdom Viridiplantae; phylum Streptophyta; class Pinopsida; order Cupressales; family Taxaceae; genus Torreya; species Torreya grandis. Next base: position 4,082 of record JARHVA010007922.1, on the reverse strand, counting down.
GTATGTCACCCTCAAATCAAAGTCATGGTCATGTTTCTCTTGTAAATTCCCATAGTACCATTATTGAACCATCCAATAGGGCTGAAAAACCTCCACCATTTTACCTCACCCTCATTATAGGTGATAAGATGGTACATAATTGCATAGTTGATAGTGTAACTTCTACTTCTATCATGCCCAAAGTTGTAGTTGATAAACTAGGCTTGAAATATGAGCCACATAGCAAAGGGGTCCTTCAATTAGATGGTATACGTACTAAGATAGTAGGATTGATAAAATTCTTTAAGGTTTTCTTACATGATTGTCCTAGTTTTCCTATCTTACAAGACATAGTTGTGGTTGATCTCTCAACCCACTTCACAATATACCTATCAAGGGACTTCATAGCCAAGATATGTGGCTACCTATTAGCTAACTAGTCTTTCTTGTCCTTTAAAATAAGGTACGGGGCCAAGGTGACAATTATGAAACAACCCCTTTCAAGGTTTCATATTGAGCCTTATATTAAGATAAGTTCCAACCTGAATTATGTGGCTCATGAAGAAAAGGACTCTATTGTAGATGATGGCACTTATTCCAAGCTATACGGTGTTTTAGATTTATTTCTTGATGAATATGGTACTAAAACTTATGAGCATGACCCTTATGCTCTCTTGGAGGAAACTCACCTAGGAGTATATTTATACATGAATAAGGAATACCAACACCTCTACTTTGTTATGCCCTTAACCATTAGTGTGTCTAGGGATATGTGTGGCTGACTTGTGGCTTGCATACCTCTTTTATTTACTTGTTACATTTATCTATATTCTTAGATAGGTCAGCTTATGGAATAACCTTGGCTAAGTGGACTATATATAGGAGGTAGTGGTTAGTCTTTAATCATTATGTTAAGTATTTTTCTATTAGTTCATTATTATGGAGGTTTCCCCCTCAAAGTGACTTTTCTATATTATCTAATATTCTATTTTGTTATCAATTATCATTATGTAATCTCTCATATTTTCTTATTTTATGCAATATAAAATCATTCTATGTGAATATCTAAGTAATTTCATTACAAGTGGTATCAGAGCTTCGATTTAGACAAGTTTCCTATAGTATTTTTTTTCAGATATGGCAAGGCATGGCTTTTAGGAGTAGTGAAAGTGAAAAAACATAACTTGCAATCTAGGAAGAATTAATTTTTTTTGTCAGCATAGTATTGCTTGAAATGCTTTTTGAAATAAAATATTAAAAAAAAGTATGAATTTTTTTTCCCCCTTGTAGAATTTTAGTCATTGGATTTATCTTGATGAGATGATCACAACATTATATTCTATCAATACACTTTTTTGGTACTAAAAATTTTACTCTAGTACGCAAAGGTAATCATTGGGTTCATCTTGACAAGGTGATCACAATGGTACCATTTATTGGTACACTTTTTTTAGGGTCAAAACCCTCTTAGGGTTTGTTTATGGTAGGTCCTTCAACTCAAGGAAGAAAAGGGGCACCAAAAACTTAAGACTCCTTCTATCAATGACATGGAATCTAGAACTTTAGATCTAGTGATTTCTTAGCTTTAAGAGGACATAAAAAACTTGGTGAGGCATGATGACTTTGTTACAGTCTAAGCTAATGTTTTAGGGATGTGTAGAGAGATTAATGGAGTTCATTGTGAATTATAACATCACTATGCAATTAGCTACCCTCACATCTCAATTTTATCCTAGCAACCCTCCACTTCAGCATTCAAATCCTCCTCTCAACAATTCCCATGTTGGTATGAAACTGATGCTTCCAAAATTAGACATGCATAAGTTTTATGGTAAGGATCCTCTCACTTAGATTACCAAAATTGAGAATGTATTTGATCTACATCAAACCCCTAGTTCTCATAGGGTGATGGTGGTGCCCCTATATATGGAACATGAGCAATTAATTTAGTATCGTTGGTTATATGATCAAAAGAAAAAAATAGTTCTCCTATTACATGGAATATTTTTACTGAAGAGTTGATAGCTCATTATCAGAATAATGTCTCTGATAAATATGTTATCCAATTAGCAAAGCTGTGGCAAATAGGAACTATGAAATATTATATTCATCAATTTTAGAATCTCTCTTTACAAGTGGAAAATATCACTAAGAGAAATTTGATGGATCTATTTTTGGGTGGCCTCAAAGATAGCATCCAATATGAGGTTCAAGTTTTAACCCAACATTTGTATCAAATGATATCTCTAAGGCATGCATGATAGAATAAAAAGAGATGGTCAAAAGGAAAAAATTCACTACTAATCATGATCACAACTTTCTAGCACCATCATTTCCACATCCCACCAGATTAACACAACAAATTAAGGAGAATCAAGCCAAAGGGTTGTGTTATGGTTGTGATAGCAAATGGAGCAAAGACCATCATTATGCTGAAAAAAAGCTATTTAACATTGAAGGTGCTAATGATGATGCAGAAGTACGTGAGGTAGATGTAGAAGTTCCTAAGGAGGAATCTGAAGACTCTCAACCTACTATTTCATGTCATGCCCTATCAGGTATTAGTACTCCCCAAACTCTTAAGGTGATGGGTTTCCTTAAGAAATAGAAAGTCACTATCTTGATTGATTCTGGGAACACACACAACTTCATCCATAATAAGTTGGCTATTCATTTGAACTATTTCATTTATCTAGCTCCAAAATTTTAGGTTATGATTGTAGATGGTGGTACTATCAACTATTCAAAAAAATGTCATAGTATTAAGTTGGCCATGGGAGACTACTTATTGGATTCTCCTATGTTTTCTATTCTAATGGGTGGAGCTGATATTATTCTGGGAGTCCAGTGGCTCACCACTTTAGGCACTATTGAGATGAATTTTCAAGAATTATTCATGTATTTTCATTCTAAAGAAAATACATTTGAGCTAAGAGTATTAAAGGCTAAATATCCCCAACTTGTTATCTCCCATCAAATAACAAAGATTCTTTATAAGGGTGCTGAGGGATTTGTAGCTCTCTTATTTTCTATGGAAGTATAACCAACTCAACCATCTCCACCTCTTGATCTATAATAAATAATTAATTCTCATTCCCTTATTTTTGGAGACATGCCAAAAGGACTTCCACCTAGCCAAATACATGATCATGCTATAACACTTATTCTTGGCAGTACACCACCCAACATCAGTCCATACAAGTATCCCTATGCCCAAAAAAGTGAAATTGAAAAGATGGTACAAGAGATGTTGGATGCAAGAATTATTTTCCATAGCCAAAGTGAATACTCTTCACCAATTGTCATGGTGAGAAAGAAATATGACACTTGGAGGATGTGCCCTGACTACAGAGAACTCAACAAGTACACTATCAAAGATAAGTTTCCAATTCCTATCATTGATGATTTTATATATGAATGAATGGTGCTCTTTAAATATCTAAGTAATTTCATTACATACTTAACAAAGAAGAGGGTGATGATGATAAGCTATGGAAGATGTTTTTTTATGGTTTAAGAAGTAAATTTGGTGTAGGGGCTAGTGCTATGTTGGTCTCCCCATCTAAACAATAATATTATGCTTTATACATATTTCATTTTAGTTGTACTTATAATGTGGTCAAGTATGAAAGTATAATTCACGGCCTTCAATAGGTAAGGAGAAAATGAATCAAGAACTTGCAATTATATAGAGATAGTGAATCGATTGTGCATTAGGTGAGGAATGTGGTTGCTAACAAGAAACCTTTACTTAATTCATATATGCATAGGGTATGGTATTTGTTATAAGACTTCAATGTATTCAATATACAATTAATCCTAAGGGAGTAAAATAGTCATGTTGATAGACTAGCTACCATAGGAGCTCAATTTGATACTCCAACTACCATAAAAGAGGAGGGAAAATAGTTTCATATTAAGATAATTCTCAGAACTTATGTACCTAATAATTAAATATCTTGGAAAGTGTTTTATAGTGATAAACACATTGCATGATTCTTACAAAATGAGGCTGAGTTTTCTTCAAGGAATCAAAATAGACTCCAAGAATAATTAGGTGACTAGATTGTGAAACTAAGGACCAATAAGATACCTAAGGGTTT